>OY744552.1:3533087-3655587 GCA_963556195.1 Sepiola atlantica
TGTAACTGTTTATATATATATATATATATATATATATATATATATATATATATATATATACATTTTTGTTGTGTGTAATAATGAAATAATTCCAGGAGGAAATGCGGGTATGAGAGCTCAATGTTATAAACAGTTTCAAAAAGGTAATCATCAAAATTATATGCTTGAAAATACCACAAGGTTGAAATAAATTATTGAATCGATGATTATGTAATTTCGTGTTACTACATTTTATCATATATATATATATATATATATATATATATATATATATATATATATATATATATATATACATATATATATATATATATGTATATATATATATATATATATATATATATATATGTATAGAGTTATGCTGACATCAATATTTATTCTACACATATTTCTGTAATTTGCTTTGTAATTCGAAAAAAATGCGTTTTTAATTCGGTTAGAGCTGGGTTAGGGTTAGGGTTAGGGTTAGGGTTAGAGTTAGGGTTAGGGTTAGGGTTAGGGGTAGGGTTAGGGGTAGGGTTAGGATGAACACCATTCCAAGAACAGATTTCCAGAGGTGTTTCCGGAAGTAGATGGATCGGTGGACTATGTGTGTGCAAGCACAAGGGGCCTACTTTGAAGGGGATTGGGGTCCCAACACCATCATGAATTTAAATATTTTTCTGGCCCAAGGTCGGATACTTTTTGTACAGTCCTTGTATATACATGTACAAAATCGCACGACTGTGTCTCTGTATTTAGGCGTATACTTATACATTAAATTGATTGAAAATATATTTATAAATATATATATATATATATATATATATATATATATATATTCATATATAAGCACGCAACACTAAATAAAAGTTTGTATTAAAGTACAATATATATAATATATATATATATATATATATGTATATATCATTTTAATTTAGAAATTAATATTTTGTGAAATAAAAAAAACGAATCCGTTTCCAAGAAATAAATTATATTCACGTGTCACGTATCTGTGCACGGAATCTATGATAGGTGGGGTTATTATTTATTTCATTTTTTGTTTGTTTAATTCTGCGAGATCGCATTAAGTTGTTTATAAACGGTGTGGCAAACTTTATTAATGTTCTGAAATCTAGTAGACGTATTTCATTAAATATTGATGAGATTTTTTAGATTCAATTACGAAATTGTTTACAGACAGTCTGCTTACCAGCGGCGACGGAATCTTCCAAGTAATACAGATAGATTTTAGTACTATATATTTGCGAGACCTCTGTAAATAATATCTAGCGTTACCGCTTCTTTCAGGCGTGTATAATTCGATTATACACTCTCGCCTACGTTATTGTTGTCTCATGTATAACTCACACGGAAGCTGTGGTTTATTTTAAATGGGGATGTATTTGTTAGACAGTGTGACAATTGCAGGGACGAGAGAAAGGTATAGTCTTTGATGTGCGTTAGTTTTATATATATATATATATATATATATATATACATCAATAAATGTTTTGAGGTACAAAACTTATAAATACATTTAAAAAGAATGCGCGGAAATCTCTCAAAGGCCTACATATATATATATATATATATATATATATATATATATATATATATATATATATTTATTTATTTATTTATATATATATATATTTATATATATATATATATTTATAAACCCGGTTAAAATTCTTTGGATTACCACCTTGTGGATATTTTTTACCTGGATTATTACCATTATATATATATATATATATATATATATATATATATATATATATATATATATATATATATATATATATATATATATATATATATATATATGAGAAAGGAAGGGTGAAGGTAATCCGACGTAATGAGAAATGAAACAGGAAAAACCAAAAAGGATGTTTTTAATGTATTCATCAACGTTTCGTCTTTATTTGTAACATTTCTTCAGGATGATAATATTAAGAAAAATGTCATGCAAGTACGTGCACATATTGGGTTGACATGATGGGTTGATGGGAAGAAGTAGTAGCCACTACTGGAAGCAGTAGGACCGATGTCCGGGCTTGTTGAGGTCAGTCGCGTTGAATGAAATAAATGTGGATGTTCTGAGTGAAAGGGGTAGGGGTGAGCAGGGATAATGTGGATGGTTGTAAGTGAAAAAGTTGAGGTGTGGGGATGAGCGGGAATAATGTGGATGACAGTGAGGGGGAAAGAGGAGGGGGGAATGTTGACCAGGTGGCTATGTCAAGAATGTGAGGGATGAGTAGGTTGGAAGGTTTAGGTTCGTGGTGAATGAAGATGTGTGTGTGGGGTGTATGCGGAGAAGTTGAAGGTGGGGGAAAAAGAGGAGGGGGAGGCCCTGTGATTTTGGTGAGTAGGTAATGTCACGGTTTTAGAGAAGATTTTTAAAAATTAGGTGGTTTAAGAGTGGGAGGTATGGGTGGGTAAGGGTTCGAGAGAAATGGTCGAAAGGTGAAATTGGTGAGGGGGAGAGGGGAGATTTGTTGTGATTAGGTGTGAAATATTTTTGTCAGGAGGAATTGCTCTGTCCATTACAGTCCTGTTTTTGTTCTTCTTAATCCTGCAAAATGGCGATACGGTTTTACCATTCCATTTCTGTTAGGTTCTGCATAGCCCCATTTCGTTAATACTTAGCTTGGATCCGGAATACGCCCTCGACCCTAAATCCGACAGTTACTGGTGCTATCAGGTTAGGCTGTCTTAAGATATCGGCTTCCTGACCCAAAATGTATCAAGTATTGCTGTTGTTTTTTTTGTTTTTGTCTCTTAGCAAAACTCAACCATTTTCTGCCAAAAAAGTAAACAACAACTTCATCCCCTTCCCTTTCCTTCTTCCACCTTTTTCTAATTTCTACAAAACTTTTATCAAAATAACCGGATTTAGTATAAAATACCCAGAAAAGGGTTGATATGCCGTAAAACAAAACAACCAAACCAAACACCATGTATAAACATTTAAAAGTATACAGAATTTGAAGCGTAAAAACTTTTATCAAAATGACCGGATTCGGCATGAAATAGGCCGAAAAGGGTTGATATGCCGTAACACAATACAACCAAACTAAACACCATGTATAAACATTTGAAGGTATACAGAACTTGAAGCGTAAACACTTTTATCAAAATGACCGGATTCGGCATGAAATAGGCCGGGAAAGGGTTGATATGCCATAAAACAAAACAATCAAACCAAACACCATAAAATAGGCCGGGAAAGGGTTGATATGCCGTCAAAGTAAACAAGCAAAGGCGACAGCTTATTTGTACCTGTCGGGCTTAGGTGTTTTTTATTATTGCTAAACGCCTCAGCCGACCATACCGGGGAATGCCGAGGAGGGCACTTACAATTTTTAGTAGGGCATATCGTATTACTCTTAGTGCGCTGGTTTTTCAAAACAACACCTTACATTGTGTCTAATTTCCTTGGGTAGAATTAAATAAACTACCCTTATTTCTCTCATTCATTTTTCCTCAAAAGCGAAAGTTTGTTTTTATGATGTCAGCCATTTCGTACTCATCCTCGACCACCCTAACCCTGTTATCTTTGGTCTAGAAAAAAAAATTATAATGACAAATGATTAAACCATCCCTCTACTTTGTCTTGACAGGTACAAGCGATCTGTCACTCTCGAGGTGAAATTCCTCTTTCTAAATCGATAATGTCCGCGTATTTCCGTCCATAATCATCGGTTAGTTCTTTTGCCAATTTATTGCTTCAGCTTCATAGATAAACAATTTCAGCTCCGTGGTTATAGGATGTCATATACTAGAAACTATTTACTTTAAGCATAGCATATTTCTTTCTCTTAATCTTTACCTCGGTCAAGCTCTGTTGGGTGAGATTCGAAACCGGTCAGCTTGCCCTTTCATTCTCTTATCTTTTAATTTACTTATGTTAACAAATAAATATGGTATGTATATAGCAATAATTAAGTTTTTTTAGCACAAAGATATGAAGCAATCCAACAAAAGATATAAGCGTCAACTAATATCTTATAATTAGTGAAACATCCGGATAAAAACTGAAGCTCAATATACTGGATCGAGCATTAATATTATAATATAAAATGAAGTAATAAAATAAGGTGTCAATAAAATGTTATTAGAATTCAAAGTTCAAGCAAAGTACCTTAAAGTCCTTAGCTCATGAGTTTCAAAGATAATTCTTCTCCTCAGAGGACCATTACCGCAGTTATACTACTACAGGTAATAAAATTAAACTTTGAAAATATATAAAAATATATACACAACTACATAAAAATACATAACATCAAATATATCAACCCAAAAACATACTTTTTTGTTGAATCTATACAATACATCCAGGTCATACAAATTGAAAAACATAATCAGGAAAGACATCCAGAGGGTTGACTGAAGATTAATCCAGGTTATAAATAGCAGTTCAAATACGAGAAATTGAAGGAGCTGACAAAGTTATCCAGTCGCGAAATGTGTCAATAATCGATGAATAGAAAATTATCTATATTATAATATATATATATATATATATATATATATATATATATATAAATATAAATAAAATTATTAATACCTATAGATGCTAGCGTTTCAAGTTTATTGCTCTCATATTACGATGTTAGGTTTAACAGCTCCGTTTTCTAGATATGTAGCTGTAGGGGTTGCATAGTCATCAGTGCAGGAAAGTAACAATTTCAGACGGTCAGGAGGCGCGAACCCGGTTCACAGAATCAGCCTAGAATATGTAAGCAGTCACCATATCCACTCGGCCAACGGAAACTGTCATTAAGATCTATATGTACCTAGAAGCGAGCACAGATAGAAGATTAGTCGAGAGGTTTCGACGACCGTATTCTTAACTTCGCATTAGACCTTTTTTAACATCCCCGAGAGTGCTCAACTTTAATTTCTTAAAGGGACTTAGTATAATACCTACAGACGCTAGCGTTTCAAGCTGATTGCTCTCATCAGTGCACGGAAGTAACAGTACCAGACGATCGGGAGGCGCGAACCCGGTTCATAGAATCAGCCTAGAGTCCTAAGCAGTCGCCATATCCACTCGGTCAACTTTTCAATATTTTAATCTAAATTCTATGGAATTATCTTAACTTTTAGTTATTTTCAAAATTTGAACCGTCCTCCATATTTTGAATATTTAAATCTAAATTCTATTGAATTATCTTAACTTTTAGTTATTTTCAAAATTTGACCCGTCCTCCAAATTTTGAATATTTAAATCTAAATTCTATTGAATTATCTTAACTTTTAGTTATTTTCAAAATTTGAACCGTCCTCCAAATTTTGAATATTTAAATCTAAATTCTATTGAATTATCTTAACTTTTAGTTATTTTCAAAATTTGACCCGTCCTCCAAATTTTGAATATTTAAATCTAAATTCTATTGAATTATCTTAACTTTTAGTTATTTTCAAAATTTGACCCGTCCTCCAAATTTTGAATATTTAAATCTAAATTCTATTGAATTATCTTAACTTTTAGTTATTTTCAAAATTTGACCCGTCCTCCAAATTTTGAATATTTAAATCTAAATTCTATTGAATTATCTTAACTTTTAGTTATTTTCAAAATTTTAACCGTCCTCCAAATTTTGAATATTTAAATCTAAATTCTATTGAATTATCTTAACTTTTAGTTATTTTCAAAATTTTAACCGTCCTCCAAATTTTGAATATTTAAATCTAAATTCTATTGAATTATCTTAACTTTTAGTTATTTTCAAAATTTGAACCGTCCTTCAACTTTTCAATATTTGAATAGCGAATATTCTACCATCTAAGTATTATAGGATTATCTAAAAAAACTGTCCCTTGACTGAGTTATTTTCCAAATATGAACCGTCTTTCAACTTTCCAATATTTGAAAAGCGTATATCCTTCCATGTAAATACTATCGGCTACTTATATCGATCTTGACCCAGTTTTCGCGGGTTTCTTGTCGGAAGCGTTCGGCTATCCTACGCAGACGCCCGAGAGATGACGAGCCGATTTGTACAAGACGACAATTTTGATACGGTGCTGCGTCCTATGATTTTAAGTTATATTTTCAAGAAATTTTCTAAAAGAAACAAAAAAAAAAAAAAAAAAGAAAAACATAGCGAAGTTCCTGTTATCAAATAAATATTTTTTGTTATTTTGATACGTTGCTGCGTCCTATAATTTTTAGTTATAGTTGCAAGAATT
This sequence comes from Sepiola atlantica, assembly GCA_963556195.1. Lineage (NCBI taxonomy): Eukaryota > Metazoa > Mollusca > Cephalopoda > Sepiida > Sepiolidae > Sepiola > Sepiola atlantica. The sequence goes on from OY744552.1 coordinate 3,539,268, forward strand.
TTTTTAAACAACAAAACAAATAAAACAAGCAACACAGAGCGAAATTACTGTTATCAAATAAATATTTTTAACCCTAACCCTAAACCTTAACCCTAAACCCTAACCCGAAACCTAAACCCTAAACCCTAACACTAACAACGACAAAAACAAAACAAGCAAAACATTAAAATCACAGGACGCAGTACCGTATCAAAATTGTCGTCTGGTACAAATCGGCTCGTCATCTCTCGGGCGTTTGCATAGGATAGCCGAAGGCTTCCGACAAGAAACTCACGGAAACTGGATCAAGATCGATATAAGTACCTACTATCGAATTAGAATTATCTTAAAACTGTCTCATAAAAAAATATTTTTGAAATATCCAATATTTTCGATCTAATCATCTAAATAGTATGGACTTATCTTGAAATCTAAACGTCATTATTTAATGTTGCGTAAACAATCAAAAAAAAACTTTGTGTTCTGTCATGTTCCAAAATTGTGGCGTCACTAGATCTAAAACCTTCGGATGTTACAGACTTATATGAAAGATTTATACGCACACGTAATCATTCGGGAATTTTGTAGACGATCCACTGTTTTCTTTTAAGATTTATGCATAGCAAGGAATTATTATTTATGCGTTTCCCAGGAGAGATAAAGTAAAGATCGAACGATTTCCTCTGATTTATATCGATTTAACAAGCATTAATGTGAAATATGACACGGAAGACTTACATAGCAGACGTTTGTTATGGTTGGCGGTAAGGGTTAGGGTTAGGGTTATGGTTAGGGTTGAGAGTTAGGGTTAGGGTTAGGGTTAGGGTTAGGGTTTAGGGTTTAGGCTTAGGCTTAGGTTTAGGCTTAGGGTTAGGGTTTAGGGTTTAGGGTTTAGGGTTTAGGATTTATGGTTAGGGTTAGGGTTTAGGTTTAGATTTAGGTTCAGGGCTTAGGGTTTAGGTTTAGGGTTAGGGTTAGGGGTTAGGGTTTAGGGTTAGAGTTATGGTTAGGGTTTAAGGTGTAGGGTTAGGGTTTACGGTTTACGGTTATGGTTATGGTTAAGGTTAAGGGTTTAGGGTTAATGGTTAGGGTTAGGGTTAAGGTTTCGGATTAGGTTTAGGTTAAGGGTTTAGGTTCAAGGTTTAGGGTTTAAGGTTTAGGGTTTAAGGTTTAGGGTTAGGGTTAGGGTTAGGGTCAGGTTAAGGTTTAGTGTAAGGGTTTCGGGTTTAGGGTCATGGTTAGGGTTAGGATTTAGAGTTAGTGTTAGGTTAGAGTTTAGGTTAGAGTTAAGGTTTAGGGTTTAGTGTTAGAGTTTAAGGTGTAGCTTTAAGGTTAGGGGTTAGGGTTAGAGTTTAGGGTTAGAGTTAGGATTCGGGTTAGGGTAAGGGTAAGGGTAAGGGTTTGGGTTTGGGTTTGGGTTTGGGTTTGGGTTAGGGTTTAGAGTTCGGGTTTAGGATTAGGGTTAGGGTGTCGGTTAGGGTCTAGGGTGTCGGTTAGGGTTAGGGTTAGGGTTAGGGTTTAGGATTAGGGTTGGGGTTAGGGTTAGGGTTAGGGTTTAGGATAAGGGTTAGGGCTAAGGTTATTGTTTAGGATTAGGGTTAGGGTGTCGGTTAGGGTTTAGGATTAGGGTTAGGGTTAGCTGCAAACACAGTTACACTACGTATTGCCATGACAATCAAATAAATAAAATTGGATGCAGAAAAGCATCTTTATAAAATAGTGGTCCGTCAATCACGTTTGTTTTGAATATCGTCGGTCACACTTTTAAAAAATATAGGACAGTCAGTCACACTTTAAAAAATCTCGGTCAATAAGTCACGTTTTTTTTGTAAATATAGGTCAGAGTTAGTCAAGCTCAATTTGGTCAGATTGGTCGGTCAGTGACGTTTATTTTAATTTAAATATCGGACAGTCGCTCCAGTTTACGTTGAAAGTATCGCTTAGTTTTTCACGTTTATTATACGTAAAATAGTCACCTTGTCTTATTGTGATGAATATACTGTCTCATTTCCTTACCCAAACTCTTGTGGCCAATTTATTCCTCATTCAGAAATATCCGCCATGACAGATTTATAAATGTCGCTTACAAATTGAGTGTTTTTAAAATACTTTTCACTTAGATAAAATCACAAGAATACCATTAGTTTCAAATCCTTCACTTGGGACTTGAAAGTCAGAATAGAATATCTCGAAAGACATTTCTGTATTTAAATGACCAGAATATCGTCCGTACGGCCTCTTTCACACGGAAGAGATGTTGCTAGTCTCTCTCTACTGTATCGTTTTGTAAATGGTTAGTTCTCGAAGGAGCACCAATCTCTGGTGCGTCGTGTAAAATATTCACAGCCAGAACTCGACGAGCTACAACCACAGCCCAAACTTTCTTTTCACACTCTTTTTACTAAAATACAAACGAAATTTCCATGAACAAAGTTTCTTTACTAGACGATCCCATATGTGTATCGGTCCTGGGTATGACCTTAAAAGACATACAGTATTGACGCCTCCATTTGGGAACTGTGGGAAATGTTGAGTTACCACTTAGTTGCCATTGCTCCCAGGTCCACTCTAGGTCGGAGTGGTAGTACCTGTAGTACCTGTGGGTCAAATAGAACCTACTGGCGCTACCAAATCAGGCTGTCTGAAGTTATTGACTTACTGACTTAAAATGCACCAAACCTTGGTGTGTTATTGTTTTATACTACCTGTATTAATATAATATGTTTATAAACATGTAATAGTAAAAACACCTCAGCCTGTTTTTTTTGTTACTTTTTTAACATAGTTCACCCCAAACAAGGCAGGCCGCTACTGTAGAAGTAAGGGGCTACTGAGAAAAAAGGGTGAAGGTTTTTTTTGGGGAGGGGGGGTCAATCTAATTTAGGAGCTGCGCAGCGAGATGTCTGTTTACATTAGTTTTAAATTTCTGCATGTCAGTAACGTCAGGAAAGCAAGGAGCAGGGATGGAGTTCCAGAGTCCAGCAACACGAGCAAAGAAGCTTTTGGAGTAGAAAGCTCTTCGGCATTTGGGAACCTCCATAGTGTATGGATGGGATTTGGCAGATTGTCGCGTTATACCTATCTCTATTTTTAAAAAGGTTTGGTATGCGTATATGTTTGTATATGAGTATGTCTCGGAACAGGATTCAATTCTACTTACATAAACCGATCATTATGAATTTTGTTAGTCGTAAATTTGAGTAATGTGGTTAAAACGGGGCAAAACAATGAAAAGAAAGAATTTCGTGAAAATTCAGATAGCTGCGATTTTTAGAAAAATGTCACCAATAGGTATTAGACATTAATTACTAGAATAATTCCTAAATCTCAGTTGCTTGTAAACAGAAGAGATGCTGGTAGTCTTTCTCTGCTCTACTGTTATTTTTATGCAACGTGTTTGAATGAGCTTGTATCTATGCTCCCCCCCCCTGTACTACATTCACAACAAAAAAAAACCCTCTCGCTACAGCAACTGTCAAGAATTTCCATTTCTACCGCCGTGTAAATGTCTAAATGGAGCTTCCATGAGCAAAGTTTCTTTCCAAGAGGGACACGTCTGTTGAATTACATACCGCGTCATTGCTTCCCAGCTGAATACGACGTTTTGAAGTCCAATGTAAACAAATTCTTGTTGAGCCGCCCTCTTAAATATAAAAACTCAACCTAATTTCAACTATTGTTACCAGTCATCACAGTGCAGTTTCGCCGCTTACCTTACAAACCCATTAACTCTTGTTCTCGCGTCGTCTTTATGAGTTTTAACTTCTTGATTAAAAAATACACGCTTAAGAGGTCTTAAGAAGGAATTAAAATTCAGGGAATCTTGCCTAATTGGTGACTAATGACTATAGGCCCTTCTTAATAGAAAATCTCATATATTTGTATGTTTAAATGGGAGGTTGTGCCAATATTATGATTCCTAAAATCCGTTAAATTGGTCTAGCGTGACTAAAAATTTAAAATTATTCTAATAATTAATGTCTAATACCTATTGGTGACATTTGACAAAATTCGCAGCTTTCAAATTTGCCACAAACTTCTTTCTTCCCTTTTTAGGTATAAACCAGTTAAGGTGCTTTTAATATAGCATGTTTTAACACATATAATATTAACAGGTACTATAAAACATTGTATGTATATATATATATATATATATATATATATATATATATATATATATAATGTATTTTTATTGCTTATTTGTGAGTTGTTTATTTGCTTACTATTATCACACTTCCTAAGTGATTAAGATACAAAATTGTATTATTAGTCGGCCTTAACTTTATAGGACATATATTTCGTTAATATATATATATATATATATTAATTTTATAGGTACATTAAAGTAACCTATGGCGTTTCTAGCTCACAGCCGTCATCAGCATAGCTAACTTAGACAAGGATCGAACCTTCGATATTAATGTCTATAGTCCAGCGTCTTTACCACTGGACCAAGACGCTTGTTTAGAAATATGTACGATTTTTATCACCTAAATATTTAATGTATTTTATGTAATTATTTTTATTGGTGATTGCAGCGTTCGTTGTTTATGTTTATTTGCTTACTATTATTTCGATTATCTCACTTCCTAAGTATATATATATATATATATATATATATATATATATATATATATATATATATATATAAATATATATATATATTCAGCCTTCTCTGATAAAGGGATGACAATCAAAAGGATGTCAAACCTTTGTTTTAGAAGAGTTTGGCATTGGTCAATGCAATAAATAGCCCGAGTCTAATAGCAATGGATCTGATTGTTTAGTTAGCGAGAGTAAACACTCCATAGAGATAAACACAACTGTTAAGTAACGTCCACACATGTAGCCTAGTTAACGCGCTTCGAAATTTAATTAACTAGAAACAAATACATATATTAGTTTTATAAATCAAGTAAACTTAATTATCTCCCTTGTATTGGTGTAATTTGACTGTAATTAACTTATCTCACTTATCTCCTATTCTCGGAATAGCGTTTGTGGCATCGGTATTAAAGCGATACTCAACCGATATCCGCCATCTTGGCTTTAGAGATTTACGATTTGTTGTTTTTAACTGCATTGACATTTTTTGCCCCATAACTTTTCATCCATCCATTCAATTTCTCTGAAACTTGGCCAAAATATGGAGGCATTTGTTCCTAATAGAAAATAAGTATCGCTGACCTTGGAAAAAATCTGGTTCGCGCCCCCAGGGGGTCAAAAGCCGCCAAAATGGCAAAAAAATTACCCTTTTCTCCCATAACGTTTAATTTCTCTGAAACTTGGCAAAAATGTAGAGGCAATTGTTCTGGATATAAAATGAGCATCCTTGACCTCACAAAAATTCTGGTTCGCGCCCCCACGGAGTCAAAGTGGGGTCAAAAATGCCCCAAATTGCCAAAATTTATTGCATTTTACATTCGCCACATCGAGTCACATACAGAGGGGGGCCACGAATGCGCGGCTTGTTGTAGTTGATTTTGACGAATTTCTATCTGTTAGAATCTAATCCACGCACAGTTGAAGAACCTGAATTTTACATTTCTTTCCGGGATTCTGATGATAAGAATGTGCATTTTATTGTAAACAGACTGGAATAGTGAGAGCCATTCATTTTCATTAAAGAAAAGTGATGCTTAAAGCGTTGGTGGTGAAAGGAGAGAATCTTGATCTAAGACGTCTTAAAAGTAACTAGTCACCTTTTCCCCACATTACATGACGTAATCAAGGGCCCAGTAGATATATTTCTATAAAATTATATAATGTTAAATATTGTATATATATATATATATATATATATATATATATATATATATATATATATATATTCTAGAGATGAAAGATGAGAATAAAAAATTGTAAAGATACAATATTTATTCGAACATCAAAAGTTCCTTATCCTCTGATGAAAAGAGTTTATCTTTGAAAATCCATGACTTAAGGATTTGAAGCTCCTTGCTCTGAACTTTTGATGTTCTAATAATTATTGTATCTTTACAATTTTTTATTCTCATCTTTCATCGCTAGAATTGATTGCTCTATTCAATATATTAAGCTTTATATCATCACGATAGAGCATTAGTAAACGATAATTCAATTATCTTAATTTAATTCAACATCTAAACATATATATATATATACACACCCACCCACACGCACACACACACACACATATATATATATATATATATATATATATATATAATGAAGAAGAATGGAAAGGAATTAGAGAAGCAAAAGCCAAATCATAATTCAATTCAATTGCTCAGAGCAAGGTATATTCCGCAAAAAAGGCAATTTATTCAAGTTAAATTTTCCTTAAGCCAGGCTTTTCAAAGATCAAAATCTTATCATCAGAGGAAGTCGCTGGGATAGATAAGTTGGCAAAGGCCAAGATTTAAAATTTGAAAAAATAAAATAAAAGTTGTAGGGGAAGAAACACAGGGCAAAATTCTGCCCGAATGCAAGCAAATGTCCGATTGCTAAAAAGTCCGGTGTCGAAGAGTCCAGCGGAGAGAATAAGATGTAGATAGGTAGGTCGTTAGAGGCACGAGAAGTAATGAGAGAGGATTCAAAGTTAAATTGGCTTTTGCTTTCTCTTATTCCTTTCCATTCTCCTTCATTTCTACCTGCTCTATCCTGGATATTGAGCTGTATACTCTTCACAATAGGGTTTTACCTTTCCTAAAAGTTCGCTTTTAGTACACCTCTTTATATAAATATATATATATATATAAATAATTATATATAAATATATATATAATCATATATATAAATATACATATATATATATAAAATTATATATATAAATATATATATAATTATATATATAAATAATTATATATATATATATAATTATATATATAAATATATATATATATATATATATATATATATATATATATATATATATATATATACAGGGATAGTCTAAAACTTACTCGACCTTAGGCTCGAAAATATATTTCAAATACGTGACGGAGTTGGGACTCCCATCCTCTTCACAGATCCATCCACTGCCGGAAACACGTCTAGAAGTCTTCTTTTGGAATGGTGTCTATCTTCGCCGTCGCTTATACGTAGACCTATAAGCTTAAGTGACAATATGCGTTTTTTATTTCAGCGCGAACAATAGTTTAAAAATAATATAAAATTAGAGACACGTTTAACTATGTCACACATATGAATTGAGACTAGATTAAAGATTGCATACACGTTCCATTGTGTTTGTTTGTTGTGTGAATGACAATAAAAGAGCGTACATGATTTTCGTTTTAACATTATAGTTAGGCCAGCGATACATGAGCAAAAATAGGCGACCAAAGTAAATGGTGTCGGCTGAATATTGCACAAATAAAAGCCAATACTTTCCGAGGGAAGGTCATCTTATTTCTTGGCCTCATTTATCCTTCGGCGAGTTGTTCCACCATTGGGTTGCCTTTTGTTCCGAAAACATTATGCAAAACTATTTATGAATTCCGGCTAGTTTTCTTGGACTTCCGAATTGTTGTTCCTTCCGCATCGACGGACAGATTGGAACTGGCTTAACTTGAGGCAAAGAACATCCGTAATGTTATGTCGGCGATAGACAGGAAAATATACAGAATTAGATACGACTATATCTCTATATTAATAAATATTGCATTACCGCGTCTCGTGTATGTGTTTTGTTCTCGCATCTACGTGACTTGCACACAAGTACGGTTTCTTTAGTGTCATGCGATTCTTTATTGGAATACAAGTGCAACAAAGAAAATTAATAAAACAGTTTTTTAAAACATCATTTGATAAATAATTTATTTACGAAATAAAATTTACCAGAATGCATTTATGTTTCTTGGTAAAGAAGAAAGTAAATATATATTTTAATAACAGTTGGAAAGTCGAACTAAAAGTATGATTCAGCAATCCAACTTAAAAAAAATAAATGGAGGCTTTAAACTGCCGAATAGGAAATCATTTCTGGCTTACAAATTCTAAGGAATTATTATGTATTAAAAGATTGAAAATTTGAAGCTGTGTATACAAATGTAAAAATAAAGACCCTAACCCTAACCCTAACACTAACCCTAAACCCTAAACCTTAAACCCTAACCCTAACCCTAACACTTAACCCTAACCTAACACTAACATTAACCCTAAACCCTAAGCCTTAAACCCTTACCCTAACCGTAAACCCTAACCCTAACCCTAACTCTAACACTAACCTTAACCCTAAACCTTAAGCCTTAAACCCTAACCCTAACCCTAACCATAACCATAACCCTAACACTAAACCCTAACCCTAACACTAACCTTAACCCTAACCCTAAACCCTTAGCCTTAAACCCTAACCCTAACCCTAACCCTAACACTAAACCCTAACCCTAACACTAACCTTAACCCTAAACCGTTAGCCTTAAACCCTAACCCTAACCCTAACCCTAACCCTAACACTAACCCCTAACTCTAACACTAACTTTAACCATAACCCTTACACTAACGCATTAGTTATAGGTTTACTCTAATTAAATTCAATTAATTAGCAAAGGCTACAATATAAATACAAGTTCACAAATATATACTAAACTTACTAAGCTGTTAGTATAAAAACGACATATGTATAAGCCAAATAAAAAAGTAAAGGGTTTACCTGAAACGCCAGGTAGATATATCTGATATATATAGCGCAGGACCGAGCTCCGGGCTGAGAGAAGTCGGTGGCAGGGAGTGAAATTAATGTGGATGGCTGTGAGTGAAAAAGGGAGGGGTGGGAGCGAATGAAATTAATGTGGATGGCTGTGAGTGAAAAAGGGAGGTGTGGGAGCGAATGAAATTAATGTGGATGGCTGTGAGTGAAAAAGGGAGGGGTGGGAGCGAATGAAATTAATGTGGATGGCTGTAAGTGAAAAATGAGGGAAGGATTATCTGATTGTATGTGCCTTCAAAATAAAATGATTTCCATATCTTCATTTCTGAAGACATTCCCCAAAAGAACAAAACCGGTCAACATCTTTTGTTTTTGTTTTTCTCCTGCACTTTAACTTATTTTCCGTTTGTCATTTTTCACATATTTCGTCCACCACGACATTTCTTTCTCATGAATTATCGTGTACCTTACCGCATATATATATATATATATATATATATATATATATATATATATATATGTATATATATTATAAATTGACACTATATATATATATATATATATATATATATATAGAGAGAGAGAGAGAGAGAGAGAGAGAGAGAGAGAGAGAAAGTTTGAAAAGGAATAAGAAAAGCAAAAGTCCAAGCGTATATCTATTCAGTTGCTCAGAGCAAGGTATATTCCGCAACAAGGCAATTTATTCAAGTTAAATATTTCCTTAAGCCAGGCTTTTCAAAGATCAAAATCTTATCATCAGAGGAAGTCGCTGGGATAGATAAGTTGGCAAAGGCCAAGATTTAAAATTTGAAAAAGTAAAATAAAAATTGTAGGGAAAAACACAAGGCAAAACTCTGCCCGAATGCAAGCAAATGTCCGATTGCAAAAAAGGACCTAATTGATGAACCAGCTAGCTGTGTATATAAAAACACCAGGCAAAAATAACTCCATGCATTTTAGCCTGGGGATGAAACGCGGAAGCCTCTGTGTAGCTTAATTGCCATAAATATATTTTCAGAGCTTACTACCTAGCTCTACGTACGTATCGAGCACTGGTGAAGTAAATACCGAAAATTGATATATAAAAAATGAGATCTCCTTATAAAATGTATGTGGATACATGAAATAGTAATATATATATATATATATATATATATATATATATATATATATATATATATATAATAAGGAATAGGTAAAATAAATACCTTTTGAAGCATTAAAGATGCGATATCAATTTAAAAAAAAAAATTTTTTATTATAAACTTCCATTTTTTTTTTGTTAGTTTAAAGTGATACAGATATTTCGCCAATAACCTGGCATCATCGGTGTGTAATATCTCGTGATGTCATCGGATTTGTATTTTATATATATATATATATATATGGGAAGAGAAGGATGAAAGTAATCCGACGTGATGGGAAAATGAAAAAAAAAATGGATGATTTTTTATGTGTACATCAACGTTTCGTCTTTATTTATAAGACTTCATCAGGATGATAAAATAGAGAAAAAAATGTCATGCAAGTACAGATACATGTAGGGTAGACATATTGGGAAAAATAGAATGAAATAGTGGCCAACTGCTGGGTGGACGTCCGTATTTGTTGGAGAAATAGAAATGAATGTAGAAAAGAATGAGTGGGGAAAAAATGGAAGGATGGGGTGAGTCAGGACTACTGTGGCTGGTGGTAAGAGAAAGAGGTGGGGGATGAGCAGGAGTAAAGTGGATGTATATATATATATATATATATATATATATATATATATATATATGAGAGAGAGAGAGAATAGGAGAGAGAGAGAGAAAGATGAATGGATGGAGAGAAATAGAGATGGAGAATCATAGAGTTATTCTTATCGTCAAATATCCGTTTCAATTCTAGTTCCTTGTTACCGTTTAGCTTTGGTCAAATCCTAAAACTGACCAACGGCGGAACTTCAGCTGTATCATATTCTCTATGGCACGGTCTCATAATTGCGATAATTGACCATCCGTGTTTCTCGGACGGGACAACAATTCTTTCAACCTGGCCAGATAAATTTGCCGATGGCCGACGAATTACATTTTAAGCCTCAATCGCGCTTTTATTACGCCGCTCGACTTACTTAATTTGAAATATATTTTCCGCTCCACCGGCACGCTACTAGCAATACAAATCTCCTTCTCCTGTCACTACAAATTCTATTTCGTTTTCTATATTCTAGATTTCATTTCGATTTTCTTTCCATAATATTTCAACCCGGTTAATAGATTTTAAATACTTTGTACTTGTGCACCTATTATGAAAGAAAAAGAAGCGTCATATAAAAATATACACCTGAAATTACTGTTATGGTACCTCAACTATACGGACTAATTGAACTATACTACACGTAAACAATCTTGGCCTTTTGGCTAAGATCAAAGTGTAGTATCTGTTCCGATGGATACTACACCCCATAGACTGCGATTGTCTTGGCGTTCGGGGCTTGATTTATGCCGGTCTATGAGTCTGTCCTGTGCAGTTCTAGGAGGTCAACCCTCACAGGCTTTACCTCCCCTCTTTGGGGAGGAGTAAGTTTATTGCTTACTGTCTGAGGCGCCCCTACCGGGGAATGCCGACGGGCTGCCCAGGCAATTTTTAAATGGGCAGAGTGCTCACCTCTCGAGCGCTGGCTTATCTAATCCTACTTTCCCGACCTTGTGTCACATCTTACCTTGTGGGAGGTAGATAAATATAAAACAATCTTGGCCTTTTGGCTAAGATCAAAGTGTAGTATCTGTTCCGATGGATACTGCGCCCCATAGACTGGTATTGTATTGGCCTTCGGGGCTCAATTTACGCCGGTCTATCGGTCTGTCCTGTGCAGTTGTAGGAGTTCCACCCTCCCAGGCTTCGCCTCCCCTCTTTGGGGAGGAGTAAGTTTATTACTTACTGCCTGAGGCGCCACTACCGGGGAATGCCGACGGGTCTGCCCAGGCAATTTTTAAACCCCACTTTCCCGACCTTGGGTCACATCTTACTTGTGGGAATAAGATAAAAACTGGCCTTGTGCCTAACTTCTGGAGAGGAGTAAATCAATACTCGTACGAGATACTAAGAGTACCTGGCTAGACATTAGCCCTTGGAAGCCTTAGGAGGTCCAGACTCCCAGGCTTTGCTTCCCCTATTAGGGGTTGAGTAAGTTTATTGCTTACTGCCTGGGGCGCCCCTATCGGGGAATTTCGACGGGGCTTCCTAAACAATTGGTCCTTCGTTAGGGATATTTTTACCCCGCCTAATAAACCGGTATTGTCCGGGCCTTTGAGTCTTGATTTAGGCCGGTCTAGTGGGGGTTGCCGGTATTGTGCAGTTCTAGGAGGGGCACCCTCCCAGGCTTTGCCTCCCCTCTTTGGGGAGGAGTAAGTTTATTGCTTACTGTCTGAGGCGCCCCTACCGGGGAAGTCCGACGGGGCTGCCCAGGCAATTTTTAAATGGCCAGAGTGCTCACCTCTCGAGCGCTGGCTTATCTAATCCCACTTTCCCGACCTTGTGTCACATCTTACCTTGTGGGAGGTAGATAAATAACTAGGAAGTAAGTAAATACCTGGAACCACACCAGTCTATACTGGGAGTCAAAACAGACGTACAACCACTCTTATTCTCTGTTGTATTCTATATGTGTCAATATACTTGGTTTCTCTAAACTCCGAGTTCATGGTTTCCTTCCGGACTCTTCCCACAATGATTACAAATTGAAATATCCTGATTCTCTCTCTTTCTCTCTCCACTGGACTTTTTGACGCCGGACTTTTTTGCAATCGGACATTTGCTTGCATTCGGGCAGAGTTTTGCCTCGTGCTTTTTCCCCACAATCTTTATTTTACTTTTTCAAATTTTAAATCTTAGCCTTTGCCAACTTATCTATTCCAGCGATTTCCTCTGATGATAAGATTTTAATCTTTGAAAACCCTGGCTTAAGGAAAATATTAATTTGAATGAATTGCCTTGTTGCGGAATATACCTTGCTCTGAGCAACTGAATTGAAAAAGATCTGCCTTTTGCTTTTCTAATTCCTTTTCATCATTCTCTCTCTCTCTCTCTCTCTCTCTCTCTATATATATATATATATATATATATATATATATATATATATATATATATATATATGTATATATGCAGGGTGGGCAAAAATAAGGGTCCTATTTTTAAAAATTCATAACTTTTTTATTTATTGATTTTTTTTAAATTTTTTTTTTTAGAATAAGTAAAGGACCCCTTCCGAAGCAAGCATGAGCCGTATTAGCCCTAAGGAACGTACCCTCATTTAGAAAACATTATTTTTGCTTAAAAAACTCAAAACAGTGTAAAAAACAATACTTTAGTTTTTGTAAGTTTTAAGAAGTGTTTTTCGGCTAAAATTTGTTTTGTTTATTTCAAAAAATCTCGGAAGGGTCAGTCTACACACACATAAAGTTTGGTGAGTTTAACTTTTATTTTGTGGAAGTTATTCAAATTCAAGTTATTCAAATTTAAAGATAGGACCCTTATTTTGGCCCACCCTGTATATATATATATATATATATATATATATATATATATATATATATATATATATATATATATATATATATATATATATATATATATACGTTGAGGAAGATTTCCGTAAAATCTTCAGAAAGTCTTTTTTAATGAGATCGCTCCAGACAAGGCATAAAGCCACTTCATGTACGGAGCTAACAATAGCCACAGATAATGATTGCAAAGACAGGAGACGCGTATTGGCCTTAGTCTTGAAAATACCTAAGCTATATGTAAGACGAAAACAGTCATCAGGAAGAGAGTTCCACAAGGCTGCGGTTCTTTGAAATAAACTAGTGGAATAGGAAGCCACATTACAAATAGGTATCAAAACAGCGTATTGATGGAGACCACTAGACCAACAACGAGTCAAACGAGCTGGAACAAAGGAAGCAGGAAATAAATTTCTACTATTCTGAAGAACACATGCGCCATAATAGTATTTATAGAAAAGACTGAGACTAGCAACATCACGTCTGTGAGAGAGAGGGTTCAGAGAAGAAGAAAGGGTCGGGCCAATCAAATTGCAGATTACAAATATTTATTTAATGCTCAGGTCTTTGCAGGACTCGATCCAGCCTGAATATAGATTATGAAATAATAAACACGGTATGGATGAAAACGGTTAAACCGATAAGAGTCGACTTTCAATGTAAACAAATGTGTCTATTATCTAATCAGTTCTTAGCCCAACTACTTAATTTCGAATCTGACTAGTTGTTTTTTGTTGAAACGACGCATTAGATGGTGTGTTTGTTTACTCCCACTGCCTTATAAATTCAGGCGGCAAAAAAGTCCCGCTGTATTTGTACGTGAGAAAATGTAGGATTAATCGCGGGAAGGCGTCCTTTTTGGTTCAAGTCACTGCACTGTTGTACAGACTAGAAGAAGACCAAACAGTTCCAGCGCTACATGCATCATGGCCGCTTATTTTTGGATAATTACTCATAGTAACGCGTTTCTGGCGTAAGAAATCCACAACAAGACAATTGCTTAGGTAGCGAAACACGTGTAGGGAAAAATAACTTTACAAAATAAAGAAATAATAAAATAAAAGATCTTTTTCGTTGTGATACTACAATTTATCTTTTCTATCTCCAATCAGTGAATGAGAAATCATGTTTATCTTAGGCAATTTTAAATTGTGTTCCCATCCAGGGTCACCCATGTTAAGGAGCAGCATTCCCCCACATTAAATATAGACCACACACCTCTAACTCTGCATTCGTATGGAAGTAATTATATGCGTTTAGATGTGGACCAGCCAAAAAGCGTCAACATAACTTTGCTGATAACACATTGACTTTTTTATTTACTTATATTGATCGAATATATATTTAAATTCGACATTAAATAGCGCCAACCATAACGGCAGTTCCAAAAACACCATTAAAACCAAAATTGAATTTCGTAAGACTCCATCAGAATACACTGACTACAGATTTTAACCGAGCAAGTTAGATTTTATTTTAAAATATTTGCAATTGCATACACACTTCGTACTCTGAGAGTCCACAGAATACAAATTAAAATGTTCGAAGATTTGATGAGATTTTCAGTTTCAAATGTTTCACGAAGAAATCTATTAAAGAAATAAAATCAAACAAATCGTAATTACTTGCTTTCTCTTTTTTTTTCTTCTTGACACATTTCATAAATATTAAAATCATCTAGGAAGTGTTAAACAGAAAATGTCTTAAGTATATATGTTGGCTGCTTGCTGATTGTTAAAGTTGGTTATTTAAAACATAGAGAGCTGAGTGTTGTCGTTTTGTCCTTTTGTCGTTTTGTTTTACGGCATATCAACCTTTTTCGGGTTCTTTGATGCCGAATCAATTCAGTTTGGTAAAAGCCTTTATGTTTCAAGTATTTTATATCTTCAACTATTTATTCATGGTGTTTCGTTTGGTTGTTTTTGTTTTACGGCATATCAACCCTTTTTCGGGTTATTTAATGTCGAATCAATTCATTTTGGTAAAAGTTTTTATGTTTCAAGTTTTTTATATCTTCAACTATTTATTCATGGTGTTTCGTTTGGTTGTTTTGTTAAACGGCATATCAACCTTTTTCGGGTTCTTGATGCCGAATCAATTCATTTTGGTAAAAGTCTTTATGTTTCAAGTTTTTTATATCTTCAACTATTTATTCATGGTGTTTCGTTTGGTTGTTTTGTTTTACGGCATATCAACCCTTTTAGGGTGATTTAATGCCGAATCTGATCATATTGGCGCAAGTTTGTTATGCTTCAAGTTTGATATATCTTCAAATATTTATTCATGTTTTTTTGTTAAATGTTTTTAATGCTTTAACTTCTATATATCGTTTTATTGCATGGTTATTAATTACCTTCGAAGGGGAACAAGTCAGCCCTTGAAATAAGGCTCGTCTGACCGCTGGCATTCCGGACGAACATTTATGTTGCTTTTCCTTGTGATGAATTAGATTTAGAATTCCCATACTATCATTGGATTGGAATGGTAACTTGTGAGCGGTACCTTGAATGGTTTAGTTTTTTGTTGTTTTTTTGGTGGGGGGGATTTTTTCATCATTGTGCCGCCCGACGTTAAAGTGTATTATCGCACATTGTTCCGTTTTATTTATTTTTTTTTTGTTTGAATGCATTTGGGATCGATTATTTGCTTGTTGGCTTGGTGGCAGAAATAAAGCACGAGCTACTTTTCTAAGACATTTTCTAGGACTTTCTTTTTTATCGTTGTTCTTTCTTGTTTTTTAATTTTAACTTTTATTTTTATTTTTTTCCTCTTCTCTTCTTAAGTGACCTCAACTATTGCAACGCCACATTGTGTATTGTTGGCAGTTGAAACCCTTATTATAGACATTTACTTTCCCTGATGATCTGCCAAGCAAGTAACTGCTTGGTTGTGAAACACGTGTAGGAATAAACATTTAATTTGAATAAATAATATTTGTAAGAAAAAATATCTTTAATGGTGATCATTGGTGTCCTGAAAGGAATGCTTTGGCAAGCCTTCATAAAATCGCATATATATATATATATATATATATATATATATATATATATATATATATATATATATATATATATATATATATATATATTAGTACAGAAAAATTACTTCAACATTCGTACGGTCGGTTTCAAGCACAGAAGGACTTAGCTATCCGCCTCTCTTCAGCTTCTGTTGTCATCTGTTTCGAAAATGTGAAGTCACGTGTAACTCTCGTTTGGACGCGTTATTTGCTGAGAGTGTTATGTATGTTTGTTTAAATTTAGTGTAAGGACGGTTTGATAAGGTTTGAAAAAAAAGGGGGAAGGGTGAAAAGTAACGGATAGGACTAAAACGGAGAAGATTTAAAGAGGTAAAAAAAAAATTAATATATATATATATATATATGATAATTTTATTTACACAGACATGTACAAAATCTGCGACACTGGCATGTCGATGTTATCGATCAACAGTTACTATACACTGAGATCTCATCAGGCAGAGTTAGAATCCGATCTTAACCTCAGATCATATTTGGAGAGACATGATCTGAGGTTAAGATCGGATTCTAACTCTGCCTGATGAGATCTCAGTTTATAGTAACTGTTGATCGATAACATCGACATGCCAGTGTCGCTAATTTTGTACATGTCTGTGTAAATAAAATTATCATACATAAAGCTCTATTTTGATATTGAGCACTTTTTATAAACCCGGTTAAAATTCTCTGGATTACCACCCTGTAGATATTTTTTTCACCTGGATTATTACCATTATTATATATATATATATATATATATATATATATATATATATATATATATATATATATATATATATATATATATATATATAAAAGAAAACAGGAAGAATTGCATTTTCTCAACATGGTCAATTTTATCTAATCCCCCCTCCGAGGACTACAGACTTGGATGGAATGGTCGTTGTTGAATTTCTACACAAATTCTTCTGTATTTACCAATATATCTGAATCCCATACTACTTGGATTTCCGTTTTTGGTGACTTTCATTTACATTGGAACATACCCGTTTGAACTTTAAAACTTTAAAAAAACTTTTTAAAATCTTTTTCAAATTTAGAATATTGACTGTCCTCATCTGTCGACTTATCAATCATTAACCTCCTCTGATGATAAGATGTTAATCTTTGAAAATCCTGGCTTAAGGAATAAAAGAGAAGAAAAATAAATGTTTTTATTCACTAAATGCTCCTTGTTCTGAACAAGTGAAGATATTAATTTTCTTCCATTTGCAGATCTAATTATTTTTCATTGAATTATCATATATATATATATAAATTCCCGAAACAGTTTTTCATGGTAAACAACTGATGATCCCTTAAATAATGTTAGAAGCACACTAATATAATAACTGTAAAAGTTAAATTGACTTACATGAGTGATTTTCCACTGAACGACTTGGGACTTAAGGTTTTTTTGTTTTTTGGTTTTTTAAAATGTTTGTATATATAGTTTTAATCGTTGAGAAACTTCCAAGACTATATATATATATATATATATATATATATATATATATATATATATATATATATATATATATATATATATATATGTTTGTGTGTGTTTGTGTTGCGAAGTTGTATAACAGTAAATAATTAATAAAGGAAGTCAAGTGGAGGGTTGGTTTAACAAGTGTATTAACAAAGTAAGAAAGTGACAAGCACTTGGCTAGACAGTTACAAGACTGTGCTTTGTCTTCTCTGTGTCTCTGGTGACTCGCACTATTTATAGTGACAACCGGTGCAGTTTCTCCTGTGTAAGAACGGCCGGTGTAACAATATATATTCACTTTTTTGATTGCAATAACTCCGTATGTAGTATATATCTAATAACAGCAGCGTTTATTTTTATTGAAAGAGTAAAATAAGTTCACCGACTATTGACTAAGTGGACGGCGTCATTTGCATTTAATCCAGAACAACGCCACGTGTGCCTACAATGGTTCATGCAATGTTTGTCAATTGGCTCGAGGATTGGCTAGCGATATCAAGCATATCTAGCCGAACGGAAAGGGCTGAAAATAATCATTTATTATCTGCCTCTCAGGGGTTATAGTGTAAGTAGATATAAATGGTGGAGATAAAGCTTTAATTAACCATTGAATTTTCCTCGGCCGTTATAATAATTTCTCAGGCGACTATCGGCGTTCATTGTTTTCTGAAAGGCCGGCCAAATGTCCACATGAAACCGCGTATGAGAAGCTTCGATTCTCAGATTTGAATAAGTTTGCATAGGAAATTGTTCGCTGGTATCTATTATCAACTAATACTTGAAACTGAGATGACTATTCAAGTGATACTAAATGTCAAGTTCAATTCAAATCGATGGCGTCTGTCTTCATTAAATAAGGCGAAACTTAAGACAATGAATCCTAAATGCGGCAAATAGAATAGTATGATAGCATCCCTTTCAACCCTCTCTCTCTCTCTCTCTCTTCATATCGATATATATATATATATATATATATATATATATATATATATATATATATAAAGTGGTGTACTAAAAGCGAACTTTTAGGAAAAGTGAAACCTATTGTGAAGAGTATATAGCTCTTTTTGCGGAATATACCTTGCTCTGAGCAATTGAATGTAATTATGATTTGACTTTTGCTTCTCTAATTCCTTTCCATTCTTCTTCATATATATATATATATATATATATATATAAAATAGTTGTTGTTGTTTATTATCTATGTACGTATACGTTTCGTCCCTTTTCAATCAGGACTCATCAGCATAGAGATATGACTATTCACTACCGGTCGTACGATTCGAAACCCTGGATAACAAGTATTTTTCAACTTGCATCCAACGTCGTTAACCGCGCGCCCACTATTTGAATAGCCGATAAACAATGATAATTTAACACATTTAAAGCGGCACGATATCCAGGCATTCTACTTCTATTAAAGAAGGAATGATGCATTATAAAGCAAGTGACGTCATGCTGTGTTTGTACTACCATTGAGAGTGCTCTACTTATTTTACGAGGAGCGACAATATATTTATTAGTACTTCATGTATCCACATAAAATATTATAAGGAGATATAATTTTTTATGTGTCAGTTTTCAGTATTTACTTCAACAGTGCTCGATACGTAAGTAGAGCTAGGTAGTAAGCAATGAAAATATATATGGCAATCAAGCTACACAGAGGCTCCCGTGTTTCATCCCCGGATGGAATCGTCAGGCTAAATGCATTGAGCCTGACGATTCCCCCCGGGGATAGAAACACGGGAGCCTCTGTGTAGCCTGATTGCCATACATATTTTCATTGCTTACTATATATATATATATATATATATATATATATATATATATATAGAAAGAGAGAGAGAGAGAGAGAGAGAGAATACATATGAAATTAAAAGTAAACTTTTAGTAGAAAGAACCTATAGTGAAATGGTAAAAGCTCAATATACGAGATAGAGCAATTATAAAGATAGATGGACGAAGAGTGATAAACATGCACGAATGTCCAAATTTATATCAAACTTCGATTGTTCAATGCAAGGTATATTCTGTAATAAAATTATGTTTATTATTCTTTCCTTAAGCCAAGGATTTTCAAAGATCGAGATCTTATCATCAGAGGAATTATACAGATAGATAAGTTTCAATGTGTGACTTTTAAAACTATTCACGTAACGGCGTGCTACACACAGCGGCATATCAACATTAATCGTCGATAACATCAGGACGAATTTCAACCTGACTGCGATAAATATGTCTAAATTAAACGAAAAAAGAAGAGAAAAAAAAGATGCTTATACTTCTGATAATGCTGTCTATCACCGAAAGTACTCAAGTTTTTAAAGTAAATAAATAATTTATTTAAAAAAAACATAAATGAATTGCATTGTCCGGTTTTCAAAATATTTTTTTTAAAATATTCTCCTTATTATTGCCACTTCAGCAACGCTTCCATGTGTGACTTTTAAAATTATACATTTATATATATATATATATATATATATATATATATATATATATATATATATATATATATGTATATATATATGTATATATATATATATGTATATATATATATATATGTATATATATATGTATATATATATATATGTGTATATATATGTATATATATATATATATACATATTGTGTGTGTATTAAGGCAGCATTTTCTCATTTATGCAAACAGTGTTAAAAATAACAGAATTCGTCTGTTTAATTATACCCTTTTTATTTTTGAACTTTTTCTGATGGTCTTTTTTGTATCGAAATAAAAAACAAACTAATAAATGTTCAAGAGGTTTCGCGAACAGTTTCGATTCTTCGTCGAATCATCTTCAAGTGTCAAAAGAAAATGAGACAAAAAAGCTGGAGAAAGAAGAAAATTTTAAAAGACGGCGGAGAAACGCGCATAGAACTTTTTTTTTTATTGTTCCTGAAGTCGTTTACGATTTTAATTTGGCAACACTGGATGGCATCACAGAACAAAATCGCATTACTTAATCATTTTAAAATGTTACCACTGGTTTCATATGTGGTTTTGTTTATTTAAGGTTGCTGATTTTTCATGTAGATAGCTTCAAGTATATTTTTTATTTATGTAAATTGGTTTCGGAATGTATAATTTAAGAAGATGTCTGGTTAATAACATTAAAATTATACATTACGGAACTAATTTAAAAACATCAAAATAAATATGGGATATTTATTATTTCTGTTGAATTTAATACAAAAACAACTATCAGAAAAATAATAAAATAAAAAAAGGATAATCTAACTGAAGATTATGCAATATTCCTCAGACATATGTATGTATTTATATATGTATATATACATATATATATATATATATATATATATATATATGTCTATATAAATATATATATATATATAAATACATATATAAATATATACATATATAAATACATATATACATACATATATATCTAAATACATATATAGAGGTATACATATATATATATATAAACACATGTATAAATACATATATATATATATATATATAAATACATATATAGAGGTATCCGTATATATATATGAATACATATATAAATACATATATATATGCATACATATATAAATACATGCGTATATATAAATAGATATATAAATGCATGTATATATATGAATACATATAAAAATACATACATATATATATATAAATACATATATAAATACATACATATATGTATATAAATTCATATATAAATATATATATATATATAAATACATATATAAATACATACATATATATATATAAATACATATATATACATACATATATATATATAAATACATACATAACTACATACATATATATATGTATATAAATACATATATAAATACATACATATATATAAATACATATATAAATAAATACACATATATATAAATACATATATAAATAAATATATGTATATATATTGATACATATATATATATAAAAATACATATATAAATACATATATATATAAATGTATACATATATACATAAATACATATATAAATATATACATACATATACATATATAAATACAAACAAATATATATATATAAATACATATATAAATACATACCTATATATATATATAAACACATATATAAATACATAATATATAAATACATACATATATATATATAAACAAATATATAAATACATACACATATTAATACATACATATATATATAAGTACATATATAAATACATATATATATAAATACATATGTAAATGCATATATATATATAAATACATATATAAATACATACATATATGTATAAATACAGACATATATATATATATATAAATATAAATACATATATAAATACATACATATATAAATACATACATATATAAATACATACATATACATAAATACATATATAAATACACATATATATAAATACATATATAAATGCATATATATATATACATATATAAATACATATATATATATAAATACTAATATATATATATATATATATATATATAAATATCAATACATATATAAATACATATATATATATAAATACCGACATATATATATATATATATATATATATATATATATAAATATAAATACATATATAAATACATACATATATATATAAATACAGACATATATATATATATATAAATACTAATATATATATATATATATATATATATATATATAAATATAAATACATATATAAATACATACATATATATGAGGAATATTAAATGCCTACATTTCACCCTGGACCTCATTATACGAGTCTAGCATGAATCGAAATCCATCACTACAGCAATTTCACCTCTGCCTGTCTAAAATTAATTAACTGACGATTATTCCGAAGCCGAAATTATGTGTCTCCAAATTAACTAATTTCTTTTGTTTTTTTCAACTGTTTGCTGACGAATTTCCGGCAAAAGTAACAATCGATATTTCCACAAATTCACAATCGCCATCTTGTTTTTTCGCATAATTATTCATTCAATAATGCTTTTGGCTTGTTTAGACAATGAAAGAAAAATGGACGAACTTTTATGTCGAATTCGTTTGTAGCCATTTCTTTTTCTATTGATTTCTTTTTACACGTTCTGCTAATTTCCATTTTACCACAAATGAAAAAGCGGTGTTGCCCGCGGGCAACACTATGAACGTTCGGTTAGCTAGTTAAAGAGGCCGAATTGCTAAAAGACAACGGATTCATCTAGGTTGCTTTTTGACAAATGTTTGGCAATTCATTTGCTTTTGATCATGAATTCGCATGGTTAAGTGGATAACGACACGGACTGAAGACGTGTGTGTTCCAAGTTCGAATCCTGTCGGTTCCACAGTACCACGTTCACTTAGGGATGTTGGTAATTACTATTTATTTAATTTCAAAGTCAGAAACATAATTAG
This sequence comes from Sepiola atlantica, assembly GCA_963556195.1. Lineage (NCBI taxonomy): Eukaryota > Metazoa > Mollusca > Cephalopoda > Sepiida > Sepiolidae > Sepiola > Sepiola atlantica. Next base: position 3,562,321 of record OY744552.1, read on the forward strand.
GGCACATATTAACGATTAAATAAACAATAAATAATTTCGGCGGCGAGGCCGTGATTCGAACTCGCAACCTTAACGTCAATTCTCCGATACGCTACGACTGCGTTAATCGACCAGGTTAAAAATAGCCTTTTGATTTAACTACTTAAAGAAATGGTTTTTTTTCATTTCTTTCAGTTATCAATGAATGATCGTATAATAACTAGTTCTTTGATATAGTTTGGGATCTGCGTTTTAAGGGGGGAGGGATTCCATGCCACTGATATGATTAGTGGGAGGTGACGGTGGTTAAGTGGATATCGACACGGACTGAAGACCTTGGTGTTCCAAGTTCGAATCGAGTCGGTTCCACAGTATCACTTTCACTTAGAGATGTTGGCAACCTTTTTCGTGGTCCTTCTCGTAAGTATCCGATATTTTTCCAGAAGGTTTTCTAACTAGAAAAATATTGGGGAAAGTAATGCCAACACCTGAAGTATCTGATTCATACGAAGAAGAGGTAAACACAGGTTTAGTGGAAGTACCACGCTTCAGTTGCTAGTGATGAGAGGTGACGGTGGTTAAGTGGATATCGACACGGACTGAAGACCTGGGTGTTCCAAGTTCGAATCGAGTAGGTTCTACAGTATCACTTTCACTTAGAGATGTTGGCAACATTCCCGTGGTCCTTCCCGTAAGTACCCGATGTCTTTCCAGAAATATTTCTAACTAGAAAAACATCGGGGAAACTAATGCCAACACCAGAATCATCTGATTCACACGAAAGAAGAAGAAGATGAATTGGCAATCCATTTGGTTCTGTCTAATGCGCAGAAAATGTAGACATTTGTAAGTTACTATTTTTGAATATCTTAAATGCCGAATCAGCGTTTAAATTGCGACCAATTATTAATAAAACGGCTTTGATTTGTGGAAAGATTAATATGGTAGTTTAAAATGCTAATATTCAAAACCAACAAAAGCAAAAATGCAGGTGCGAAAGATAACAGCTTATATAAGCGTTTCTCGAGTTTTAGAAAAATTCTCCACTCTATACGAAACAGGAATATAAATGAATTTATATATGAACTAGCGGGACCCGTGTAAATTACACGAACCTATATTTTCAATACTGATTATCTTGATCCTAACCTATACATCGTAGCATTTTGTATATTCGGACTACTGGTATTACCACTTCAGTTGGCGTTCTGGTGACGTAGCGTATGTCAACAAGACAATCAGAGGTTGATTAGCAAACTAAACATGTACATTATATATTCCAGGTATTTACTTACTTCCTAGGTATTTATCTACCTCCCACAGCGGTGAGATGTGACACAAGGTCTGGAAAGTGGGATTAGATAAGCCAGCGCTCGAGAGGTGAGCACTCTGCCCATTTAAAAATTGCCTAGGCAGCCCGTCGGCATTCCCCGGTAGGGGCGCCTCAGACAGTAAGCAATAAACTTACTCCTCCCCAAAGAGGGGGAGGCAAAGCCTTGGAGGGTGCCCCTCTCTAGAACTGCACAGGACCGGCAACCCTCAATATACCGGCGTAAATCCAGACCCAAAGGCCCGGACAATACCGGTTTATTAGGCGGGGTAAAAAATACCCCTAACGAAGGACCACTCTGAAGTTTGACTATTCACTACTGGTCACACGATTCGAAACCCTGGATTATAAGTATTTTTCAACTCCAACCCAACGTCTTAAACCTCGCGGCCAATATCTGAACGGCTGATAAACTGTGGTAGATTAAATACATTTATAAGTGGCGATGACGACACAGGCATTCTACTTATATTAAGGAATGATGCATTATAAAGCAAATGACGTCACGCTGTATTTGCACTACCACTAAAGTGCTATACTAATAATTAAGGAGCGACAAATATGAAAAATATTTGTTGTTGATTATTATCTACGGACGTATACGTTTAATCTTTTTTCAATCAAGACTCTTCAGCGTAGAAGTTTGACTATTCACTACTGGTCACACGTATATATATATATATATATATATATATATATATATATATATATATATATATATATATATATATATATATATACATATATATATATATATACATATATATATATATATATATATATATATATATATATATATATATATATTAGTATTTCACGTATCCACATAACATTTTAGGAGATATATTTTTTTGTGTATCAATTTTCGGTATTTACTTCAACAGTGCTCGATACGTACGTAGAGCTAAGTAGTAAGCTATGAAAATATATTTATTGCAATTAATCTACACAGAGGCTCCCGCGTTTCATCCCCGGTGGGATCCTTCAGGCTAAACATTTTTTTTTTGTTATTTATACAAACATATACAAACAGCCAGTACACTGGCATGTCGATGTTATCGATCAATAGTTATTTGAAACTAAGATCTCATCAGAAGGAAAAAGTATGATCTTTCACTCATTTGTTCATATGGGGAAAGTACCTGTACATGTTAGTATAAATAAACAAAATAACTATATAAATAGCTCTATTTATTACTGAGCACTTTTCCTATACGTCCGGTTGAAATCCTGTGGATTTATATATATATATATATATATATATATATATATAATGTGGATGACTATATAAAGCTCCCCCCCCCCCCGGGTAGAGCTTATGTTTGTAAGGGTATCGCCAACTGCCATTAGCGTAAAAAAGGCAATGCTCATTAGGTAAACACTAATTCGAGCTCCGGCATTTGCAATGTTTACATTGAGATACAACTTACATTCAGTCAGTGTCGCATTATGGCGTAGGGGTTAACATTGACGGTTGCGTTTCGATCCGGGCTATGTATATATATATATATATATATATATATATATATATATATATATATATATATATATATATATATATATATATAACATCCAGTAGGAGTAGAGTTTGGAAATAGGCATCGGTATTTTATTTATCTCATCTCAAGGAGGTAAGAGCCAGGGTCAGGTGTGTGTTTTCTAATGAATGTGTTTCTGTGAAACGACCTAGATTCGAACCCGGCATACCCACGTTGTCACTCCGCGTCTTTATCAACTTTGACACCGTGCAATTCTAAATAGGAATCGGTATTATTACGAAGTTACAGAACACTGAATAGATAAAGACAACTAGACCAACGGATAAAACGAGCTGGAACAAAAGAAGCATGGAATAAATCAAATAATTCTGAAAACGCACATATCATTATGGTACTTATAAAAGAGACTAAGAATAACTACATCACATCTGTGAAGTGAAAGGGTGCAGAGAAGACTAAAGGGTGGGGTAAACCACATTACAGATAGGAATCGGTATTATTACGAAGTATCAGAACACCGAATTTCTTAAGACAACTAGACCAACGGATAAAACGAGCTGGAACAAAAGAAGCATGGAATAAATCAAACAATTCTGAAAACACACATACCATTATGGTACTTATAAAAGAGACTAAGAATAACTACATCACATCTGTGAAGTGAAAGGGTGCAGAGAAGACTAAAGGGTGGAGTAAACCACATTAAAGATAGTCTTCTGATTCGTATCAAAAATAGTAGTTCGACTCTGAAGTAAAAACCATATTTTAGAAAGATGGAATAATCCGATTACTTAAAGAGAAATGCGTTTTTGGCTATTCATGGTGTGGAACAGTACCTAGTATTCATGTAAAATCAGGAGTAATCCGATTCATTTAATTAAAGTGGATGTGTCGTCGTGGCGCTCGGTTGGCCAAAGCAGGATTATGAATCGCTCTAAAGAAAATGATTTTCCCCAAATCAGGCCCGAAGGATCCCCGGGTTATTTTCCGTGAGAACAAAGAACGTGACCGTTCGTCGGTTGCTTCCTTGAACGGCCGAATATATCCCGATTATTCCTCTGTAGACGGTAAACATTCTCCTGAACGTTCGATCTCAATTTCCATTACCCAGTCGGTATGCAATTGCTTTTCGGACATAAATCAATAGGAAAAACCAAAAGAGAAAAACAAAAAGACAATCATAATAAATAAAGAAATGATCAACTATGGGGTAGTTACAGGCACAGACTGTTAGGTTTTCATGCCGGGTTCGATTATTGTCTAAAGTATGTCATACCTTTCAGTAATATATATATATATATATATATATATATATATATATATATATATATATATATATATATATATATATATATATATATATATTCGGGAAGGTTATTATTCTATATCCCCCCTCCAGAAAAGAATGGTAAACCAGATACTTATTTTTATGGTATGCAACTAGTCTTAAAGAAGAAACACTCAAAAATAACGCCAGTCTTTCTCTGCTCATCCCTAAATTGGTCCTAGTCGTTTCGGATTCCCTATGCGACTAGGATCAATCAATATTGCCTTATTGAAGTCACGGTTGGGTGTTTATTCTGTATAGGGTCTCGATGCAAAAATAAATCTCGCAAAATAGTGGGAGACATACACATGCATATATATATATATATATATATAAATATATATATATATGAAATGTTCGCCAGCAAAACGCGATAAACGCAATTTAAAAATCACGAAACTAGCACTACCAAAAGAGCTCCCTTTAACCACTAAACCACACCCCAAAGTCATATTTTACCTAATATGATGCCAAATTAATTTCACTTTGCTTTCAATAAAAATAAGCCTTTAGATTTTATATACTCGTCTTATTATTGTTTGAAGTCTTAATTTAAACTAATTGGACTTATCGCGTTTTGCATCCAGACTCTTCATAAAGAAGTTTTTCCCGAAATATTAAATAAATGATTTTTAATAATCATCCGGACAACACACGAACAGCTAACACCACACTTGCTGTTATGTAAGATTTAAAAAAAAAATTAATAGAAAGTCCCATTTCGATTTATTATTTTTGCTCCTTCCAGCTTACAACCTACCCGGCACTTTGCATTGCCCTCATCCTTCTTAACATATTACTACTATTCCCAGCAATACTTCAAGCAAACTGCCATTCTCTTATATATATATATATATATATATATATATATATATATATATATATATATATATATATATATATATATATATATATATATATATAATTCGAACTAGAGTGAAACATACATCTGACAAAGGGAAAATTTCCCGAAATATGATACTTTACGGAGGTTTCATCACACCAGGTAGGACATAATATAATGTATATATATTAATATATATATATACATATATATATAGCCGGCTTTCTCAACTGGGCAGGCTTTAAATATTCTCGCTGCTCCTTTTTCTCCACTTTAAAACACTTTCCTTTGTCATCTCTGCCCGGGAAGTATCTTTAATGGCGAATATTTCCCATCTTAATCTCCTCTGACGCCTGCCTGCATCATCGAATGTACCTCTTATTGGACTTTTTACCCTTTTTGGATTTTCTATTTTCGCCGTACCTGAAGTTGTGGCTTCTTGGAATTTAACTTTGAAACCTCTCTCATTACTTCTCGTGCCTCTAACGACCTACCTATCTACATCTTATTCTCTCCGCTGGACTCTTCGACACCGGACTTTTTGGCAATCGGACATTTGCTTGCACCCTGGCACAGTTTTGTCCCTGCGTTTCTTTCCCTACAACTTTTATTCTATTTTTTCAAATTTTAAATCTTGGCCATTGCCAACTTATCTATCCCAGCGACTTCCTCTGATGATAAGATTTTGATCTTTGAAACGCCTGGCTTAAGGAAAATTTAACTTGAATAAATTGCCTTTTTGCGGAATATACCTTGCTTTGAAATTTTGAATTGAATTTTGATTTGGCTTTTGCTTTCTCTAATTTCTTTCCATTCTCCTTCATTTCTACCTGCTCTATCCTGGATATTGAGCTGTATACTCTTCACAATAGGGTTTTACCTTTCCTAAAAGTTCGCTATATATATATATATTGTGTGTGTATTTAGGCAGCAAGTTTTCATTTAGGCAAACGTTGCAAAAGTACTCGCAAAGAAGATGGAACAACAAAACTACGGAAACTTCATACACCAGTTTGATCGAGGTACGAAGTTGACCTTTCGGAAGATGGAAAAATTTTTTAAAAAGATCACGAAGCAGAAACACTCCGTGCTATTCAACAACGTTTTCCTAAATATATATATATATATATATATATATATATATATATATATATATATATATATATATATATATACGCCATTCAATCGAAATAGTGCAAAATTAACACTTTAATTATGTTGTATGCTAATATTTCTACTTAGCATATTTTATCATTTATCACATCATTGTGCTCAACATTGGACGAATATATATATATTTTTTGCAGTCGAGCGAAGAGGCCGTTCACACATCCGAAGAACAGTTGTGAAGAACATTGTTGAGCAGTAACACCGTGGTCGTCTTGGCCTCGTGAAAAGAATCGTTGTCCTGCTGGAAGACATAAAGGTTCCGGACGGCATTCTGGTCCATTCAGGGCTTCACACCCCTCATCATCACCATATTTCTATTTCCTTTACATTTAATCAAGTGTTGGGTTTGGCATAAAAAAACTATGTATAATAGTGAGTAACCACATCAAAGCCAAAAAAACACACGAAAAATCAGTTTTTAAAAAGTTCACTTTGATGTAGAACAATATTACGAGAGGATTGATCAAAAATATCAGGATTCGTTTAAGTAATTAATTATGTTCTTAAAAGTATTTGTGGACATTAGTTATTATTTGTACTGTAATAGTGGCTAACTTCTTAACGACACGAACTGAAGACCTGGGTATGCCGGGTTCAAATCCAGTTCGTTTCACAGAAACATTATTATCAAAACTAACACCTGACCTTGTGTCTAACTTCATAGAAAGAAGGTAAATAAAACAATATACATTTATAAGTAGATATTCGATGAAAAAAAAGCGAACAATTGCCCCTAACGTTGTTGTCGGTCTTTTAAAATAAACACTTTTTTATAAACATCTGTGTCCGAGTTGGTTTGTCAGCAAACGAGACGACTTTAAGGTAAAAATGCAATATTCTCTATAGAATTAACGGAAAAAACACAAGAAAAAATTAAACGCACAACGATTTTTTTAGGCATATGCGTAACTATTTGAAAAATAATAAAAAAAGAATTTTTAAGCGCGTGCGACAAAAACGGTCTGAAATAACATTTTAGTTGAACGTGGCATTTGAATTAGACGCACAATGAGTTCTTTTAGGCAGATGCGTAACTATTTCAAAAATAATTAAAAAAAAGAATTGTGCAGCGCGTGCGACAAAAACGTTCTGAAATAACAGTTTAGCTGAACGTTGCATTTTAATTAGACGCACAACGAGTTCTTTTAGGCACATACGTAACTATTTGAAAAATAACAAAAAATAATTTTGCAGCGCGTGCGACAAAAACGTTCAGAAATCACAGTGTAACTGTACGTTGCATTTGAACGCAATTAAAATCTTCTAGTTTTTGTAGCTTGTCGAATGTTTTATAAAGAAATTGCAACAACCGTTTATACGTTCAAAGAACATCACGTAGTTGACCCACCTGACACACTCCATTAACTGGATTATTAACGAAACGTTTTTCGCAATGTAACCAATACGAACGTCTATGAAACATACTCAATAGAAACTATACTTTTTTAATCGAATTACTTTTTACTAAATCATACGATGGTCACGAACCGAGACTTTCTCTTTCTTTACTGGACGTGCAAAAACAGCGGCAAAAGTTGCGAGGGAAAATTATCAATTAATTCCCAGGTTAAAGGTCACCGAGTTATCGATTGTATTCGTATAGGTAAATCAATAAATATATAGACCAATGGTTTCTAGTGGATGTATACACTTTTAGTTTAAGTATTCTTTTCTGTAAGCAAAGTAATATCGGAACATGTCAATAGACATGTTTATTTTATATAAGAAATGCAATAAGTAGACAAACGGTACCATCGCATTGACACACGTAGAGCAGATGGGTGCCAATTTTCAGAAATGCCAATCGTTTAAAATAAGATTTTGAAATGTTTGTTTTAGTGTTCCTTAGCCAGTACAGATAGGTGACCATTTTTGTATGGAAATCCCTCCAGACAAGACATGAAGCCACTTGATGTAAGAAACTAAAAAAAATACTACTTCAAGGTCAAACACTAGCCAACGATAAGTGTTAGATAGATAGAGTCCGGCCCAGAAAACAGCAATTATTCCCCCTTTGTCAGAAACATCGCTCATGGAATCTGAGGACTAAATGACAAAATAAAAGAAAGAGAGAGTTAAGAGGCTGCCAACATTGAACACAAGTTAGTCACTTTCTACTCTCCTAGAAATTTTGGAAATACTAGTCGTTTTAAAGAAGATTTTGATATTTTTTATTTCAATAAATACAGGGTGAGTCAAAAGTAGGTGGACAGTAAAAACATTTTCCTTCTTGATTTACACAGCTTTGAAGTCTGCCTCTTACGCTTCGACAAAATATGTTTTTACTGTCCACCTACTTTTGGCTAACCCTGTATTTAAAAAATGAATCGTAAACAGAAACATTTTATAATCAATATAAATCTAGAATCTCTTATATAAACGGGGAGTTTTTAGTGTGTATGTGTGTGTGTATGTTTATATGTCCGGCTAAAACTTGAGAAATACGCGACAAAACCACAAAGTTGACATTTTCGAAATCGCCTTTCTTTCGGACGTATAATAGCCAACTATTGGGAAAAAACGTCGATTTCATCATGTAGAACGAACACGAAATCTGCCGCAGGAGGGTGGTAATAGTGCTTCGTTTTTTTCGTCGCCTGTACGTTTTTGCGGGAATGTGAGGGTGACCGAGCAAGAGACAGTTTTTGCCCCGCGAAACCGCTTAAGAGAGAGATTGTTACACCTTTTCCTAGGCAACACTTGGTAACCCGTGCTAGTATAATATATAATGTCATACTAATGGGCCAACGCTTATCATGGTCATAATACACGCGATTATAACTCTAACCCTAACACTAACCTTATTATAATAGTAGGTAATAAGACAATAAACAACACCTTGAGAGAGTTGTATACAAGAGATGAAATGGGTAGAAATTGACTATTTCAGATGACGGCTCGACAAGGATTTTTTAACACTGGACTTGAAAACATTAATTTTTAGCCAGTTGGGAAAGAAGTACCGCGTTGTTGTTGTTGTTGTTGTTGTTGTTGTTGTTATTATTATTATTATTATTATTATTATTATTATTATTGTTGTTGTTGTTGGTGGTGGTGGTGTTGGTGTTGGTGTTGGTGTTGGTGTTGGTGTTGGTGTTGGTGTTGGTGTTGTTATGATTATTATTATTATTATTATTATTACTATTATTATTATTATTATTATTATTGTTGTTGATGATTGTTGTTGTTGTTGTTGTTGTCGTCGTCGTCATCATCATCATCATCATCATCATCATCATCATCATCATCATCATCATCATCATCATCATCATCATCATCATCATTATTATTTCTATTATTTCTATTATTATTATTATTATTATTATTATGATTTTTTTTAAAAAATAGTTTAGTCCAAACAAGGCAGGCCGCCACTGTAGACGTAAGGGGATACTGAGAAGAAAGAAAAGGGGAGAAGGTTGGGGGGCCAACCTAAACTGGGATCTGCGCAGCGAGATGTCTGTTTACATTAATTTTAAACAGGGGAAGGGGAGGGAGTTCCAAAGGCCAGTAGCACGAGGAAAGAAGCTATTTGAGTAAAAAGCTCTCCGGCATCTGGGGACCTCCACAGTGAATGGATGGGATTTAGTTGATTGTCGAGTTGGTAAAATGAATTTACGTCGAGGGGGCACCAGAGTAGCCAATTCATCGGAGCACAATCCATTTAAGTATTTGTAAAACAAGCACTAGGATGCTACATTGCGGCGAGTGGACAGGGACTGAAGTTTGGTTGACAGTGAGGGACCTATTAGGTTGGCGACTCTTTTTTGGACCTTGTCAAGGAGGGAGAGAGTATTAGATTATGCACCAGCCCAGATGTGGCAACAATACTCCATGCATGGGCGGATGGTGGCTTGGTAGAGATACAAGATAATGTCAGGTGTGAGGCGTTTACTAGCACGGTAGATGGAAGTTCTTGGAAAGAAACTATGTTCATGGAAGTTTTGTTTAGTTTTACGCATACTGAGGAAGAATGCTAACTCTTTGCCAAGATTGAAACCAGACGAATATTACCGGGAATGTTTTACAGAGGGAAACCAAAGATTGTCGTTCAGTGGATCACCTACCATTAAACCACCCCCACGACGTAAATTCACTAGACCAACCCGGCAATCTGACAAATTCCATCTATTCACTGTGCTGGTCCCCAGATACTGAAGAGCTTTCTACTCCAAAAGATTATTTCCTCGTGCTGCTGGACTCTGGAACTCCCTCTAGCCCCCTGTTTTCCTTACGGTACTGACATGCAGAAACTTAAAACTAATGTAAACAGACATTTGGCTGCGCAGCTCCGCAGCTCCGCATTTACGTTGACCCCCCCCCCCAAAAAAAAACAAACAAAACAAACTCTCACCTAACTTCTCAGTAGACTCTTACGTCTACAGTGGCGGCCTGCCTTTTTGGAGTGAACTATGTTAAAAAGATAAAAAAAAAATAACGTTAGAGTTGAGAAAGACTAGCAACGGCTATTCTGTGAGAAACATGTATAAAAGAGAAGATATCATCCCCTTCACTAGAATTTGAAGCCGATTTTATATTCTGTCATAGCAAAGGAATTATCTCTGGTCGCCACTTTCAGTTCTGTACGTATTTGATTAATAAGACACCTATGTTTACATTGACTATTAACCTCGATATATCAAAGGATCAATAAAGTTTTCAGGACCCCAGAAAAATGCCAAGACCAGAGGAACGCATTTGTGTCTTCACCGGATTTTTCCGGTTGACCTTCGCATGCGCACGCGATATCTGTAAACATTAAACAAATACATTGAAGACATTGCCAAGGCTGCAGCAAAGAAAGGTGGGCTCAATCTACCGTGCTAGTAATCTCCTCCCACCTGACATTATCCTGTATCTCTACAAAGCCACCATCCGCCCACGCATGGAGTATTGTTGCCACATCTGGGCTGGTGCACCATCCACTAGTCTCTCCATCTTAGACAAGGCCCCAAAAAGAGTCGCCAACTTAATAGGTCCCTCACTGTCAACCAGGGTCCATACCCTGTCCCATCGGCGCAATGTAGCATCCTTCTGCTTGTTTTACAAATACTTTAATGGATTGTGCTCCGATGAACTGGCGTCTCTAGTGTCCCCCTCGACGTAAATACACTAGACCAACTCGACAATCAGCTAAATCCTATCCATTCACTGTGGAGGTCCCCAGATGCCGGAGAGCCTTCTACTCTAATAGTTTATTTCGTCGTGCTGCTGGCCTCTGGAACTCCCTCCCTGCCCCCTGTTTCCCCGACAGTACAGACATGCAGAAATTTAAAACTAATGTAAACAGACATCTCGCTGCTCAGATCCCAATCTAGGTTGACCGCCCCCTACCTTCTTTCGGCCAAGTTTTTTTTTGAGCTTAAATTAATCTTCATTTTTATTTTATTTTTGTTTACTTGTATACGATTGTTTTTCAATAATTTGCAATTCATCCCTAACACTAACTCTAAACCCTAACCCTAACCCTAACCCTAACCCTAACCCTAAATCCTAACCCTAAAAACCTAACCCTAAACCTAACACAATCCCTACCCCTAGCCCTTACTTTAACCCTTACACTAACCCTAACCTTAACCCTTACCCTAACCTTAACCCTAACCCTAATCCAATCTGTATCTTTTATAAAAATGATAATCATAACTTTCATTATTTTTATATTTTTTCATAAAAAATGAAACTTGCCTTTTTGTAATATTTTTTTCAACATATCTTGTAATTCTTCTTGTTTCAGCATTTCTTTCCATTTTTCAACTAATTTTTCCCAATGTATCCTTTTAACTCTTTTCACGAAATTCCTTCTTTTGTGGTCCGTATACGAAAGTATTACAATGACAACAAGCTTTTTTTTCACTGAACTAAATCTCCATTTATATTTTATTTTTTGTTTTCACGTCTTTTATCGTTTTTTAACAATTTGAAAATAACCCCCCAATACTCCAACTCTTTCTTTACAAACTTTCTTTTTACCAGTTTAGTTTTTTTTTCATTCACTTTTATTTCGTATGATATTAATTTGAAGAAACTTTTTTTTCATGAAAATTCCTCCTTTTGTCGTGCGCACACGGAACCTACGTTTTCCTCGAGGTAGTTCCTTCAATGAGAACATGTATTTTTTTTTCAATCATGTATTCAAATTCATCATTATATTCAGTACGAGTTACAATTTTACCGGCTTTTGAGACAACACAATATGCCCATTTTTTGCATGTCGTCTTTCCTGTCTTCCGGCGAAAATTATTTGAAGATATGTTTTAATATGAGAAAAAATTAAGTAGTCGTAAAAGGACAAATAGTCGGGTAATTACAATTATTATGAAATATAATTGCAACTTCCACGATTCAGTAATTCTCCCACCATGTTGCAAGCGTATTGTCTTAATTCGCATGTGTATAAACATAGTATATATATTTGTCAGTTATATTCAAAAATAGATATAAAATACATATATATTCCATGAAAAATGCCAATATACTGAAATCATATGCCCTTAATAGGGTTAAGATGAAAATTCATATACACTAAATGTACAAAAGCAAAGAAATTCCCAAATTTTTACACTTTTATTGTCATTAAGGGTATGCGAGCACAACAGGGCTATGTATTTTACTGGTAAGAAATTTTTCTTCAGAGCACCTCACACACTTCATCCTCTCATGCGTAGAGATTTATACTGTAGTGATGTGATAATGAAATGGTTTGGTTGATATGTAGTCATACCCTTAATGACAATAAAAGTGTACAATTTTGGGAATTTCCTTGCTTTTGTACATTTAGTGTATATGAATTTTCATCTTAACCTTATTAAGGGCATATGATTTCAGTATACTGGCATTTTTCATGGAATGTCACTACTTTTGTAAAGGCTATGCCTCAATACAATGCCTTCTCATACGGTTATTTGGAATTTTCTGGAAAACTAAGGTATATGGTGAACTGAAATTAAAATGCCATCAATCCTAGAACCTCTATCTCTGCCAAAAATCAGCTGAATCCATCAAATAGTTGATGAGATACAGGGTGGCACATACGTACGTACGTACGTACGTACACACAGATAACATGATTTCATGATTGAACTTTCTGGATCTCTGGGTTGCCTTGACTAATGATGCTGAAATTCTACACACTTATAGGACCTATCAAATAAAAATTTTGTGCAATGGTTCAACTAATTTGGTTTATTGGTTTTTGAGTTATGATTGATCAAAGAAATGAGATTTCCAGCATAGGCCATTCGTGAAGTCTATTAAGGGATAGAGCGCTCTCGTGCCTCCCTTGATTAAAAATATTCATAGTCTCCGTTCAGTCTTTAAAGACAATGGACACCCACTGTAAGGAAAGCTGCGCGTGTAATTGTCAAGCAAGGGTTGCGAAATTACTAACCACACATCTCATGAATCGGCACTGATTGATTCAAGCGGCAAGGAGAGAGCACATACCCACCTTGTATTCTCAACTGATCACCCATTTAGTACTGACCAGGCTTAACGTCGCTTAACTTCAGTGATCTAACGGGAACCGGTGTATCAACTTTATCATGCCGTATGTATTAAACTTGAAAAAAAAATATAACATAATATAACGGTGGGGATCGATCAATTTAACTATAGTTATTGGTCCCTCGTCGTTAGCGACTGTGCCACACGAACAGAGTATAAAACTAACAAATAATAAGTCAGTTTAACGCAGTTTTAATTTGGGTTGTGTCTTGCATGTGCGCGGGTGAAGAGCGTACGATCAATCGATCGAATGGTTAACACGTTTTGAGCCCTCCGCCACACATTTACGTTGCAGATGAAGAAATCGATGTTTTTTTCCAATTTTTCGATATTATGCACCCGGAAACTGGGCGATTCAGAAAGCGTCAACTTTACGATATTTGTCAAGTCTAACATATACACATACAAACATTTCACACACAGACAACTGTCCTTAATATAATAGATTCAAGACTGTGCCGCTTCTTTAATAAGATATGGTATCGCTTACGGTTTTAATATCTTTTTCCGACGTCGATACATAGTGGGGGTGTACTTTTCTCTTCTCTACAACATTTTTCCTACAAAATAGAAAAAACTAGTCTCTTCTACTCTATCGAATTTTCATGGTAGGTTCTCGACTGAGCTCCAATCTATTGTGCCTCCTGTTAAGCATTCACAAAACAATCGTCTAGCATCAACCACTTAAAGCAATCATTTATTTTTCTATATAGCTGAACTTAAAAAGAACTTCCATGAGACACGTTATACCGGGGCTGCTTCAAAGCTGACTATAACATGGTCGCATTGTAATTTCGATGCTTAGAAATTCTTATTGCGCTGTCTTTTTATCATCCCGTATTCTCAAGTGGCATGTAGACCTTGATAAGCAGTTACCTGTTAATACATAAAAAATTTTGTGTTAATATTTACTGTCAGTATTACGTAAGCGAGAGCAAGTAGAGAGTACTCCTGAAATGTGCGCCTGACAATATAAATAATAACAGGGTTTTCCTTTTAAGAGAAAGCGAACATGCGTATTTGTATTTGTTTTAATGCCAGAAAAGGAATACGAATGAGTATAATTTACGATGAACAGCTTCAGTTGCTTTATTACGTGGAAATCAAAATGATAATATATATTGCTGTGTAAAACTAGTTTAATATATGAGCTATTGAAATAACGTGAGTATTGTCAATGAAGTATTTTACTATGTTAACCGGATTCTACATCGAAATTAAAAAAGTTTAATATAGTAACCATTAGTTTTCTAGATGGTATTCCCCAAAAAATATAAGTATTTGTACGATTGTGCAACAAAGAAAAAAATTTCGAAAATAGAATTAACTGTTACGATAGGATAAAAAGCTTACTTTTTTCTACGTACCTGTATAGTTTTTTGTGTGGTTTAAATTATTTTACAACGTTGTTATATACAATTTAATATTTACTTCAAGTCCAATCGCATTATTTACATTTGCAACAAAGCGGAAAAGATACGTGGCGGACACCGCCGACGTTTGATTGATGTTTTTTTGTCTTTTACGAGAAGAAACAAACAAATCTAAAACAACTTTCTGTTCGAAACAAAATAAAAGTTACTTGTTCATTTAATTGTCAAGGTGGAAAATGACCAAAAACGAAACAGCAATCAGGCATCGAAGATGTTCGGCGAAGCGTCTGTCAATCATTTCTGCTTTTCAGTCTGAAGTTATATATTTGGGCGAACTTTTTAATTGAAATTAGAACAAAAACGATTTCAAAGAGTTTAAAACACGCAACAGCTAGACAGGTCTGAGGTGACGGTGGTTAAGTGGATATCGACACGGACTGGGTGTTCCAGGTTCGAATGTAATCGGTTACACAGTATCACTTTCACTTTCGGATGTTGGTAACTTTCTTTTGGCCCTTCCCGTAAGTAGTCGATGTCTTTCCAGAAAGAGTTTTAACTCGAAAAACATCGGGAAAACTAATGCCAACATCAAAATAATCTGATTCACACGAAAGAAGAAGACTTGGGCAGGTATGTACAAAAGAAATATTTATTGCTTTTTGATGACTATTAGTTTTGTACTTTTATTTCTGTTGACTATACACTGGTGATACCAGATCAGGCTGCCCTGTGGCTCCCTGAGACGAAATTCACCTACATTGACGTTTTTTTTTTTTTTTTTTTTTTTGTAAAACTTAATTATGTTCTACAAAACCAAAAACAAAAACAACAGCCACTCTCCCTTTTCTCCCTCCCCTTTTTTATTTTATTTTTAGAACTTGAAGCATAAATCTTTTACTATAATGACCAGATTCGGCATTAAATAACCCGAAAAGGGTTGATATGCCGTAAAACAAAACTACCATACCAAAAACGATGATTAAACATTTGAACATATAAAGAACTTGAAGCATAAAAACTTTTACTATAATGACCAGATTCGGCATTAAATAACCCAAAAAGGGTTGATATGCCGTAAAACAAAACTACCAAACCATACCAAACCTGTTGACTATACTGCAGAATCCCAAATGTTAAAATATGTTTTCATTATTAATAAAAGATAGAATATATTATTGATAGGAATTACACTTATTTGAAACTATTGCATTTGTACTTTTTTATTTTCTGGTGAAAAAAATGATGGCTTACGAGCGAAAATTATCGCGAACATGATTGATTGTATTTGCAAAGGTATTGGATAGTTTTTGAACTTGTCATGCGCGATTTGCATAAATAATTTAAATGAATTACAATGGATGTGTTTGTAAAATCATGTACTCATTTTCAACAAGATTAAAAAGCTAGACAGAATCAAATATCGATTTACTAGATGCATTGCTATATAGATTTCACTTCGTAATTCCGACCGACTTTACTTTATATATTATATATATATTATGTCATATAATTCGGGAACTAGATACGTTTGCTATATGAAATATATAGAAGTCGCATATGGCTATCGTCAAAATATATATTTGTCAGATGTGTTGCTATATAGATTTCACTTCGCAATTCCGACCGACTTTACTTTATATATTATATATATTATTTCATATAATATGTACTAATTGCATTCGGGAACTGAATACTTTTGCTAGTTCGATAATATTATGTTCTATATGAAATATATAGAAGTCGGATATGGCTATCTTCAAAATACATATTTGTCAGATGCGTTCCTATGTAGATTTTACTTGGTAATTCCGACCGACTTTACTTTATATATTATATATATATTATTTCATATAATATGTACTAATTGCATAAGGGAACTGAATACTTTTGCTTGTTCGATAATAATATTTTCTATTTGAAATATATGAAAGTCGGATATGACTATCGTCAAAATATATATTTGTCAGATGCGTTGCTATATAGATTTCACTTCGTAATTCCGACAACCTTTACTTTATATATTATATATATTATTTCATATAATATGTACTAATTGCATTAGGGAACTTAATACTTTTGCTAGTTCGATAATAACATGTTCTATATGCGTTGCTATATAGATTTCCCTTCGTAATTCCGACCGAAATAACTTTATATAGTAGACATAGACTCCTTTAGAAAATATGTACTAATTTGATTCGGACACCGAACACGTTTGCTTGTTCAATAATAATATGTCTATTTGAAATATATGAAAGTCAGATATGGCTATCATCAAATATCTTACGGACGTTTAATCTTTGACTAATGTAGAAGAGGTATTTTCTGCTAATAACTTTGCATTGCTGTTCAAGAAAAGTGAAGTTAAAGAAACGCAGCAGTTGCTAAGCAATAAAGTCTTCGCTGCTCAGCCATCGCAGTCCCAGAGGTTAGCCAAAGTCGCTCAAGTAGCCCTTCTCAGTGAAAATGAAACATAATGGCCACGATAGAACGTTATTAAATTAATTAGTGACAAGATGTCGTCTTATGGCATTGTCTGTCTGATTTGATTATGTTTCTTTACAAGAAGTTCATCTAATAGAATGGAGACATTTTTTATTTCACGGCTACTTAATAGCATCGTCAAAATTATAGTCGTTCTGTAAGGATCCAGTTTTGAGTGTTTCGCGGTAGAAGACAACATTAATTCTGCGATTAACAGATGAAGACTCTAATATCTTGAGACAGAACTAATCAAAGTGTGTTTTTATTGGGAAAAGAATATTCGAATGTTAACGTATATTTTGAAAATTGTGCTAAAAATGAATAAATATAATTTCACACAGCGAGATGCAGTGTTCAGTCTTGGCCCTTTTCTCTCTCTTTCCGGCTACTACTTTCCTTTATCTCTCCATCATGTCAACCCAAAATAGCGATTTACTTGCATGATATTTTTCTTCAAATTATCATCCTGGGGAAGTCTTACAATAAAGACGAAACGTTGATGAATATATAAAAATATCTCTTGCTTTTTTTCCTTTTTCATTTTCCATATATATATATATATATATATATATATATATATATATATATATATATATATATATATAATTAACTTGTTACAAATATCCAGGGCGTATGAATCCGAAGGAAGTTGAAACCGGGTTTATGAGAGTGCTCAATGAAAATTCAGAGCAAAATATATATTTTTTGATTTTATTATAACGAAACTTGTTTTGTCGCAACTAATGGAATAAAATCAAAATATATATACATATATATATATATATATATATATATATATATATATATATATATATATATATATATAATAAATAAATAAATTGATAAATAAATAAATAAATAATAGTAATAATAGTAATAGGAATAAATAATAATACATAAATAAATAATAGCAAAAATAAGAACTAATAAAATAAATAAGTAAACAATAAAACCAAACACACAAACGATAGAATCAATTGAACTCAACCACACACCCTCTTCTCTCTTTCATTCGCCTGTAACGATAACTATAAAAACACTAACTCTAGTTTTCTTATTTACATTTTAAAAAACAAACAAAACCCTAATCCTGAAGACGACTACGAAAGTCGAAAGCGCTCGAGAAAATGGCCGAATTAAAAACTATCGGTGAAGTACTATACGGATTGCCACCTGAAACCAGAAAGATGTCTCGACGGTTTGAGAACCTCACGAGGAAAATATACAAACGCGAAAGTTCCGCGATGTTCAACAACGCTTGCTTAGATAATGACTTGCTGCCTAAATATACATATATATATATATATATATATATATATATATATATATATACATATATATATATACTAATGATAATAGAATTAACGATAAGTGAAATATCGTAGAGTGATCTATCTCGATAAAATAAAGCTCAATACGTTGAGTAGAGCAATCAATTAAAAAAAAAGAAAGATGAAGAAAAAAAATTGTACAAGATTACATAAAGTTACATGAATTAAAACAAATTGTATTTCATCGAAAGTTCAGATGCAAGGAGTTACATTAATCCTTAAACCATGGTTTTTCAAAGATAAAACTCTTCTCGTAAGAGGATAAAATCTGGTAATATGGTATTTATAACAATTAAATATTACCTAGATCCATTTCACTTTGAAAAATTGAAGAATAAAAAACAAAAAACTAAAATTTGTATTAATTCATGTAACTTTATGTAATTTTGTCCAATGTTTTATCTTCATCTTTCTTTCTTTAATATATATATATATATAGTAAGCTATGAAAATATATTCATGTAATAAATAAATAATTAACAAAATAACAGATCTATTTTTTTAATAATTTATTTGTTTTTATTTTAAAATTCTTAATATAGACATGATATTGTTTTTTTTATGTTTTTACAAATTGTTATTATTTTTTTTAATCTTAATGTTTATTTTTAGTTTTAAACCTAAAAAAAAAAATATTGTCTGTATTAAGAATTTAGAACCAGAACCAATTTGACAAAACAATAAAAAAAGTGTCGAAAAAAACAATTTGTGAAACTTTAAAATTTAAAACAAAAATACATTTTTTTCAAACATAAAAAACAATATTATGTTTGTATTAAAAAATTCAAACAAAAAACAATTTGAAAAAAAATAAAATAAAATAAAAAAGTGTTAATAAAACAATTTGTGAAACGTTAACATTTTAAACAATTTTTGAAAACATAATACAAACATCAGAGCAGAATTATTTTTCGTTTATTGGAGCTCAAAGTTATACAGAGGGTGTTTGTGCTTCTACAGGAATTGAACCGAACTGGGTTTTTTTTGTTTAACGTTTGGAGTCTAGTCATAGACTTCTGAATTCCCATTTTCACTATATGAGAATAAAACTTTGTTCGGATCCACAAGAGAAGCTTAGATCTTACAAAAATAATTGATTTGGAGTAAATTAGAGCATATGTTTTAACAAAGAGGTTACTGACCAATCGACGAACGTGGATTCTTGTAAGGGCCGCAAAACGTCTACATGGTTAAAATTACCCTCAACAGTCAAGCATCGATATTTCCTAGTCAGTTTTATTTCAATTTGATGGTCATCAGTTGTATTTTATTCTTTATTTTTATATTTGTATAAACAAATCATTTTCTTTTTGAGATCGATATTCCTATTTTGGACCTAGATCGATAGAAATCGTTGGTTGTTTTTATTAAGAGAAAATGAATTGAAAAATGATTTTGACAATGTATTGCTTTTTGGTTCAATAGAATTTTGTTTTTTTATAAAAAATAAAATAAAATGTTGAATTAAAAAATTGGGACACAATGTTGGATCAATTCATCGCAATAATGACGACCCCAGAGAACTGGAAATGTTTCGATTACTTTAATATCCCCCCTCGGATTATTTTATTGTCCATTATGTTTTTATCTCTATTCAAATTGATGCGTTTCCAGTTTTATCTCGACTATTCTGAGTTTTGATTTTAGTTGACTATTAGTAATATTATATTTTTCATTATTGAAATTAAGAGTCTGTTTATAAAATATGTTAGTTTGTTCTGTACATGATTTTGTTTATCTTTTACATTTTACAATAAAAATTCACATTATAGCAAATTTTCTATTTAAAAGAAGATGTGGCACACCGCCCAAAAAGAGTTAGGGGTACTGATATCGATCCTGACTGTAGGCTAAGGTTTTTGAACCAACGGCTTAACCCTAACCCTACTGCCTTGTAGGCTAAGGTTTTTTAACCAAAGGCCTAACCCTACTGCCTTGTAGGCTAAGGTTATTTAACCAAAGGCCTAACCCTACTGACTTGTAGGCTAAGGTTATTTAACCAAAGGCCTTACCCTACTGCCTTGTAGGCTAAGGTTATTTAACCAAAGGCCTAACCCTACTGCCTTGTAGGGTAAGGTTATTTAACCAAAGGCCTTACCCTACTGCCTTGTAGGCTAAGGTTATTTAACCAAAGGCCTTACCCTACTGCCTTGTAGGCTAAGGTTATTTAACCAAAGGCCTTACCCTACTGCCTTGTAGGGTAAGGTTATTTAACCAAAGGCCTTACCCTACTGCCTTGTAGGCTAAGGTTATTTAACCAAAGGCATTACCCTACTGCCTTGTAGGCTAAGGTTATTTAACCAAAGGCCTTACACTACTGCCTTGTAGGCTAAGATTTTTGAACCAAAGGCCTTACCCTACTGCCTTGTAGGCTAAGATTTTTGAACCAAAGGCCTAACCCTACTGCCTTGTAGGCTAAGATTTTTTAACCAAAGGCCTAACCCTACTGCCTTGTAGGCTAAGATTTTTTAACCAAAGGCCTAACCCTAACCCTACTGCCTTGTAGGCTAAGATTTTTTAACCAAAGGCCTAACCCTAACCCTACTGCCTTGTAGGCTAAGATTTTTTAACCAAAGGCCTAACCCTACTGCCTTGTAGGCTAAGATTTTTTAACCAAAGGCCTAACCCTAACCCTACTGCCTTGTAGGCTAAGATTTTTTAACCAAAGGCCTAACCCTAACCCTACTGCCTTGTAGGCTAAGATTTTTTAACCAAAGGCCTAACCCTAACCCTACTGCCTTGTAGGCTAAGGTTATTTAACCAAAGGCCTAACCCTAAAAGAAACCCCCTTGACAGCTGAGGTATGAATGACCCACCGGCATGTGGATTACGCTGTGCTTCAATGGCAGCCATCTTAAAGCTGAAAACTTCAAGATAACAATGTCGCCAATAGAAACGTTTATCGGTGCTTCTGTAGTTTCACAATGACTTGTTAGACGTCTCTGTAAAACTAAATAGCTAAAGAAATGGGTACTGATATCGATCCTGACCCAGTTTTCGTGAGGTTCGACTCGAAGGCTGTTCTAGGCAAAAGCCCGAGAGATGACGAGCCGATTTGTACCAGACGACAATTTTGATACGGTGCTGCTTTCTGTGATTGTAAGTTATATTTTCAAGAAATTTTCTTAAAGAAACAACAACAAAAAAATAAAACAAGCAAAACATATCAAAATTACTGTTATCAAATAAATATTTTTGTTATTTTGATACGTTGCTGTGTCCTATAATTTTTAGTTCTAGTTGCAAGAAATTTTTTAAACAAATAAAACAAATAAAACAAGCAAAACAGAGCGAAATTACTGTTATCAAATAAATATTTTTAACCCTACTCCTAAACCCTAACCCGAAACCTAAACACTAAACCCTAAACCCTAACACTAACAACAAAACAAGCAAAACATTAAAATCACAGGACGCAGTACCGTATCAAAATTGTCGTCTGGTACAAATCGGCTCATCATCTCTCGGGCGTTTGCGTAGGACAGCCGAACGCTTCCGAGACGAACCTCACGAAAACTGAGTCAGGATCGATATCAGTACCGAGTGAGGTGGGTCGTTGGTCTTCTGTCGTCTTCTTTGTCTATTCTCTAAACTAGTTGCAAGCACCAAAATACCACATTCACTGTATGGGTAAAATCAACGCAACATTATATCCAAGAGTTTAGCATATTTTTTATTTAAAAAATGATATGTACAAATCGATTGAGATTGCTGAAAAATCAAATGCTAACTATGGTGGTTAGTAAGACCATTCCCAAATCTATATAGGTATGAGATGCTCACTGTTTCCCGGGTTGTTTCATGGACCGAAAACTAATAAGACGGTTTCTAAGTAAAAAAAAGGGTACGCATTTGTACGACTAGCTAAGAGACTTTGTAGGTGTGTCCCTTTTCTTCGTGGGATTCTAATCGATAACTTTTCTCTTAACTTAGATCAGTTGCTCTTTCTGCTTCCCATGAAGTCGGTTCCCTGTATCGCTCCCAAAACTTTCTCACACAGGAGACTATTATCTATCTCTACAAATCTAAAATCAGACCATGTATAGATTACTGTTGTCATATTTGGGCTTGTGAATCTCTGTCCAATTTGAGGGATCTTGATTAGGTGCAGAAACGTGTATGCAATTTGATCAGCCTCACACTTTTCTTCTCCTTTGCACCCTTTCTCTAACAGACAGGGGGGGGGGGGATGTTTTTTAAAAAATAAAATGGTATTCGGAGACAAATATCACGAACACTTTCTCTGTCATTCTGTCTGTCTGTCTGTCTGTCCGTCCTGGAGAATTTATTTAAACGAGAGGGGGGGGAGAAGGGAAATAATTACTATTTTATTAATTTCAAAGTCGGAAACATAAACAAATACATTAGGCCACATATTAAAGATTAAATAAACAATAAATAATTTTCAGAGTCAACGCCGCGATTCGAACTCGCAACCTTGACGCTAACAGCCAAACGTTTTACCGAATGAGCTAAAGGGACACGCTTTTTTTCACATGTCTCATTTAGCAATAAATGATAGTATAGTAATTGGTTCTTTTTATACTGTGGGGTCTGCGTCCGCGCTCGATCTGTTCTTCCAAAATACGATTGGGTCTGCGTTCGCTCTCGATTTTTTCAGGGAGGGGGAGGAGGTCCAGAGGGGGGATTTACCCCCCCTTTTTTTAGCGCGAAAAAACAACAATTTTGGCAGGAAATTTTTTTTTTACCTTTTTTAAACAAAATGGTATTCGGAGGCAAATTTTTTTTCTTTTCCTTTGTCTAACCACCCAAGAACGCGGCAGCCTAGCAAAAATAGACGACCGTTAGGGACTCTATTTTTGTTAGTCCACTTATAATATAACGAGCACTTCTCTGTCTGTCTGTCTGTCTGTCTGTCCGTCCTGGGGAATTTTTGTAAACGTAATTTCAGAAATAAACAATAAATAATTTAAGCGCCGAGACTACGATTCGAACTCGCAACCTTGACGCTAACTGCCGAACGCTCTATCATCTGCTCCACCACGACAAGTGATATAATCGTCTTAATTTTAAATGATAAAGAATCCGTTTTTTTTTCAACTTCTTCCAGTTACAAATGGATGATCGTATAACTGTTCATTGGAAATACATTGGGTCTGCGTTCGCACTCGATTGTTTTTTTTTGGGGGGGGGGGGAAATGAAAATCCCCCCCCCAATTTTTTTTTTTCATTTTTTTTTGGCGCGAAAAAAAAAAAATTTTCCCGCCTAAAAAAAAAAAATTTTCCGCCTAAAAAAAAAAAAAAAATTTTTTTTTTCCTTTTTAAACAAAAACATTATTCGGAGACAAATTTTTGTCATTCTTTTGTCTGACCACCCAAGAACGCGGCAGCCTAGCAAAAATAGACGACCGTTAGGGAGTCTATTTTCGCTAGTCCACTTATAATATAACGAGCACCTCTCTGTCTGTCAGTCTGTCTGTCTGTCTTTCTGTCTGTCTGTCCGTCCTGGGGAATTTTTGTAAACGTAATTTCAGAAATAAACAATAAATAATTTAAGCGCCGAGACTACGATTCGAACTCGCAACCTTGACGCTAACTGCCGAACGCCCTATCATCTGCTCCACGACGACAAGTGATATAAACGTCTTAATTTTAAATGATAAAGAATCCGTTTTTTTTTCAACTTCTTCCAGTTACAAATGGATGATCGTATAACTGTTCATTGGAAATACATTGGGTCTGCGTTCGCACTCGATTGTTTGGGGGGGGGGAATGAAAATCCCCCCCCCCCCCAATTTTTTTTTTTCATTTTTTTTTTGGCGCGAAAAAAAAAAAAATTTTGGCGCGAAAAAAAAATAAATTTCCCGCCAAAAAAAAAAAATTTTTTTTTCCGCCTAATAAAAAAAAAAAAAAAAAATTTTTTTTTTCCTTTTTAAACAAAAACATTATTCGGAGACAAATTTTTGTCATTATTTTGTCTGACCACCCAAGAACGCGGCAGCCTAGCAAAAATAGACGACCGTTAGGGAGTCTATTTTCGCTAGTCCACTTATAATATAACGAGCACCTTCTCTGTCTGTCTGTCTGTCTGTCTGTCTGTCCGTCCTGGGGAATTTTTGTAAACGTAATTTCAGAAATAATAAACAATAAATAATTTAAGCGCCGAGACTACGATTCGAACTCGCAACCTTGACGCTAACTGCCGAACGCGCTATCATCTGCTCCACTACGACAAGTGATATAAACGTCTTAATTTTAAATGATAAAGAATCCGTTTTTTTTTCAACTTCTTCCAGTTACAAATGGATGATCGTATAACTGTTCATTGGAAATACATTGGGTCTGCGTTCGCACTCGATTGTTTTTTTGGGGGGGGCGGGGGGGGGAGATGAAATTTCCCCCCCCCCCCAATTTTTTTTTTTTTTTTTTTGGCGCGAAAAAAAAAAAAATTTTGGCGCGAAAAAAAAAAAATTTTCCCGCCAAAAAAAAATAAAATTTTTTTCCGCCTAATAAAAAAAAAAAAAAAAAATTTTTTTTTTCCTTTTTAAACAAAAACATTATTCGGAGACAAATTTTTGTCATTCTTTTGTCTGACCACCCAAGAACGCGGCAGCCTAGCAAAAATAGACGACCGTTAGGGAGTCTATTTTCGCTAGTCTATAGATTTAATATTCAATTCTACTGTCTGTCTGGCAGCCTTCTTCAACCTCACCCTGTGATCTTCTGGTCGAGTAAAAACTAATGTCTAGAAGTGTTTTTCATTCGTGTTGTTTATTACGGTTTTCAGTGGGTTTTTTTTAATTACGACCCGCGCTAACTTTGGCCCCGCCGTGAAATTTTTCTTTGCTTCGATATATTTTCCCGTTAGCCCGTTTGCCCGAACGCCCGTATTGATTTCGATTTTACAAATGACGGTATTTTTGTAATGTTCTACTACTGGCTCCAATTTGTGCTCGTTTCATTTACCTGCATGTTCAAAGTAAATCGTTTGCAACGTTACCAGCGGAATATCTTTCCAACCCAGTCATATCTATTTTATATTCCGTTTTTACTTTTTTGGTGGGTTGATTTCATTTATTATGTGGTGTATTGTTTGTTTTTCAACAGTTTGTTGTTAGCATTATGGAGTTCTCTGAATAGAACCCATATTTTAAAGCTATATGCGCCATACCGATTAATTCCTGCCGGGAGAGCAAGTAGGTTCTTCTAGTAGTATATATAATTGCACATCTATGTGTACAAGAGAGACGGCAGACTAATGGAATGTATAGGTAGACTCCAAAATCTCCAGCAGCTAACCATTCCACGAAAGAAATAGTGATCTGAATTTAAATTCCTATTATTCTTTGACGACGTAAATTTAAGTTCTGACGATTCCTGCAAATCAAAGGATAACCGTTTTGTCCTTTGATGGATATTTCAGCAGATCCACCCTCGAACCCATCGTAAACCGGGCGTGAGTTGAAGAAAATAACGACATTTTTAAATTCCTTGAATTGACTACTTTCTCTTTCTTTTTATCCGGCCGGAAGCCATGTTTCTTTTTGCGAGGCATGCAATTTCAGACGAGTAGCTTTTCATCTGTATTTGAGCTCACCGTTTTATCTTGTACGGTTCCTTGTGATAACTTTTATAATAATAGTTTAGAAACTTTTAAATTTGTGGAAATTGTGGAACAAAATATTTTATTTTGAAAAGTCGTAAACAGTTTTTCACGATAAAAAATAATTAATGTAAACATAGAATGTGGCGAGACACGACCTACGTAAAGGAGGCCAGAACGCCGGAGAAACGCGCATATAACGTATATATATACACATATATATATGTATGTATATATATATATATATATATATATATATATATATATATATGTGTGTGTATGTGTGTGTGTGTGTGTGTGTTTGTGTGTTTGTACATAATAATACATATATACATACTTAGTGGGTTCCTGGTAAAAACACCCGATTACAGTCTGTGTGGTCGCGGTTTCGAATCCTGTTATAGTCAGCCATGCCGAACAGCGACACCACGGCGAAACACGTGTCCGTGGAAAATACGTCATCTATTATTTATTAAGTATATACACATATATTTATTAAAATTATAATATACACTTATATATATATATATTAGGGTAGGTCGATTTTACACTTTTTTTTAAATATTAAAAAAAGGCACGTACCGAAAGTTGTATATAGACCTATTAAATACTCATGCAAAAAATTAGATCAAAAACTTCAGCGGTTTTTTTAGCGTTTGGTATCAAAGATCGTAGACAAGAATATACTGAAAATTCCTCGTTTTTGCAAGATTTGCTTGAATATTGGTGTGAAAACCAAATAATTTTAGCATTTAAAAGCAGGGAATGTCCTTTTATTTTATAAAAATGATATGAATTAAAGAAATCTTCAAATTGAAAATTTGCCCCCCCCCCTCATTTTCAGTATCTGCTTTTGTAAACTACCTTTTAACGTTATGAATTAAACAGTATTATTTAAATACCTAAAAAAATGATTTTTTCTGTTATTAGTGAAAATATAACAAGCAAAGAAATAAGGAAAAACCTAACACTATTTTAATGAAGCTTAATATAGAGAGTCAAATTGCTCCATATAAGACTCCTTAGACAAAAATGCTGGTCTCAATTTCTGACTCAAAACTTTGGCTGTAATGTGTTGATGCCTTGCTTCAAAACCATATACAGTTTGTGAAGCTTCTGTTATTAACTTAACTGCCCGTTCCACACCCTGAGAATGTGAGGGCAAATCTGGCAAGTCAAGCTTGGTTCCATTCATCAACGATTCTCGAAGTTCAGATTCAGTAAAATCTTCCGTCATTGGTGGTTCAAAAATGCCGCATAATTTTAAATCTATTAATTGTGTCCAATGTGTGGCATTAAAATTAATAGGTAGTATTCTTTTTAATCTTTTTTCTGGTTGACTCCTCACTCCTAAAAGAACAAATTAATTAATTGAATTATTAAAAAATTCCAATCTGTACTGCTTTAATAATTATGGTGAAATTAGATAAAATCTTTAAAAATCATTCTATAAATTGGAATAAATAATTGAGTCAGAGATATATGAATAAATATTACTTACCTAATGGCCAAAATTCTTTTTAAAGCTTCTTCTCTTACTTCAATCTCCTCAGATTTAACCATGGAATATAGAAAGTTTTCAGGCAGTAAACAAAATGTATTACCTTGTATATTTCTAAATGTGATATCTTGGATTTCCTGAGGCTGCTCCTTAATCCTCTGGATCATATTAAAAATGTGCACTTACTGATTGTGGAATTTACTATTTCTTTTAATTTCAAACCAAGAAGTGGCATACACATTTACAATAAAATTTACTACATAGTGTAGTTTTGTTGTGTGCCTTTGTGGGTATGCACCACGAGTCCATAAACACATAAGCCTGATGGCCAAAGTTAACCATCTTGCTTGATTTAAAGGACCAATTTTCCAGGAGGCATATCTAGAGTCAACCTTACCTCTAGAAATACCTACTGTGTATTCATAAAGGAGTCTTTGGTCAGAACTAAGCTCATGTATTTCATCAATTTTAAAAATTGACTCTAGAGGATTGCTAATAGTGGAAAATGATATTTGGGGTAAATCATATCAATCATTTGAGCATAATTTCCCCAGAGGGCTACTGAATGTTGTAGGGCCCTTTGCGCAACCATCTATGTTTATAAAAAGGGCTCTGAAAGGTAGTTCATTATGATGCCAAGAGCAACCAATTGTGTGAAGAGTTTTAAAAAGTTTTTTTTCTAAAATTGCAACCATTCCACCTTCGCAACTTGTGTTGGTATTAGTGTTGTCAACAAGTATAGCCTTGATACTGTTCTCAATGTGGAATTCATGCAAAACATCCACCACTTGATCTGCATGAACAGCACCTGTTGCACCACTATTCGGAAGAACTCTATGTGTCAGATATTTACTTTCACATGGTGTTTCTTTTGTAAAAGTTAAATGGTGTTCTGGTCCCTTAGTTTTTTTCATAATTCTCTGTCTATTTTCATCCATCATTTCCATATACATCAATGTGTCCTTATCCATTCTCCCATCAACTCCAATACATACATTTTAGGCGGGGTAAAAACTCCTGGCTAAAATAGTTTTATTTATCTACCTCCAACAAGGTAAGATGTGACACAAGGTCAGGAAAGTGGGATTAGATAACCCTGCGCTATAGAGGTGAGCACTCTGGCCATTAAAAAATTGACTGGGCAGCCCCGTCGGCATTCCCCTGTAGGGGCGCCTCAGACAGTTAGCAATAAACTTACTCCTCCCCAAAGAGGAAAGGCAAAGCCTGGGAGGGTGCACCTCCTAGAATTGCACAGGACGGCCAAGCCCCAATAGACGGGCGTAAATCCAGACCCAAAGGCCCGGACGATACCGGTTTATTTAGTGGGGTAAAAACCCCTGGCTGAACTAGATTTTATTTATCTACCCCCAACAAGGTAAGATTGACACAAGGTCAGGAAAGTGGGATGAGAGAGCCAGTGCTCGAGAGGTGAGCACTCTGGCCATTTAAAAATTGCCTGGCAGCTTCATCGGCATTCCCCGGTAGGGCCGCCTCAGACAGTAAGCAATAAACTTACTCCTCCCCAAAGAGGGAAGGCAAAACCTGGGATATGCACCTCCTAGAACTGCACAGGACGGACAAGCCCCAATAGACGGGCGTGAATCCAGACCCAAAGGCCCGGACGATACCGGTTTATTTGGTGGGGAAAACCCCCCTGGCTGAACTAGTTTTTATTTATCTAACTCCCACAAGGTAAGGTGTGACAAAAGGTCGGGAAACTGGGATTAGATAAGCCAGCGCTCGACAATTCAATATATATGTGTGATAATTAAACACAGAATCAACACGGGAACTCAAATTCGCCCGATGAATTTTCAACGTGTGAATACCATAAAAAATATCCAATAAATAAAACGCCTATGTAAACAAATAATTATTTATATATAACATAAAATATTATAGTGTTTTATTCCTTTTTAATTTGAATATGTACATTTAATTTCTTAAGAAAAATAATAATAAACTTTAAAATATTTATTATTAAGTAATGTATTACTTTTTTTTGTTAAAACCCGGGTTTAATTTAAGGCGACACATCTGCCGGTGAAATCTCGGCAGTGATAAAAAATCTCGATTTATTTGATCTTAAAGTTGCAATGCTAAAATAAATACAAAATTTTGAAGAAAAATATTTCTTGTGGTAACTTTTGACATTATTTGGCAACTTTCTTCGAGTGCGATAATTTACAGTTTCAAAATCGACCTCCCCTAATATATATATATATATATATATATATTTATATATGTATGTATGTATATATATAGATATATATATATATATGTTTATATATATATATATATATATATATATATATATATATGTATATATATATATATATATATATATATATATATATATATATATATTTATATATATATGTATACATATATATATATGTATATATATGTATGGGAAATGGAATAACCAAAAAGGATGTTGTTTTTATATATTCATCAACGTTTCGTCTTTATTTTTAAGACTTCTTCAGGATGATAATATTAAGAAATATGTAATGCAAGTACGTGAACATATTGGGTTGACATGATGGGTTGATGTGAAGAAGTAGTAGCCACTGCTGTGAGCAGTAGAACCGGGGTCCAGCCTTGGTGAAGTCAGTAGCATGGAATGAAATAAATGTGGATGGTTCTGAGTGAAAAAAGTGGAGGGGTGGGGGTGAGCGGGAATAATGTGGATGGCAGTGAGATATATATATATATATGTATATATATATATATATATATATATATATGTATATATGTATATATATATATATATATATATATATATATATATATATATATATATATATATATGGGGTAAAGTACACGAAAATAATGAAACTGAAGTGTTGTGATGGACAAAATGTGTTGTGTATGTATGTATGTGTATGGATATACACACAGCTATGTGTGTATATGTTTACATATACACATGTGCGTGTGTATGTGTGTGTATATTTTTATATATTTTTGTGATAATAGCAAGCTCTCATTGATCATCTAATCATTTTAATACTCTCTTACTAACTTAACCTTTATTTGTCTATTTTTAAATCCCATTTATATTTTTGTTGTTACTCATAACCTTTAACCTGTCGTTCCCATTTGTTTTCTTTTTTCACACATTTTGTCCACCTAGGCTTTTCATTTTTATGAATTGCTCTTTAAAAACCTATTATTGACAAATTAGCTGACCCATCCCTGTTTATCTCTTCTTTTTGTTCTCTGCTGCCTTTTCCCTCTCCCCCACCGCCTTAGAAGAATGTGTCACCTACTGATCATGTCCCAACATCACTTAATGTCTTCTCATATGATCCAATCAGATCATTTTCCCTTCACCCTATGTGTGTGCCTTCAAAATAAAATTATTTCTCTATCTTTCATTTTCTGAAGACGTTCTTCACGAATGAAACCGGTCAAAAAATCTCTTGGTTTTGGTTTTCTCCTGCACTCTGACTTGTTTTTCGTCTGTCATATTTTCACACACACACACACACACATACACACACACACACACACACACACACATATATATATATATATATATATATATATATATATATATCGAAATGGAACATTTATTAATTTTTGTATTTTAATACAAAAAAAAAACATCAGAAAAATTGAACAAATAAACACAGGTATAATTAAACAGACCAATTCTGTTATTTTTAACAATGTTTACATCAATGAGAAATTTCTGACTTAATACACACGATATATATATATATATATATATATATATATATATATATATATATACATATATATGTATATATACATATATACATATATATACATATATATATATATATATATATATATATATATATATATATATATATATCAGGTAAGAGGAACAAGAGAATTGTCTTCAAACTTGGAGAGTTTGGAATCGTTAACTGGCATTAATAGCATTTCCCTGTTAAGAGAACGACCCCCGCGTTGAAGGTAAAGTTAATTTGCAATGAACTTAACCATGGGATTCGACGTGTTAGACGCGCGCAGACTCCCACGTGTCACTATCTGACCCGGCTGTTTTAATAGAGTCAGTCATCTGCCCTCATTGAAATTGGCTTCTATTACTTGAAGAGAGCAATCTCAAAACGTTGAATTCGAACGACGTAAACGGGGAATCATATCAATGGAGAGTAGTTGATGTTTTGAAAATCTGCTTAACAAATACTTTTGGTATTGTCGACTCATCTACTTCAAGAACACACACACACACACACACATATATATATACATATATATATATATATATATATATATATATATATATATATATACATATACATATATTTGACAGGTAATGGCGTCAACAATGTTGACGCCATTCCCTGTCAGGCGTGCCTACAACCATTTCAGCTTGCCGATGATTCCACTGGGCACGAAGATTAACTAAAGATGTCTAAATCTGCCCTTTTGGATGAAACCGCGGTACATTGCTGAAGTATGTAATATACAGTATCTTAATAAATTATATTAGCTCTCTTATATGATCGAGCACTTTATTTGATTTCTTTTCATATACAACCTGACTCTCTCTCTCTCTCTCTCTCTCTCTCTCTCTATATATATATATATATATATATATATATATATATAAATATATATATATATATATATATATATATATAATGTATTTCTATGTAATTATTTTAATAGGTGATTTTCAGCTCGTTGTTATTGAGTTTACTATTATTTCAATTGTTTCATTTCCTAAGTGATTAAGATGCAGACACTGCATTATTAGTCACCCTAAAATTCAAAGTACGTATTTTTCGTGTATATATATATATTTATTGTATACGTACATAAAAGTAATCTATGGACACGTGTTTCTGGCTCACAGCCGTCATTAGTAAATATATATAGTAAATGTGTTAGGAAGTCTGGGGGCAATGCAGAATGCCGGATTGATGAGAAGCTGAAAAGAAGAAAAATAATAAATTGAAGTGTGGGACTTAATATTTATTTTTTATTAAAATCTTACATAACAGCAAGTGTGGTGTCGGCTGTTTGTGTTGTCCGGGTGATTATTATCAATAATTTAATATTTCGGGAAAATCCTCCCTTTGTCAAAAATAGACACCAAAGGAAAAGTCCGTCTGTGTGGAGAATTCTCAACACATATATTCGACGTATATACAGTAGTAAGGCGTGAGTTCAATGTGGCTACATGATCACACCTATGTCCTCCCATTAGAAATTCACGAAATAGAATAGTTTGAATCAACTAAAGAAATAAAAAACGAACAAGAAAATGAAAGCACACAGCACGGGATAATATCTTATATTCGTTCTTAAACTAACTGAAGAGTTTGGATTTATTAACATATTTTAAACATCAAATGTTTAGACCACTGAAGTTTGCCAAAATCTGTTCAATGTTTCACCGTGTAACTGTCCTAGTACTACCAGATCAGCCTGTCTGAATATATTGGCTTCCTGACCCAAAAGACACCAAACATTGATGTTTTATTGTTGTTTTTCTCTTTGCAAAACTCGATCATGTTTTGCAAAACCCAAAACAAAATACAATGTCCCTCTCCCCTCCCTATTTCCTTTCCCTCTCTCCCTTTTCACCACCTTTACTCAACCAAAAACCATGAATAAATAGTTGAACATGTAAAGAGCTTGAAGCATAAAAACTTTCACCAAAATGACCAGATTGGGCATTAAAAAACCCTGAGGAGGGTTGATATGCCGTAAAACAACCAAACACCATGTAACTGCATTTTGTTCATTCCATTTTCACATCGGTATAAATTTACGACACTCGGTCTCGTAAACATGAATATAACTGCGCCTTTGACCTTCTGGCTAAGATCAAAGTGTAGTATCTGTTCCGATGGATACTTCACTCCATAAACTGGTATCGTCTTGGCCTTCGGGGCTTGATTTACGCCGGTCTATGGGTCTTTCCTGTGCAGTTCTAGGAGGTCCATCCTCCCAGGCTTTGCCTCCCCTCTTTGGGGAGGAGTAAGTTTATTGCTTACTGCCTGAGGCGCCCCTACCAGGAAATGCCGACGGGACTGCCCAGGCAATTTTTGATGGCCAGAGTGCTCACCTTCTCGGGCGCTGGCTTTTCAAGTCCCACTTTCCAGACCCGACCTTGCGTCACATCTTACCTTGTGGGAGTAAGATAAAACTGGCCTTGTGCCTAACCTCCTGGAGTGGAGGTAAATAAAATGAATATAACTGCGCCTTTGGCCTTTTGGCTAAGATCAAAGTGTAGTATCTGTTCCGATGGATACTACACCCCATAAACTGGTATCGTCTTGGCCTTCGGGGCTTGATTTACGCCGGTCTATGGGTCTTTCCTGTGCAGTTCTAGGAGGTCCATCCTCCCAGGCTTTTCCTCCACTCTTTGGAGAGGAGTAAGTTTATTGCTTACTGCCTGAGGCGCCCCTACCAGGCAATTTTTTTTAATGGGCAGAGTGCTCACCTCTCGGTCGCTGGCTTTTCTAATCCCACTTTCTCGACCTTGTGTCACATCTTACCTTGTGGGGGGAGACAAATTAGATGAATATAACTGAGCCCCCACTGTGAGGCTCTAATTAGTTAAGCTAGATCACGTGGTAGATAAAATGTGCTAATTGTAATATGTATATTCTTAACAAGTCGTTCGTTGGAGTTAAGCATTAAAATAATTAACCATGATCATCGAACGTCTCCATCTTTTTAAGCCGTGTTTACGAGCAAACCTAATTGACATTTCCAATAAGAAAATTATGGGATTCAATAACCCGACTAAAATTAATGTTGTCAAACGTACAAAAAAAAATACACGTTATGTTTCAATCATCTTTAACGTTATAACGATGGTAATAAGTGAGTTCAATGTGGCTATGTGTGTTCTCACATTAAACAAAATGACGAAATAGATTGAAGCTTATATAAAATGAAACAAGCCGCGCGTGCGTGGCCCCCCTCTGTATGTGACTCGAATGTAAAATGCAATAAGTTTGGGCAATTTGGGGCATGTTTGACTCCCCTTTGACCCCCTGGGGGCGCGAACCAGAATTTTTCTGAGGTCAAGGATGCTCATTTTATATCCAGAACAATTGCCTCTACATTTTGGCTAAGTTTCAGAAAAATTGAATGGATAGATCAAACGTTATGGGAGAAAAGGGTCATTTTTTGCCATTTTGGGGGCTTTTGACCCCTTGGGGGCACGAACCAGATTCTTTCCAAGGTCAGCGATACTTATTTTCTATTAGGAACAATTGCCTCCACATTTTGGCCAGGTTTCAGAGAAATTGAATGGATGGATGGAAAGTTATGGGGCAAAAAATGTGATTTTTTGCCATTTTGGGTCCTTTTGACCCCCTGGGGTGGGGGGACTAACCAGATTTATTTTTCAAATATTGGAGAATGTCACTTTCTAACCCGACCAAAGTTACAACTTCATGCAAAATTTCAGAGAAATTCAATGGATGGTTGCGGAGAAAAATCCGGACGGACGGACGGACGGAAATGCCTCAAAACATAGGTTTCCCGATTTTATAAATCGGGGGACCAAAAAACAAGAACAATAAACGGAACTCACAAGATCGTTAACATCTTTGAACAATTCTGTGAACGTCAATAATTTGAACAACTCAATTCTTATCCAAGAGCGTTCTATATTTAAAAATTTAACTAAACTAAATTAACACGATTAGCCTTGTCGATATGAATAACCGATAAACTCTCTCTTATAGATGAATATAACTGCGCTAGTCATGAAGCTCTAATTAGTTGAAGAACTATATCACTTGTTAGCTAAAAGGCTTAATTAAAAAATATACGTATCGTTAACCTATAGCGGCACCTGTGTTCCGACATTTCTTGGGAAAATGTAGGCAGCCAAGAATCAAGAAGACATAAAGAACTCGAAGCATAAGAACTGTTTCCAAAATGACTGGATTTCGCATAAAATAACCCGAAAAAGGGTTGATATGTCGTAAAACAAAACAACCAATCTAGTAGGATAGACATTGTTATCACTATAGACCAAGGATGACGAACAACACCTATATTCTCGACACTTTTATTGGCCTTGTGCCTGGTACTATTTTTAATATGAATTTTTAGTATTTTCTGTCAATAAATGAATCAAACTGTTCTGTGCAAAAATGAGGCAATAATATTGAGGCCGTATTCATGTCCTACGTTCATAGAATGTAAATATTTCAAACTCCTACAAAAGTGTTGGAGATACAGATAACCCTACCCCTAACCCCTAACCCTAACCATACCCCTAACCCTAAACCCTAACATTAACCCTAACCTTAACCATAACCCTAAACCCTAACCTTAAAACCTAACCCTAACCCTTACTTCTAACCCTCACCCTAAACCCAAAACCTTAACACCCAACCCTTACTTTAAACCCTAACCCTAACCTTTACTACAAACCCTAACCGTAACCGTAACCCCTAATCCTTACCCTAACCCTAACCCTAACCCTTACTTCATAACCCTAACCCTTCTTTATAACCATAACCCTTACTTCATAACCCTAACCCTTACTTTATAACCCTTACTTCATAACTCTAACCCTTACTTCATAACCCTAACCCTTACTTCATAACCCTAACCCTTACTTTATAACCCTAACCCTTACTTCATAACCTTAACCCCTGACCCTAACACTACCCGTTACTTTATAACCCTAACCCTAACCTCTTATGCTAACCCAAACCCTAACCATTACTTCATAACCTTAACCCCTAACTATAACCCAAACCATACTCCTTACTTCATAACCCTAACCCTTACTTCATAACCCTAACCCTTACTTCATAACCCTAACCCTAACCCTTACTTCATAACCCTAACCCTAACCCTTACTTCATAACCCCTAACCCTAACCCTAACCTTAACACTTGCCCCAACAAGTACAGCCGCAATATACTACAGATGAACGATACAACTGTGGAATTTCCACAGGTCCCGCTAATTGTTATAAATGTCATTTATCTTTGCTTCGTAGATTTATACGTGAGTCAAATGTTTTTCGTTGTTTCTAGAGATCAATATACAAACGACTTGCCATCAATATTGCATGTTAATCAACAAGACTTCGTCAGATGCAAAATCCTAATCCTTAACGTTGTGTAAAATATGTCCCTGGTGACAACCTGTCAAATGTATCCCCTAAAGAGAGAATTCTCAATTTGCACTCAAGATTGCTACGTTCCCTCTGCGGTGCATTTTAATTTAACAGCTGCGTTTCGCGTGGGTCGGCTATTTGGAATTAGCGGAAGGACCACTCACATGAAAATTGGCATCATATAGAAAGATGTTATCCGCTGGTTCAGAATGTCAATTCAAAACAATTTAGGGGTTTTCTTGAGAGCAACAGAATAACGCATCAGTGTCAAAATTAAAAGGTAACATGTCACACAGAACGGTGGTCGAAAGCGCTAGAAGGTTAGGGTTATTTTATTTTGTGTGTGTTAGGGTTAGGGTAAGGGTTAGGGTTAGGGTTAGGGTTAGGGTTATTTAATTTTATGTGGGTTAGAGTTAGGGTTAGGGTTAGGGTTATTTAATTTTGTGTGGGTTAGAGTTAGGGTTAGGGTTAGGGTTATTTAATTTTGTGTGGCTTAGAGTTAGGGTTAGGGTTAGGGTTATTTAATTTTATGTGTGTTAGAGTTAGGGTTAGAGTTAGGGTAAGGGTTATTTCATTTTGTGTGTGTTAGAGTTAGGGTTAGGGTTATTTCAGTTTGTGTGTGTTAGAGTTAGGGTTAGAGTTAGGGTAAGGGTTATTTCATTTTGTGTTTGTTAGAGTTAGGGTTAGAGTTAGGGTAAGGGTTATTTCATTTTGTGTGTGTTAGAGTTAGGGTTAGGGTTATTTAATTTTATGTGTGTTAGAGTTAGGGTTAGAGTTAGGGTAAGGGTTATTTCATTTTGTGTGTGTTAGAGTTAGGGTTAGGGTTATTTAATTTTATGTGTGTTAGAGTTAGGGTTAGAGTTAGGGTAACGGTTATTTCATTTTGTGTGTGTTAGAGTTAGGGTTAGGGTTATTTAATTTTATGTGTGTTAGAGTTAGGGTTAGAGTTAGGGTAAGGGTTATTTTATTTTGTGTGTGTTAGAGTTAGGGTTAGAGTTAGGCTAAGGGTTATTTCATTTTGTGTGTGTGAGAGTTAGGGTTAGAGTAAGGGTAAGGGTTATTTCATTTTGTGTGTGTGAGAGTTAGGGTTAGAGTTAGGGTAAGGGTTATTTCATTTTGTGTGTGTTAGAGTTAGGGTTAGGGTTATTTCATTTTGTGTGTGTGTGTGTGTTAGAGTTAGGGTTATTTCATTTTGTGTGTGTGTGTGTATTAGAGTTAGGGTTAGAGTTAAGGTTAGGGTGGGTGATTTCAGTTTGTGTGTATGTGTTAGAGTTAAGGTTTGAGTTAGGGTTAGGGTTAGGGTTATTTCAGTTCGTGTGTGTTAGAGTTAGGGTTAGAGTTAGAGTTAAGGTTAGGGTTATTTCATTTTGTGTGTGTTAGAGTTAGGGTTAGAGTTAGAGTTAGGGTTAGGGTTATTTCATTTTGTGTGTGTGTGTTAGAGTTAGGGTTAGAGTTAGGGTTAGGGTTAGTGTTATTTCATTTTGTGTGTGTGTTAGAGTTAGAGTTAGAGTTAGGGTTAGGGTTATTTCATTTTGTGTGTGTTAGAGTTAGGGTTAGAGTTAGAGTAAGAGTTAGGGTTATTTCATTTTGTGTGTGTGTGTTAGAGTTATGGTTAGGGTTAGGGTTATTTCAGTTTGTGTGTGTGTTAGGGTTAGAGTTATGGTTAGAGTTAGGGTTAGAGTTAGGGCTAGGGTTATTTCATTGTGTGTGTGTGTTAAAGTTAGAGTTAGGGTTAGGGATATTTCATTTTGTGTGTGTGTGTTAGAGTTAGGGTTTTAGTTAGGTTTAGGGTTATTTCATTTTATGAGTGTGTGTGTTAGGGGTATGGTTATGGTAATGGTTACGGTTATGGTAAGGGTTAGGGTTATTTCATTTTGTGTGTGTGCGTTAGAGTTAGGGTTATTTTGTTTTGTGAGTGTGTATGTTAGGGGTATGGTTATGGTAAGGATTAGGATTATGGTTATGGTAAGGATTAGGGTTATTTCATTTTGTGTGTGTGTGTTAGGGTTAGGGTTATTTAATTTCGTGTGTGTGTGTTAGAGTTAGGGTTAAAGTTAGGGTTAAGGTTAGGGTTAGGATTATTTCATTTTGTGTGTGTGTGTGTGGGTTAGCGTTAGATTTTGGGTCAGGGTTAGGGTTATATGTGTTGCTATTGTTTTCACCAGTATATTTTCTCCTGTGAAATGTTCATGTTTTTTTTTGTTTTCGTGAATATGCTTTGAACGATGAGTCTAAACGGAAGTTGTCAGGTACAACAGTTTGTTCTGTTCTGTTCTGTTCGCAGATGT
Source organism: Sepiola atlantica (assembly GCA_963556195.1). Lineage (NCBI taxonomy): Eukaryota > Metazoa > Mollusca > Cephalopoda > Sepiida > Sepiolidae > Sepiola > Sepiola atlantica. Next base: position 3,601,620 of record OY744552.1, read on the forward strand.
GTTGTTTGTGATTTAACCTACTGCCAGTAGCAGTTCAGTTTAGCTCAGTTGGTAGAGCACCGGACGCCAACCCCTGAATACTTAGGGATCTTCACACAAAGGAGTATACATAAAAAAGGAGTCAAAAGTCTTAGAAGGTTCTACAAATGCTGGGAAGAATGGAAACAAAACATGAATACGTGACCATGACATTTTTTGTACAAACTTTTAACAGATAACTCGTTGGTGCAACGGATGAAGTTGTACTAACTTCTGAGTTAAATCGTTCTAGAGGTTGCGGTTTCGATCCCCAGTACAGGCGAGACTATGGATACGTAGTTTTGATTTACTTAAGACTTGAACCCGCTTGTGGCCGATGAAAAGAGAACAGTCTACCTATGTGGAATACATAAAGGGTAGCGTTACAAATCGGAGGTTATATCGGCCGAAACGTTGTGAGAATCACAGACAAGATAAGAACAGTAGTCTGAATGATCCGAATGAAACGAATGTATTCGTTTTGCAAATCTTCAAATGAAATGGATTAGCTTCATGAACTTACAATTTTTTTTTTTGGGGGGGGGGGGTTCTGTCTGTAATTTTTGATGAAAAAAATCGCTTCATTCGCATTACCCGATAAATTAATACGTGTTCACGAACAGTTTGTAGATATTTTTTAAAAGATGAGCACGAGGCGAAACGGATAAATCACTGATAGAGGTAAAGGTTTCGATCCTCAGTAAAGGCGATATTAAGAATATAGTTTAGAATTATTTCTAACCGCTCATGGCTGACGGACCCAAATCTTAAACCTAACCCTAACCCTAACTCTAACCCTAACTCTAACTCTAACCCAAACCTTAACCCTAACCCTAACCCTAACCCAAACCTTAACCCTAACCCTAACCCTAACCCTAACCTTAACACTAACCCTAACCCTTACCCTAACCCTAGCCCAAACCTTAACCCTAACCCTAACTCTAACCCTAACCCTAACCCTAACCCAAACCTTAAGTATAGATCTAGCATATGAGGACTAACCCTAACCCTTACCCTTACCCTAACCCTAACACTAACCCTAGTCCTAACCCTAACCCTAACCCTAACCCTAACCCTAACCCAAACCTTAACCGTAACCCAAACCTTAACCCTAACCCTAACTCTAACCCAAACCCTAACCCAAACCTTAACCCTAACCTTAACTCTTGTAGATTAAATAAAGTTTTCCGTTCGAAATTCGGTATCGATTCCCGAGTTCAGCGTCAAGATTCTCAAGTGCGATAAGACACACCTGAAGAAACTCGGGGTTGGGGTGGGGGCTTGGCCGAAACGTTGTTAGAATAACATCCTGAATTATAAAACTGGTCGGAATAATACAGAAAATACGATCGTGTTCACATTGCAAATCTTTGAAAATGGATGCATTTCATCAACTTTCGCCGTTTTTTGTTTCATTGTCTGTGTTGGATAATGGCCCTGTGGACGTATGTGGGAGATCGTTTGGTTTGGTTTGCGCGATTTAGTGCGGGTCAACCCGTACAACCGAGTGCAAAATAGCGCTGTTCTCACAGTCGGAGCTCGCAGACGTTGACAGGGCCACCACGTCGACGAGACCTCAGGTCAAGGGTCAAGGTGCACCTGCGCATAGGGGTTCTGTGACGTCACGGGCTTTTGTGTGGGAAACGGAGTTTTGCGAGTCTGGGTTTTGGAAGCGCGCCGAACGGACATTTTCTCTATGTAGTCTTCAATATGATTAGGGAAATTAAATTCCCTAAGAGAATACAGTCATGGGATTTCTTCTTCCCCCTCCTCGAATGTCTAAGGACTTAAGCTAGGAATTAACTACGATAAAGTAGTAATTTGGTCTCTCCCTCAACGTTAGTGAAGCATCTCCATGGCCGACAGATATCTGACGCCTGAAATAAACATATCAATATTAAAAAGGTTGTTGTCTCGGGAATCGTATTATGAAGGTTTTGTTGCAGACACAGCGAGCGGCGATGTTCACGGCAGTACAGAAACTAAGAAAGACTCTCAACCACTAGACGACATCGAGATGGCGCCCCTCCGCGACGAGGAAGAGAAGGTACGAGACATTAAAGCTATGCAACATCTTTTTTTTTGACTATCCTTCATGATATTTCTTCTAATAAATGAGTCGCTATTTATTTGCCTCCCCACGAGAGGAGTAGGAAGCCACAAGATATATTGTTTACTTTTGAGAAAACCTAGCTCTCTTAACAGGGGGCACTCTGGTTAGGGGCAAAACAAAAATGGTCTAATTCGAGAAGGATGAATTTATCTTCTTCCCACAGCGGTAAGATGTGACACAAGGTCGGGAAAGTGGGATTTTAAAAGCCAGCGCCCTCGAGAAGGGAGTACTCTGGCCGACAAAAAATGTCTGGGCAGCCCCGTCGACATTCCCCGGTAGGAGCGACTCAAGCGATTAGCAATAAACTAACCCCTTCTCAAAAGGTTGAGAAGGCAAAGCCCGGGAGGGTGGACCTCCTAGAAAAGCACAGGACAATGTAGTATCCATCGGAACAGATACAACACTTTTATCTTGGCTACCATTCGAGAAGGATTTATTTATCTTCCTCCCACAGCGGTAAGATGTGATACAAGGTCGGGAAAGTGGGATTTGAAAAGACAGCGCCCTCGAGAAGGGAAATCACTCTGGCCTAAAAAAAAATGCCTGGGCAGCCCCATCGGTATTCCCCGATAGGGGCGCCTCAGGCGATTAGCAATGAACTAACCTCTTCTCAAAAGGTTGAGAAGGCAAAACCTGTGAGGGTGGACCTCCTAGAACTGCACAAGACAATGTAGTATCTATCGGAACAGATACTACACTTTGATATTGGCCAAAATTCGAAGGATTACTCCGTCCATGATTAGGGAGAGAAAATACGAATTCTAGCATCAGAACAGATACTATTTTCGAATAAGTTTCTAACAGTCGGGAACAGGCGAGCTTTGTCATGAACCCATGTGAAATAGATATTGTGGATAAGATAGCTGTATAATGTGGTCGCCAAATCGTGACCACGTGTCGATATCCGGTTCACACAGCTGTCTCTCGTGAGTTAATCGTAAGCGAAGACCACATGGCACTAAGCATGCACACCTCAAAAGACATAAATACGTTACAGCTTTTTTTTTCTTATACTCTCTATCGTGTTCCATTCTGTTTTACCTGGACGAGAATGTTACTGACATATTTCCCAACTTAAACGCCAATAAAATGATACCAAAATCGTTTCTCTTCATCACATCAGTAAATGGTGTATATTTCTAGAAGTATGTAAGTCCATCTTGTATGCAAGACGCAAGGGTTGTTAAAAGGTTAACAAGGTTAAAAAGGTTGTTAAAAAGGTTAAAAAAGTAATAAAAAAAGGTTAAAAAATGTTTAGAAAAGGTTAGAAAAGGTTGTTAAAAAGGTTGTTAAACAGGTTAAAAAAAGTAATAAAAAAAGGTTAAAAAATGTTTAAAAAAGGTTAGAAAAAGTTGTTAAAAAGGTTGTTAAAAAGGTTAAAAAAAGTAATAAAAAAAGGTTAAAAAATGTTTAAAAAAGGTTAGAAAAGGTTGTTAAAAAGGTTGTTAAAAAGGTTAAAAAAAGTAATAAAAAAAGGTTAAAAAATGTTTAAAAAAGGTTAGAAAAGGTTGTTAAAAAGGTTGTTAAAAAGGTTAAAAAAAAGTAATAAAAAAAGGTTAAAAAAAGGTTAAGAAAAGATTAAAAAGGTAAAAAAAAGTTTTAAAAGTTTGTTAAAAGGTTCTTAACAAAGTTAGAAAGGTTGTTAAACGGTTAAAAATGTTAAAAAAGGTTAGAAAAGGTTTAAAAAGGTTAAAAAGGTTGTTAAAGGGTTGTAAAAAAAGGTTAAAAAGGTTGTTATAAAGGTTGTTAGAAAGGTTCTTTACAAGGTTAAAAAGGTTGTTAAAGGTTAAAAAGGTGGTTAAAGGGTTGTAAAAAAAAGGTGTTACCGACAGATTTCCCAACTTAAACGCCAATAAAATGCTACCAAAATCGTTTCTCTTCATCACATCACTAAATGGTATATATTTCTAGAAAAATGTGAGTCCCTCTTGTATGGAAGACGCAAGGAAAATGTCGAGTCGGGTCACTATCAATTCAGCCAATCTTTTTACGCGTCTTACACCTGTGAATACGTGCGGTTAACGCTTGATAATACAGGTCAACTGGACATTATTCATTCGTTTTTCGACATTACAGATAGTAATCCACTTAAAAGCCGGCGACATGACGCAAATGTGTGCAATTATTGTGAAAGCATCACCGGATGCGGACGAGTAAAATGCATTTCCATTTCTGAAAGGATTAACAATATAAAAAATATAAAACTGAATAAGTCGGCGCATAGATTAAGCCCATGACAACTCGTAATGGGCATCAATTGATATAACATATAACACTTATACAGACGTGTTATCTTTATATTTATATGCGTCCCCCCCTCTCTCTCTCTCTCTTCCCGTGTGTGTGTGTCTCTGTCTCTCTCTTACGTATCGAGCACTGTTGAAGTAAATACTGAAAATTGATACATAAAAAAATTATATCTCCTAATAACATTTTATGTGGATACATGAAATAGTAATATATATATATATATATATTTGTTATTATCTATGTACGTATACGTTTCGTCCATTTATAATCGGGACTCATCAGCATAGAGATATAACTATTCACTACCGGTCATGCGATTCGAAACGCCGAATTACAAGTATTTTGCAACTCAAATCCGACGCCTTAACTACTCGGCCAATTTTGAACAGCGAATAAACTGTGATAATTTTAACACTTTATACGGCGGCTTAACGTCTAAAGCATCTGACTTTATTAATGAAAGGAACGATGCATTTAAAGCTAGTGACGTCATGCTGTGTTAATACTACACTTACAGTGCTCTACTTTTTATAGGAGCGACACATAATATATATATATATATATATATATATATATATATATATATATATTTATATGTGTGTGTGTGTGTTTGTGTTTGTGTGTGTGTATAAAAAATCAATGTGAAAAATATATTTTTATATATTTTCAGAATTTATTTTCTATATTTTGACGTTAGGAATATCAATTTTCCCTTATATAGAAGTTTTTTTTCCCAAGAAAGGAGAACAAAATTTTCGGCCGTAATCCTTCGGCCTTCGTCAGTGTACTGAAGAATTGTGGGTGCACGGTGGGAGGTGGGTGATGGCAGTAGGAGAGAAAAAAAGAAAAAAAGAAAAAACAGTGACATGATGATCAAGCAGATGTCTGTCTCTATAGTTGAATTTATTCCATGTGTGACCTGGCATGAGGGTGTGAATAGATGGATAAGCAGACAAAAATACGATACACGTATCCACGCATACACGCAAACACACCGGTACACTGGCCGCGCAATGCAACGATAACATGTATGCACATATGTAACCAATAATGTTTGTATAAATCAAAAATTATACAAAAGAACAGTTCTACTTCTTAATGAGCACTTTTTATAAAAATCAGGAGTTTCAACACATTTACATCTACAGGAACTAATACAATACGTGTACTATATATATATATATATATATATATATATATATATATATATATAAAATGTATTTTAATGTAATTATTTTTATTGGTGATTGTAGCATTCGTTGTTATTTTGCTTACTATTATTTCGATTGTCTCATTTCCTAACTCTTCTAAACAAGTGGTGTAGTCATTGAACTGCTTAGAACCCAGGCCGATGTCTAACAAGTAGGTTTTTATTCATATATATATATATATATATGTAAGTAAATTACGTGTACAACAGAATGGTAGGATTAATTTTAGAGGTAGCATTATTAAAATCAATAAACAGACGAGTGGGGAAAAAAAAAAAAGGAAAATTGTTAAAATTACCTTAAGGCCTTGTCGTCTGACCCTCTGAGAGGAAACGTCAGAATGGTAAATTAAAAACTAAAAGTCGAATGAGAAATGAAGGGGGGAGAAAAAAAAAAAAATAAATAATAAAACTTATTTCAGTTGGAGGAAACGAATGAGAAGGGGAAAAAAAAAAAAAAAAAAAAGAAAAATTAAATCTCTCAACGTTATGGTGGCTTTGAATCATTAAAAATCTCCAACTGATGTTTCAAAATCTTTTGTCTACACAGGCTAGGTCGATAGTTGTTAATGACTAGCGCCTCAAGAATATTGAGATGGTAGTTCGACCTGGCACTGTGTAAAACAGAAAACCACCCATCGGAATACCTGTCAGAACAACTATTTGTACTAACGAGGTGATTACCGATGGCTGATTCCTGTGCCTGGAAGTTCCCGGATGATCTCGAAACCTTGTGTAGGCGAATATCACGTGGTATGTGTTGGGATATTCTAAATTCTAATCTTTGGGATGTCTTGCCAACGTAGTCAGCTCCACACTGACACATGAATTTATAAACTACAGAATTCTTTTGAATGGCTGGCAAAACATCCTTACGAAAAGAAGAGAAAAAGGTTCGAGTCGTGTAAACTACCCTCAACATGGTTGCCGGAAAACAACGTTGAGTAGAAGAAGAAATCCTTTTAACAATGTCAAGGCCGTCAGAACCCAACCAAGGGAGTTTCAAATAAATAGGGCAACGTGACGGGCCAATAAATTTACCACCATATATATATATATATATATATATATATATATATATATATATATATATATAATTAAAATATTACTGTTTATTTAACATACTAAAACGTCCTCAAACATCCCTCTCACCGTGTATAAAAACACTGAATTTCATAAGAGAAACGTTTCTGAAAGTAAATAACGTATTTACTTCTGAGAAGAAATTCGATCACACAAAGTTTTTATGTTCCTTTTTTTCCTAATTTGATTATAATTTCTTGGTGTAATGGGATATTATTTCGCTATTTCAAATAAGATTAGGATAATAGAACATTATTATCAGAATTAGTTGGCTCCAAAACTCGTATCGATCTCCCTGACTTTGTAGGAAAACACAATTAAGCCTGAAGGTCGGCGAATGTCTTAGAGATACTGGACATATTCTCTAATGGCGGGAGATTGGGGTTATTGGTTTAATTGATCAAACGGGACTTAATGGTTTCTATTGTCTAATTCCTATATTGCTGCACCCAATAACAACTGTATGCAAACACTTACAGAATTTATGACAAATTAATATTCGCTATGATAATGTATAGTCGGCGAAAGCCGACGAGAACAGAGTTCATGACAAAAACCACTATAATATTCTCATATTACACTCAAGTATATATATATATATATATATATATATATATATATATATATATATATATATATATATATATATATGTATCTCTTCGAAGTCCTACACATAAAAAATTACAACCCACAATTAATAAAATAGCATTCACCACCGGTACTAACGCCTTATCAGTCTTCAACAATTAATAATAATAATAATAATAATAATAATAATAATAATAATAATAATAATAATAATAATAATAATAATAATAATAATAATAATAATAATGATGATAATAATAATGATAATAATAATGATGATAATAATAATAATAATAAAATAATAATAATAATAATAATAATGATAATCATAATAATAGATAAAAATAAAATAAATAAAAACAAATTAATAAATAAATTAATTTAAAAGTAAATAAAAGAATAAAGAAAGCGCTCGAGAAATGGTCCAAGATACAATTTTAGGCGCCATGATCCACCAATTGATACCGGAAACCCGACGAATCGCACGCCGAGTCGGGAAATTGACCAGAAAGATAGTAAAGAAAGAAAACTGTGGTTTTACACGACACATGTCTAATAAACGACTTGCTGCCGAAATATATATATATATATATATATATATATATATATATATATATATATATATATATATATATATATATATATATGTTGTGAAGTTGTCCAACAGTAAATAATAAATAAAGGAAGTCAAGTCGAGGGTTGGTTTAACAAGTGTATTAACAAAGTAAGAAAGTGACTAGCACTTGGCTAGACAGTTACAAGACTGTGCTTTGTCTTCTGTGTCTCGCACTATTTATAGTGACAACCGGTGTAGTTTCTTCTGTGTAAGAACGGCCGGTGTAACAATATATATGAAACTCGTCTCTATTAACCAACAACGCTCCGAACCCTATTTTGTTGTAGTGGTAATGAACGGCTTTCCCCTTGAGGAAGCCCACTGCTTTGATACGCTCCTGGCATTGCCCTTCTTTTCTGACTTCATATGGAAGACTTACATCAAATCTGTTACTAAGACCACTAGAAAAATGGTTCGATCATACTTAATCATTTTTCTAGTGGTCTAGCAACAGATTTGATGTAAGTCTTCCATATAAAGTCGGAAGAGAAGGTCAGTCCTATGGGCTTATCAAAGCAGTAGGCTTCCTCAAGGGGCATGCCGTTCATTACCACTACAACACAAAGTGGGGATCGGAGCGTTGTTAGCGAAAGGAGAGGAGCTTGATATATATATATATATATATATATATATATATATATATATATATATATATATATATATATATATATATGAAGCAATCCAACAAAAGATATAAGCGTCAACTAATATCTTATAATTAGTGAAACATCCGGATAAAAACTGAAGCTCAATATACTGGATAGAGCATTAATATTATAATATAAAATGAAGTAATAAAATAAGGTGTCAATCAAATTTTATTAGAATTCAAAGTTCAAGCAAAGTATCCTTAAGTCCGTAGCTCATGAGTTTTCAAAGATAATTCTTCTCTTCAGAGGACCATTACCGCAGTTATACTACTACAGGTAATAAAATTACGCTTTGAAAATATATAAAATTATATACACAAATACATAAAAATACATAACATCAAACATATCAACCCAAAAACATACTTTTTGTTGAATCCATACAGTCCATCCAGGTCATACAAATTGAGGAAAGACATTACTCCAAGTTATAAATAGCAGTCCATATACGTGAAATTGAAGGGGCTGGCAAAGTTATCCAGTCGCGAAATGTGTCAATATTCAATGTTAATGATAAATAAATCAAATAATATAGAATGTCCAATCAAAGTTCCAAAATCCCGATATGTGCAACCCAAGTCAAATCAAAGTTCGTTGTTTAATTAGAAAACCCGTTAAATCCGAATTGAGCAAAACAAGACTGAATCCTTTGCTTGAACTTTGAATTCTAATAAAATTTGATTGACACCTTATTTTATTACTTCATTTTATATTATAATATATATATATATATATATATATATATATATATATATATATATATATATATATATATATAGTAAGTTAGGAATATATATTTATGGCAATTAAGCTACACAGAGGCTCCCGCGTTTCATCCCCGGGGGGAATCTTCAGGCTAAAGGTATTTTAGCTTGAAGATTCCCCCGCGGATGAAACGCAGGAACCTCTGTGTAGCTTAATTGCCATAAATATATTTTCATAACTTACTACCTTGCTCTACTCACGTATCGAGCACGGTTGAAGCAAATACTGAAAATTGATATATAAAAAAGTATATCTCTTTATAAAATGTTGTGTGGATAAATGAAATACTAATAAATATATATATATATATATATATATATATATATATATATCAAGCTCCTATAACAAAGTGGGGATCGGAGCGTTGTTAGCGAAAGGAGAGGAGCTTTATATATATATATATATATATATATATATATATATATATATATCACGCTCCTATAACAAAGTGGGGATCGGAGCGTTGTTAGCGAAAGGAGAGGAGCTTTATATATATATATATATATATATATATATATATATATCACGCTCCTATAACAAAGTGGGGATCGGAGCGTTGTTAGCGAAAGGAGAGGAGCTTTATATATATATATATATATATATATATATTTATATATATGTATATATATATATATATATATGTGTATATATATATATATAGTAGTAATAATAGTATAGTATTATTATCATTAGTAGTAGTAGAAAACGAACACAAATTTAACTGAGTTCAAATCTATGCCCCCATAGTACATAGAAAGTAAATCATTATTAGTATTCTTAGTAGTAGTAGTATTATATACAGTAGTAATAACATTAATAGCAGTAGTAGTAATAGTAGTAGTAGTAGTAATAATAGTAGTAGTGGTAATAATATTAGTATTATAAGTAGTAGTAGTAATAACATTAGTATTAGTAGTAGTATTAGTAATAATAGTAGTAGTAGTAGTAGTAGTAGAAGTAGTAGTAGTAGTAGTAGTAATAACATTAATAAAAGTAGTAGTAGTAGTAATAGTATTAGTATTAGTATTAGTAGTAGTAGTAGTGGGAGTAGTAGTGGTAATAATAGTAGTAGTGGTAATAATATTAGTATTATTATTAGTAGTAGTAATAACATTAGTATTACTAGTAGTATTAGTAATAATAGTAGTAGTAGTAGTAGTAGTAGTAGAAGTTGTAGTAGTAGTAATAACATTAATAGAAGTAGTAGTAGTAGTAATAGTATTAGTAGTGGTAGTAGTAGTAGTAGTAGTAGTTGAAGAAAACCAATACAAATGTAACTGAGTTCAAATCTAAACATTGTAAAACATTCACAGCTAGAACCCGCCTAGCTACTACCAATGATTTCACTTTCTCTCTCTGTGTGGCCATGACGAAACGAATCTTCCATGGGTATAGTTTCTTTCCTAGAACTGCTCTTCTGTGGTGCCGCGACCCTGTTTCCTTGCGGACTACAATATGGTCGTCTTCAAGTTCATGTTAAATCGTCTGCATAAGTAATCAATTTCTGCAACCATCGTGACGGTGAAAGTGATGTTGTTTCACCATCCACGAGTCAAACTCTTTAACTCTAATCCTCGAGTGGCCTTTGGGCCTTAAGAAGCGGTGACTTTTATTGTAAAATACATACATATATATCATTATTGTTATTCATACAGACATGTACAAAATCTGCGACACTGACATGGCGATGTTATCGATCAACAGTTGTTAGAAACTGAGATCTCATCAGGAAGAATGAAAATCCAATCTTTACGTCAAATCATATTTAGAAAGAATGAAATGGAAAAGAAAAAAAAAGAAATGAAAAAACGAAAAACGAACAAAGAAAAAAAGTAATTCAAAATTTGAAATATATGTATGAAATAATTGAATGATACGATCATTTTGTTATTCGCAGCTTACAGCCAAACTCTTACACTTTTATCTTCGAGTGTTTTTGGGGCCTTGATAAGCGGTTGCCTTTAATGTAATATATATATATATATATATATATATATATATGCATATATATATATATATATATATATATATATATATATATGTATATATTAATCCTTTTATATATATACTTTATATATATATATATCCTTCTATACATATATATATATATATATATATATATATATATATATATATATATATATATATATATATATATATATATATATATATATATGCGATTTTATGAAGGCTTACCAAAGCATTCCTTTCAGGACACCAATGATCACCATTAAAGATTTTTTCTTACAAATATTATTTATTCAAATTAAATGTTTTTTCCTACACGTGTTTCACTACCAAGCAGGTACTTGCTTGGCAGATCATCAGGGAAATTAAATGTCTGGAATAAGGGTTTCAACTGCCGACAATACACAATGCGGCGTTGCAATAGTTGAGGTACTTAAGAAGAGAAGAGGAAAAAGATAAAAACAGAAGTTAAAATTAAAAAACAAGAGAGAACAACGATAAAAAAGAAAGTCCTAGAAAATTTCTTAGAAGAGTATTGATTTACTCCTCTCCAGGAGTTAGGCACAAGGCCAGTTTTTATCTTACTCCCACAAGTAAGATGTGACCCAAAGTCCGTTTAAAATTGCCTGGGCAGCCCCGTCGGCATTCCCCGGTAGGGGCGCCTCAGGCAGTAAGCAATAAGCTTACTCCTCCCCAAAGAAGGGAAGCAAAGCCTGGAAAAGTTGGACCTCCCAGAACTGCACAAGACAGACCCATTGACCGGCGTAAATCAAGACCCGAAGGCACAGACAACACCAGTATGGGGTGCAGTATCCATCGGAACAGATACTACACTTTGATCTTAGCCAAAAGGCCAAGAAGTCTTAGAAGAGTAGCTCGTGCATTATTTCTGCCACCAAGCCAACAAGCAAATAATCGGTCCCAAATTCATTAAAATAACAATATATATATATATATATATATATATATATATATATATATATATATATATATATATATACAATAATATTTTTTTTATAAATATTAAATATTTAAAATATACCTAGAGACATCGATGTTTCATGCTAACGCAATCTTCAGTCTAGGAACCAGTTCCCAACGGTCAGCGGGCGGGAACCCCGAACACAAATCGCCACTGATTCGCAGTCGAAGATCTTACCCGAAGGCCACTGGAAACTAATTAGTAAATAAAGGGGAATTTTAACTGTAAATAGTAGAATTACTACTATCCACCAAGTAGCTAAGAGTGATCTACGAGTCGGATCATTGCATATAGCTATTTGTACTACTTGTTATTAAAGCTCCTCGAAAAGTGCCCAGCCTCTGTGGGAGGGGGCTGATAAACAATAATATTTTTTTTATAAATATTAAATATTTAAAATATACCTAGAGACATCGATGTTTCATGCTAACGCAATCTTCAGTCTAGGAACCAGTTCCCAACGGTCAGCGGGCGCGAACCCCGAACACAAATCGCCACTGATTCGCAGTCGAAGATCTTACCCGAAGGCCACTGGAAACTAATTAGTAAATAAAGGGGAATTTTAACTGTAAATAGTAGAATTACTACTATCCACCAAGTAGCTAAGAGTGATCTACGAGTCGGATCATTGCATATAGCTATTTGTACTACTTGTTATTAAAGCTCCTCGAAAAGTGCCCAGCCTATGTGGGAGGGGGCTGATAAACAATAATATTTTTTTTTATAAATATTAAATATTTAAAATATACCTAGAGACATCGATGTTTCATGCTAACGCAATCTTCAGTCTAGGAACCAGTTCCCAACGGTCAGCGGGCGCGAACCCCGAACACAAATCGCCACTGATTCGCAGTCGAAGATCTTACCCGAAGGCCACTGGAAACTAATTAGTAAATAAAGGGGAATTTTAACTGTAAATAGTAGAATTACTACTATCCACCAAGTAGCTAAGAGTGATCTACGAGTCGGATCATTGCATATAGCTATTTGTACTACTTGTTATTAAAGCTCCTCGAAAAGTGCCCAGCCTCTGTGGGAGGGGGCTGATAAACAATAATATTTTTTTTTATAAATATTAAATATTTAAAATATACCTAGAGACATCGATGTTTCATGCTAACGCAATCTTCAGTCTAGGAACCAGTTCCCAACGGTCAGCGGGCGCGAGTGGTACAACATTTTATTAAAGCAAGAAATACAGACGTTTGTGACATTGAAAAAGTTATAATAATTTCTTTAAAAATTCATGAATATACTAAGCCAGCTTTAGTCCACACTCATCAGAGTATCAACATGGAAATAATTCAAACAATTACGATAAAAACTCTTAAAAAATGAAGAATGAAGACCAGTGACAAGTTTATGAGAAAAAAGGGGGGTCACAAGTTGATCTAGGACTCAATGTGATAAACTTGTGAACCTCCCATTTTCTTCTCGTTTTTAATACTTTTTCAATTTCATACCATCCCCCCAAAATGTCACAAACGTCTGTATTCCTTGCTTTAATATATATATATATATATATATATATATATATATATATATATATATATATATATATATATATATATATATATATATATATATGGGAAATGAAAAAAGAAAAAAACAAGAGAGATTTTTTTATATATTCATCAACGTTTCGTCTTTATTGTAAGTTTTCTTCAGGATGATAATTTAAAGAAAAATGTCATGCAAGTACATCGAAATTTTGGGTTAACATGATGGAGTGATAAAGGAAAAGTAGTAACCGTGGTTACTGTGAGTGTTGGAAGTCAGTGGTGGCGAAGATAAAGACGAAACGTTGGTGAATAAATAAATAAAAATATCTCTTGTTTTTTTACCTTTTTCATTTCCCATTACGTCGGAGTACTCTCATCCTTCCTTTCTTATATATATATATATATATATATATATATATATATATATATATATATATATATATATATAGAGAGAGAGAGAGAGAGAGAGAGAGAGAGAGAGAGAGGGGGGACAGAACGAAAAATGAACAGAGGAAGAAAATCAATCCATTAACATACATTTCATCTGATTTTAAAATGTTTTCATCCTTATTTGTCGTCGAATCCTAACACAGCCAAGATTTTGCCTCTCTTTTATATATAAGCGAATATTTTGAATTCCACTTTGTCAAGCCGACGAACCAAAGAAATCTCTGTTATTATTGTATTTTTTGTGTTTATTTTAAAAAAAATTCCAAATTAAATACTTTCCGACGCGCATTTCGCAGCAAATGCCAAGCGGGATTTTTAGTAATATCACCTTATCGGAAAATATTGTAAATACATATGTAAATTTGATAATATCAGTTATAAGTGTATATTTGTAAATATGAATTTATTAGAAGTTTAAAAAGAAATGAATTATGTAAATGGCAAAACCCGTCTAGTGTCTGAGCGACTTTTTGTAACAGTATATAAGTAAGTTGAAAAAGTATTAGTTTAAGTAAGATTCTTGACACGTTTTCTGTTCGAATCGCAGTCTCGTCTTGACATTTCTTTCTACTGTGTATATGATATTTAATGTTGTTTAATGTTATTTAATCTTGATAAATGAATTAATTAATATTTTCTTAATTCTAAAGGTATAAAAATATTATGAACGCTGACTTGAAAAAATTAATTAATTAAATAGTAATTATCCGCCCCTCCGCCCCCTCGTTTACGTTTACAAAAATATTCGCCGACGGACAAACAGAAAGACAGACAGACGGAGAACCTGCTCGTTATATTATAGATTCTTTAACCCGAATCAGATGGTAAAGTGTACAGTATATACGGGACAAAAAAAAAACTCGATTAAATGTCAGGAGAAGTTGTCTTTCCCTTCCGTAGGCTTCTGGCAGAGTGATGGGTAAACAGCTGCCTTGTTTGTATTGTTTTTTTTATCCACTCTAAATTTGCATAGTGGTCACATGACACCCTTTTTGGTGAATAAAAGAAGCTGTTTGCGGCCGATTAAGTGATTTCCATTTTGAGACCGTCAGAAGGTCATAGTGTGGCGCTTGTTACTTTACTTGTTACCAGACCTTCGCATCGTTTACGAAACCAAGGTCGCAACACCGGCAATCTGCTGCAACACCCCTATATCAACAATTACAGAAACATTTTTCTATTTTCCTTTTCATCTTGCCAGTTGCCGTTTTTGGTCAGCCTTGTAGCGTCATTTTTCGCTACATCAAAGACACGAGATAAAGACGATAGAAACAGTTCTAAATGCGCCCTTGGCAAAGGTAACAGCAAGTCAAAATACATAAGAATCTATAAAAACAAACTCATACGACGTATTGTGACAAGATTAATCAAGACTCAATCTAAAAAAACGGCTTAATTTTAAAAGCGATGCACTTAGCCGTCTTACAGTTGAAATTCACTTGAGCCGGACGACATCCATCTTTCTGCAAAGCAAACATCTCGATGAAAGACATCTCAGCCAAACAACCCGAAGAAAAATTGATTTACAAATTATTAACCCTAAGAATAAAAAAGGAATGAAAATAAGCCCTCATCCCCTAAAAGACCCATATTAAAAATACAAAACTACCCATTAGTTAAAAGAAAATTCATTAAAAATTGCAATAACGCAGAAATTAAAATAAAATTAAAATGAAATAAAAAATATTCATATGAGAAGTAGGTTCTATATTTATTTATATTTTGTAAAAATAGATATTATAGCTATGTATATTTAATTCCTATTTCTATTAATTAAATTGTGGAAATCGTATAAAGAAAATCACTTGCTCGGATCAATATAGTATTAAAGCATGTGAAAAAAGCCCAAGGGAGATAACCTCGTTTAAAACACCGGAAGTTACTTCCCCATGACAATTTTTTAGTACTCAGTGAAAAATTAAAATTTAATACTAATTAAAAGTTATAAAAGATAATAAAAGGTAAATACAAAAATACTAAAAGTTAAAAAAGCTAAACATGAAATAAAATATAATAAATGCCCTTTTCCCCTCTATAAAATATGGCATTGCCAAGGCTGCTGCAAAGAAGGTAGGCTCCCTTTACCGTGCTAGAAAAACGTATCAAACCTTACAGTATCTTATATTTCTACAAAACCACTATCCGTCCTTGCATGGAGTAATGTTGTCACATCTGGGTGGCTGGTGCACCATCCACTAGTCTCTCCCTCTTAGACAAGGTCACAAAAAAGTTTGAAATTTAATAGGTACCCCACTATCCACCAAGCTCCAGTCCCTGTCCCATCGCAGCAATGGTGCATCCTTGTGCTTGTTTTACAAGTACTTCAATGCAATGTGCTCCAATGTTATTTACTGCTCTGGTGCCCTCTCGACGTGAATACATTCGACCAATTCGACAATCAGCTAAATCCCATCCATTCACTGTCGAGGTCCCCAGATGCCGAAGAGCCTTCTACCCTAATAGCTTCTTTCCCCGAACTACCGGCCTATAGAACTCTCTCCCTGCTCCCTGTTTCCACAACTGTAACGACATGCAGACATTTAAAACTAATGTAAACAGACATCTCGCTGCACAGCTCCCAGC
This sequence comes from Sepiola atlantica, assembly GCA_963556195.1. Lineage (NCBI taxonomy): Eukaryota > Metazoa > Mollusca > Cephalopoda > Sepiida > Sepiolidae > Sepiola > Sepiola atlantica. The sequence continues at coordinate 3,618,398 of OY744552.1, forward strand.
ATAAGATGACCCACAAAACTTACACCTTAACTTTCGGTAGCCCCTTGCGTCTACAGTTGCAACCTGCCTTGTTTGGGGTGAACTATGATTTTTTTTTAAATGCAAGAGTCTTTCGAAGCTCGAATAAACAGAAAGCATTATCGTTTTTTCTCAATTATTTCAACAATTATCTTGACATTTGTTCTCAAGTTAATACATGTTAAACATTTTAGAAAAATATACAGAAACAAAATAAAAACCAGATTAAAAAAAAAAGTAATGCCTTTTCATACTACTTGCAAAAACAAAAGGAAATGAAACGTGTCATAGGACGTTGCATATTCGCCGTTCTCGGAGAGTTCAACAATCGCAGAGTTGCGACGAAATCTCTGATCACATGAAGCTTATTTTCAGAGACTTTCTTTGCTTTCATAATCAGATTCTGATTGTTTGATGTCATGTAAGATTCTTTCCGTTCGCCGATGATTTAAATACGATTATGACATCAGGAAATTATTATAGGAATTAATTCACTTAAAACTGGCATCGATTTCTTTTCTTCGACGAAGGGAGATACAATTAAACAGAAAGGTCATATGATGTCAGGGAAAGCGTAGAAGGATAGCTACGATGAACAGATTAAAATCACATGAATCACATAGATGTGAGTATATATATATATATATATGTATATATATATATATATATATATATATATATATATATATATATATATATATATATATATATATATATATGAAGTTAATCCAACAAAAGATATAAGAGGCAACTAATATTTTTTAATTAGTGAAACATCCGGATAAAGACCGAAGCTCAATATACTGGATAGAGCATGAATAGCATAATATGAAATGAAATAATAAAATAAGGTGCGAATCAAATTTTATTAGAATTCAAAATTCAGGCAAAGTATCTCAACGTCCTTCAATCAACCTCTTAGATATCTTTCCTGAACATTTGTATGACTTGGATGGATTTTATAACTTTAACAAATAAGTATGTTTTTGGCTTGATATATTTTATGTGTTATGTACTCTTATGTATTTTTGTATATATTTTTATATATTTTCAAAGTGTAATTTTATCACCTGCAGTAATGTCACTGCGGTAATGGTCCTCAGAGGAGAAGAATAATCTTTGAAAACTCATGAGTTAAGGACGTTGAGATACTTTGCCTGAACTTTGAATTCTAATAAAATTTGATTCGTACCTTATTTTATTACTTCATTTTATATTATGCTATATATATATATATATATATATATATATATATGTATATATATTTATATATATATATAATGGTTTCTATGTAATAATTTTTTTATAGGTGATTTTAGCTCGTTGTTATTGAGCTTACTATAATATTTAATTGTTTCACTTCCTAAGTGATTAAGATGCAGAAAAACTGCATTATGAGTCGGCCTCATTTCAAAGGCCGTATTTTTTGTTGATGATATATATATATATATATTATTTTTACGTACATAAAAGTAATCCATGGACACGTGTTTACATACTTGGGTGATAAAAATCGTACATATTTTCTACACAAAGCGTCTTGGCCCAGTAGTAGAACGCTGGACTATAGACATCAACATCAACATCGAGGTTTCGGTCTCTGTCTAAGTTAGCCATGCTGATGACGGCTGTGAGCCAGAAACACGTGTCCATGGATTACTTTTATGTACGTAAAAGAATTATATATATATATATATATATATATATATGTGTGTGGGTGGGTGTACTTAGGCAGCATTTTCGGATTCATGCAAACATTGTTAAAAATGAATAAAAACACAATTTAAAATTACTAACATCACATATAAAACCAGTGATGACATTTTAAAATGCTTAACGTAATGCGATTTTTCACTGATGCCGTTCCAGCATTGCTGAATTTAAATCGTCGACGACTTTCCTCGAACAATGCGAAAAACGTTCTATGCGCGATTTTCCGCCGTCATTTTTAAATTCTCCTCTTTCTCCAGCTTTTTTTGTTAATATGCTTTTGTCACGTGATGATGATTCGACGAAGAATCGAAAACATCCGCGAAACCTGTGAAACCTATGGAAATTTTCTTATTTTTTAAAAATTATTTTAATACAAAAAAGGCTATCAGAAATTTTTTTAAATTTAAAAAAAAATTATGAATTTTTTATTATTTTAATACAAAAAAGGCAATCAGATGGTACGATACTATACTTGTCAAAATATGCTACAATAATATCATTAGGTCTGCGTTCGCGCCTGACGTCCATAGAATGGAAATAGGTCACAAACTAGACATCTATCACCAGGTACATATATACATATATATATATATATATATATATATATATATATATATATAAGTAAATTTCGCGTACAACAAAAACGTAGGATAAATTTCAGAGGAAACATTTTTTTTAATCAATGAAACGGGCGGGTGGAAATATATATATATATATATATATATATATATATACAATTAATCTTAATTAACTAGAGTATATCATGGTTTAGTTTGATAAAAGAGGGTATACGTATATGGTGTGATCTGTGGGTTTTTTTTGTCGAATGAATGCCAGCAATATAAAATTGAACATCAACCGAGGAATTTCTACAGACTCCGGAAGTTTATTTCTAAATATTGCACGCGCATATGTGTTTGTTTTGAAACATTTTTCTCTGTTTGAAAAACACGATCATTAAAATGGAAAGGGTTAGGGTTAGGGTTGTATTAAAAATGAATATGTTTATAAGACTAATTGTAGCGTGTATTTGTCCCCTGGGATAAGCTACACACGATACGAGTTTGTTCGACAAAAAACGCAGATATCAATGAGACAATAATGATACTTTGCTGTTGCCTGCTAGGGAGTATTCATCTAACTAGGTACTCATTAAACAGCGCTGGCCTTAATTAATGATATTTAATTAACTTTCTTAGAATGGAAGTCAAAGCGTGAGCGCTGTAAATGTTTCGCAGTTCATATAAAAACTGCTGACTCATTTAAAACCATCTACGTCATAATGGCTTCCGTAATATCGACAAAGGGAATCGACCAGAGATATTACAACTAAGCGATGAGACTTCGGTCAATGAAAGAAGATCAGATATTTTAATTTTATATATTGACCACACGACAACAAACCTCCCCCGACGGCTTACATACCACCTAAACGATACAAGCGCTATTCAACGCTTCTTGGCCTTTTGGCGAAGATCAAAGTGTAGTATTTGTTCCGATGGATACTGCACCCCATACTCGTATTGTCTTGGCCTTCGGGGTTTGATTTACGCCGGTCTATGGGTCTGTCCTGTGCAGTTCTAGGAGGTCCACCCTCCCAGGCTTCGCCTCCCCTCTTTGGGGAGGAGTAAGTTTATTGCTTACTGCCTGAGACGCCTCTACCGGGGAATGCTGACGGGGCTGCCCAGGCAATTTTTAAACCCCACTTTCCCGACCCGACCTTGGGTCACATCTCACTTGTGGGAGTAAGATAAAAATGGCCTTGTGCCTAACTCCTGGAGAGGAGTAAATCAATATTCAACAACATATCATCTCAAAGAAAAAAAGAAAAACTATACAATCCGCCGAAATAAGAAAAAATACTAACAACTAACCCTAGAATCATTCATAAAAATAATTGTACACGCAGACTCTAAATCTTCGAAAACCTATACATTAAAAAAATATAACCGAAGATTAATAAAATATTATTTGATACTCGCACTAACGCTCTTTCCGTATTCCATAAGTAATCTTTTCTAATATATAAAGTAGAGACGTTTTTCCCCCCTGTACCTTCTCGGAGTATAGGAATATAACCACATGCATCACAGGCTACTAAACTCACCACTATACTACACTTATTCACTCGGGCGTGTTTTAGTAAATTTGTTATTATTTTTTTCTACAAAACACTAAATATTACATTTTGGCCCACCATCCACGTCTCTCCGAAAAACCAACTTTATATAGGTGGTAGCAAAACCTTTCCTCCCTAACAATTCTGTACTGCCACTCTACTCATCGACACTGGGAACTAATACACACAGTTTAATTTTCACAAAACACCGGTTCTTATTTATTATTTGCCTGGTATTAATTTAACACGCATGCCAATAATCGGGAACTAATACATTCAAGTTACCGCTCACAAGTTACTATTCCAATCCAATGATAGTATGGGAATTCTACATCTGATTCCTCACAAGGAAAGGCAACATGATATGCCAAGCAAGTACCTGCTTGGTAGTGAAACACGTGTAGGAAAAAACATTTAATTTGAATAAATAATATTTGTAAGAAAAATGTTAAATAGTGATCAGTGGTGTCCTGAAAGGAATGCTTTGGTAAGCCTTCATAAAATCGCATATATATATATATATATATATATATATATATATATATATATATATATATATATATATATATATATATATATATATGTATATATATATATGTATATATATATATGTATATATATGTATATATATATATATTTATATATATATGTATACATGTATATATACATTTATATATATATGTATACACACATGTATATATATGTATACATATATACATATATCTTTATATATACATATATATTTATATATTTATATATTTAGAAATGACATTTCTCATTTCTCATTTCTAAATATATTTTTAAATAAGTTATCTCCCTTTGACAATAACAGCCCATACGTAAATTTAAATTTGAATTGAATAAAGAGAATAAAAGAGGAAAGGAAAAAAAAGAAAAGAATTAATTAATGAATCATATAAAATTAAACATAATAAAATTATAAAAAAAATTAGTATATTATCAAACAAATGTTTATAGTATTTTAACTTTAGTTATGTGATTGCTTGATGGAATTTTGACATTTTCTGCGTTCCTACTACCAATTGTTTTCTGCGGTATGTCGATTATCTGACACCGGTTTTTCCCGTTTTTCTTTGACCGATTCGGTCTTTTATTGTTGTCTTCTGAAAATGAAAGTTTTTCTTTCGAAAATTTAAGATTACCCTTTGCTTAACTGTTACTTACTGGACAGTATTTACTATTTGGTATTTAATCAGTTTTCGTGAAATTATTAATAAATCGTTTTGAGTTTCACTTTCTCCCTGCGTTTATTTCTTTTAACTTTTCCATCTTACGGCAACCACATCGCATTGCTATAGCCTCGGACGACTAATCTGCACTTACATTTACCAGCAATGCTTCAAGCAAACTACAATCTTCTTTTATATATATATATATATATATATATATATATATATATATATATATATACAACTATCTAAATAAATGTTTTGAGGTACAAAATTTATAAATACATTTAAAAAGAGTACGCGGAAATCTCTCTAAGGCCCTTTCGACTATCGCTTAATCTCTTTGGGGAACTTTGAACTCCTTCCCAATTTTTTAATTTTTTTTTAAATTTTTTTTTTTTATCCCCTAACGTAGTGCCTTTTAATCGACTTTTAACGAAATCATTAAATTGAATTTTAACTGATGTAACGTTAATTTTGGCACACTCAATTTCCCCATTTTGCTCTTTCTTTCGACGTTATTATTAATTAAAACTATCGATTTTCTCCTGACGAGATGATAGTCGAAAGGGGCTTAGATAGATTTCCGCGTATTCTTTTTAAATATACATATATCTGTATATATATACATATATCTTTATATATATATATACATATATCTTTATATATATACATGTATCTTTATATATATATACATAAATATATATATATATATATATATATATATATATATATATATATATATATATATGTGTGTGTTTGTGTGTGTATGTGTAGAATAGGGCCTAACATTCTGTGTTTGTACTTTTAATTTCCCTGAAGAAATCATAGATCGTGTTAAGAATATGTATGTTCCCATAATCTCGAATGTGATCGAAAGAATGATATTACGAATTCAGAGAAGGGACGATTCCGGGGAAAGACACAAACATAACATGGAGTCTGGAAAAGTTCAGCGAAATATTTGCAAAGAAACACACACAGTAAACGGCGGGAAAGCGGATTTAGTTTGTCACTAGAAGAAAGACAAATTTTTAAACTAAATAAAGAACGCATATTCTTTTTATTCGCGATCAGAAACGTATTGTATTGTTTGGAGCTTGTCAAACAGGCGCTCACGATTTGGGGACAGAAAGAATAGGCAGAGTTCGCATTAATAAGGCAGTAGTATTTATGATGTCAAAACATAACGTAAGTTTAAAGGATTTTTGGACTTGATACATTTTTATATTTGGAAAGAAAATAACTTGATATCAAAATATAAAATTAAAACGTTACATAAATGTAATTCTGTTAATATTTATATGAAAGTAGACCTGAATTGTATTTCGGCATTAACTCAAAATAATACATTTTTTTGGAGTTTTCGTATTTTCTCTCTGATACCTAAAAATTACTAGTACTTCTATTACTGATGGGGATTTGGTATCTGTCTAGAGCTGAAACTATACCATTACTTCTAGTTCAAATTAAGATTTAGTAAGTGTCTGTCTGATGCCTAAACTATACTATTACTTTTATTACTGCTGGAGATGTGGTGTATGTCTGTCTGAAGCCGAAACTGTACTATTGCTTCTATTACAATGGAAATTTGTTAACTGTATTACTACTTTTATTAGTAATTGAGATTGTATATATATCTGTCTGAAGCCGAAACTATACTAGTACTTCTATTACTAATAAAGAGTTGGTCTCTGTCGAAACTATACTATTATTTCTATTAACTGAACTGTTGTACTAACTTCCTATACTCAACTTAAGTATAAATTCTGCTTTTTTTTTGTCATTATACAATATTCCCATGAATTACCTATTCTATTTGTGGGGAAGTGGTGTAGTATGTGTTCTGTTGTAATGATACTATCCTCCCAGAGATTACATTCTACTCTGGTGGAAGTAGTGTTGTATCTGTTAAAATGATATTTGCTTATAAATGAATACGTAATTATATTCATTGTAGTTACTTACTCTCTATACAATTAATAAGTAACATTTATATTTTCACTACATTTCACAAATATTTTCTCCGTACTTGCTAGCTAAGAGGCTTTGCTTACTGGAAATGGGAGGTGATAAGAACTCAGGTCGCAGGGAACACGTACTAAAACTTAGTTCGTCTAAACACACATAAACTAGCTGTGTGTATCCAACTTTTTTTAAATAGTGCGGAGTAAAATCTCAACTTATCGCATCTAATTTTGACTTTAAGCTTATGACAATCGTAAAAACTTTATTGCGGGTTCAGTTAGGCTCATCTAATTGGTATCCCTTTTCTTCCTGTGATTCTTACGGATGGATCTGTTTTTGAGCGTTCAATCGACTCTTACATATTTTGTTTTTTCTCTCTCATCAAAACTTTCTTGGAGTTCATACATTATAACCCTTGCTCTTTCTGCTTCTCGTAAAGTCGGTCCTCTCTATCGCTCCAAACACTTTCTCACACCATGAGGCGATTCTCTATCTCTATAAATCTACTATCCGACCTTGAATGGAGTATTGTTGTCATATTTACATTAGTTCGTCTATGTCCAATTTGAAAGTTCTTGATAACGTTCAGAAATGTATCGGTAATTTGATTAGCGCAACCCCTTATTCTTCGCTGACCCCTATCTCTCAAATACATGATGTTGCTAGTCTCAGACTTTTCAATCGATACCATTATGGCAGGTGTTCTTAAGAACTGTCTGATCTATATCCTGCTATTTTTGTCTCAGCTCGTGCGACTCGTTCTTCTAATCATTTCCATCAATTCGCTGTTTTGATACCTCAATGTCCTACATCTTCCTCTTCCTATAGATTCTTTCCAAGAACTGCAGGCTGGTGGAACTATCTTTTTTCTGAAGGGTTTACTCCCACCTATAGTCTTTTTTTTCAAGACTGAAGTCTGTAGGAATCTTCTATTTTTGCAATAATGATCTTTCGTTGTTGGTAGCTACTAAAATAAAGTGGCTTCATGCCTTGTCTGGAGTCAATTAACCCACCCCCTACACACACACAACTAAATAATTCTAAATGAGGAAAATTGCATTGTGTTTTATCTTTTTTTATGTTCCGAAAACACTCATACAGAATTGGCCTAAATTGTTGCCGAAGCAGATTCGTATATGCATACGCTATAAGCGTTAATTAAATTACGGAAAATCATTTCACTAATTATAAAAAAAATAGTAGTATTTGTTTTGCGTAATCAGAGGATTGATTTCCGTAATTAAAGATATATTTAATGGGCATTGCTTCTATTCGCAACAATCGCTCATTGGTCAAAGCGGTATTCCCTGAGGTCTGCATGACAGCAATTCGTCTCAGAGTTCCACTAGTCACTGCTACATCCATCCTTAGTATAATTACCTCAGTATACTCGAACCACCCGTTTATTAATTTATTCACGGAGGTAACCGCCATTGACTATCCATGGGATTTCTGTGGACTTTCCATAGGGTTCATGTACACTTTAAATGGGATTCATGTGGACTTTACATGGGATTCATGTGGACTTTCCATGGGATTTATGTTGACTTTCCATGGAATTTATGTGGACTTTCTATGGGATTCATGTATACTTTCCATGGGATTCATGTAGAATTTCCATGGGATTCATGTGGGCATTCTATGGGATTCATGTGGACTTTCCATGGGATTTATGTGACCTCTCTATCGGATTCATGTGGACTTTCCATGGGATTCATGTGGACTTTCCATGGGATTTATGTTGACTTTCCATGGGATTTATGTGGACTTTCTATGGGATTCATGTGGACTTTCCATGGGATTCATGTAGACTTTCCATGGGATTCATGTGGACTTTCTATCGGATTCATGTGGACTTTCTATGGGATTCATGTGGACTTTCTATGGGATTCATGTGGACTTTCCATGGGATTTATGTGACCTCTCTATCGGATTCATGTCGAATTTCCATGGAATTTATGTTGACTTTCCATGGTATTTATGTGGACTTTCCATGGGATTTATGTGGACTTTCCATGGGATTTATGTGGACTTTCCATGAGATTCATGTTGACTTTCCATGAAGTTCATGTTGACTTTCCATGGGATTTATGTGGATATTCCATGGGATTCATGTTGACTTTCTATGGGATTTATGTGGACTTTCCATGGGATTCATGTTGACTTTCCATGGTATTTATGTAGACTCTCCATGGGATTCATGTGAACTCTCCATGGGATTCATGTTGACTTTCCATGGGATTTATATGGACTTTCCATGGGATGTATGTGGACTTTCCATGGGATTTATGTGGACTTTCCATAGGATTGATGTTGACTGTCCATGGGATTTATGTGGACTTTATATGGGATTCATGTGGACTTTTGATGGAGTTCATGTACACTTTAAATGGGATTCATGTGGACTTTACATGGGATTCATGTGGACTTTTCGTGGGATTTATGTTGACTTTTCATGTGATTTATGTGGACTTTCCATGGGATTCTTGTAGACTTTCCATGGGATTCATGTGGACTTTCTATGGGATTCATGTGGACTTTCCATGGGATTTATGTGACTTCTCTATCGGATTCATGTGAACTTTCCATGGGATTCATGTGACAACAAGTATCTCCATCATTCCAGTACATTTAACGCTTTTTTGAGTTGAGAATGGTGCAATTATTTCTCACCTCAGTTCGAAAGAGTTAAACGTAATAGCTAAATGTTATTATTTTTATTTCGGGTGGGCCTTTTCCATGTGCAGCGTTTATTAACAATAATATCCTATCTGTAGACACCGTTGCAACAAGAATACTATTTCTATCTTCGAATTGACTGTCATCGAACCGCCATTGACTTTCACGGAGATTCGGTTGACTATAAGTCGCCTCATCAGTCCAGGACATTTCACGCCCTTTCGAGGTGAGGATACTGATATCATTTCTAAGTTCAGCTCCCTAGGGTAAGGGTTAGGGTTAGGGTTAGGGTTAGAGTCAAAGTTAGAGTTAGGGTTAGGGTTAGGGTTAGAGTTAGGGTTAGAGTTAGGGTTAGGGTTAGGCTTAGGGTAAGGGTTAGGGTTAGCGTTAGGTTTAGGGTTAGGGTTAGGGTTAGGGTTAGGGTTAGGGTTAGGGTTAGGTTTAGGGTTAGGGTTAGAGTTAGGGTTAGGGTTAGGGTTAGGGTTAGGTTTAGGGTTAGGGTTAGGGTTAGGGTTAGGGTCAGCGTTAGGGTTAGGGTTAGGGTTAGGGTTAGCGTTAGGGTTAGGGTTAGCGTTAGGGTTAGGGTTAGGGTTAAGGTTAGGGTTAGGTTTAGGTTTAGGTTTAGGGTTAGGGTTAGGGTTAGGGTTAGGGTTAGGGCTAGGGTTAGGGTTAGGGTTAGAGTTAGGGTTAGGGTTAGGGTTAGGGTTAGGGTTAGCGTTAGGTTTAGGGTTAGGGTTAGGGTTTAAGTTAGGGTTAGAGTTAGGGTTAGTGTTAGGGTTAGGGTTAGAGTTAGGGTTAAGGTTAGGCTTAGGGTAAGGGTTAGGGTTAGAGTTAGGGTTAGGGTTAGGGTAAGGGTTAGGGTAAGGGTTAGGGTTAGGGTTAGGGTTAGGGTAAGGGTTAGGGTTAGGGTTAGGGTTAGCGTTAGGGTTAGAGTTAGGGTCGGGGTTAGAGTTACGGTTAGGGTTAGGGTAAGGGTAAGGGTTATGGTAAGGGTTAGGGTAAGGGTTAGGGTAAGGGTTAGGGTTAGGGTAAGGGTAAGGGTTAGTGTTAGGGTTAGGGTAAGGGTTAGGGTAAGGGTTAGGGAAGGGTTAGGGTTAGGGTAAGGGTTAGGGTAAGGGTTAGGGTTAGTCCTTATTGCTAGATCTATACTATTGTCTTTGCTAAGCACGTGCCATTTCTGTAGACATAGTTTATTTCTTAGAGATCATATTTTTGGACAAAATTGCAACAAGAACAATATGACCATCTTGAAACTGAATGTCATGAAACTGATGCGTGACAGACTTACGTAGCATTTGTTTCTCTCTCTCTCTTGAAGAGATGCTTTAACTTTTCTACAATAAGATGTGTACACTCAAACTGCGCGTTTTACGATGTCGGCGCAGTTAGAAAAATGAAGCGACATCAAAAGTTGATATATGGATCTGATGTTTTTTGATAACAGTAAGCATGATGCGAATTTTCAGCCTGAGTTATCAACGTTATCATAGCATCACTTCCGGAAGCTGGCATCCAATATGGAGAAATAAGACTCAGATAAGTCTTGCGCCCATCCACATCTTTTCTCCAAGATCAAAGTGTAGTATATGTTCCGATGGATGCTGCACCTCATAGACCGGTATTGTCTGGGCCTTCTGGTCTTGATTTACGCCGGTCTATTGGTCGTCTGTCCTGTGCAGTTCTAGGAGGTCTACCCTTCCAGGCTTTACATCCCCTCTTTGGGGAGGAGTAAGTTTATCGCTTACTGCCTGAGGCGCATCTACCGGGGAATGCCGACGGGGCTTTCCAGGCAATTTTTAATGACTAGATTGCTCACCTTCTCGGGCGCTGGCTTTTCAAGTCCCACTTTCCTGACCCGACATTGGGTCACATCTTACCTTGTGGGAGTAAGATAAACCTGGCCTTGTGCCTAAACGTCCTGGGGAGGTAAATAAAGTGTAGTATCTGTTCCGATAGATACTGCACTCCATAGACTGGTATTGTATTAGCCTTCGGGCTTGATTTACGCCTGTCTATTTGGAGTGTCCTGTTCAGTTCTAGGAGGTCCCCCCTCGCAGGCTTCGCCTCCCCTCTTTGGGGAGGAGTTAGTTTATTGCTTACTGCCTGAGGCGCCCTTACCGCGGAATGCCGACGGAGCTGCCCAGGCAATTTTTAAACCCCACTTTCCCGACCCGACTTTGGGTCATATCTTACTTGTGGGAGTAAGATAAAAACTGGCCTTGTGCCTAACTCCTTGAGCGGAGTAAATCAATACTCTATCGTAATTTTCGACTGAGCTCCTATCCCTGAACCTCCTTGTAAAAAATTTACAGCAAGTACTCGTCGACCTAGCACCACTGAAAAAAAAAAGTTTCTCTGTGTATCTAAACTCTAACTGATATTCAGTAAAGAGTGTACATTTCCAAGCACATAATATCACGGGACTGCTCCCCTTCTAACTTTAACATAGACGTCTTCAAGTCCAAGATAAAAACTGGCCTTGTGCCTAACTCCTGGAGAGGAGTAAATCAATACCCAACAGACCGTCAGACGGCCAATGTCTCCGACTGCATTGCGAGGACGCAACAAAGACGCCGTTGATTTGATATTGTATATTTGATCGCCATCTATTCTCCGATATTATAATCGTACCGCCATTTTTCCTACTTTTCGCTTTAATAAGGAGACGCCCGCTTGTAACGAATTGCTTGGTGGCTTAGAGATCGGTACTCTTGAGACGTCAGTTAAAAAGGTCGCCATTGTAACAGAGTTCGCGACCGCGACTGGTCGCGGGGGTCACAGAGATGTGCGCATTGTTCGTCGGATGAACGGAGCCATGCTCTGGAAAGTAAGATTATTCCGACAGAGCCTGTCAAATACACGTGGTTTAAGTTGAAAGAGTTTGGCGGTAAAGCATATTCAGAAACATTCATATATATATATATTAGTAGTCGGAATTCGCGCCCGTCGACCGTCGGGAATTAGCACTGAAGATTACGTAAGCATGAAACATCGATGTCTGTAGATAATAAATAATTGATATTTATTTATAAATATTATTATTATTATTATTATTATTATTATTATTATTATTATTATTATTATTATTATTATTATTTATATATATATATATATATATATATAAGGTATTTAAGATTCTTAATGTATCTTTCATTCCTATATCGCAGACCGATTCTGAAATGTAGTGTTTTAATAGTATTATTTTTATTATTATTATTATTATTAGTAGTAGTAGTAGTAGTAGTAGTGTTGCATACAGGGGGGGAGAGAGAGAACTTCTTTATCACTTCCCGCAGAAATCCTTCCGGACTGAGGCATTTCTTCAAAACCACCTCAGCCGGTCGGATCTCATCCTCTCCGGCCGACAACAACGTGAAACGTTCACGAGAGGATTAATGGTGATTTCAATCTCTCCCCCCAACACCTCTGACGATACAATTTACTCTAAATCATTTTCATAATCCTTTTTCTCTACAAAATTCTCATAGTCATTTTTCTCTTTTTTTTTCTATAAATTTCGGACCACAGTCTTAAAACTTCTCTCATCAACTTACGGCATCTCAGCCTTTTTTCAATTACAAATCTTTTAACGGCATCTCAGGCCTTTTTCAATTACGGCCTCTTTAAAACCACTGCCGTTTACGGCATCTCAGGCCTCTTTCAATTACAAATCTTTTAACGGCATCTCAGGCCTTTTTCAATTACGAATCTTTTAACGGCATCTCAGGCCTTTTTCAATTACGGCCTCTTTAAAACCACTGCCGTTTACGGCATCTCAGGCCTCTTTCAATTACAAATCTTTTAACGGCATCTCAGGCCTTTTTTCAATTACGAATATTTTCACGGCATCTCAAGCCTTTTTTCATTAAACGTCTCTTAGAATTACACGTATCTTAACGTCTTTAAAACAGTTCTCAAACAAATCTCAAATAGATCTCAAAGGTTACCTTGATTTCTTCTGTTCTTTTCTTTGGCCCGTGATACGTCTAGTCTCCGCTGGCTGGATCGTCTCGAACAAAGGAAGAAGCATGTCTCATACAAAAGGAACAAACGAGACGTTGATTTTCTTGAGGGGATTTTTCACACAGTTTTATTGATTCTTAACACACCATTTTCTTACTGCGCGGTTCGGTTGTCGTTAGGAGGATTCCGGCTTCGATTATCTCACACTCGGGCTGTTTTCTTTTCTTCTGGGGATATCTTTAGGCCCCCCCCCCACAGTGGGGCCCTGCCCGTTTACCCGGCTACATTTTCGCAACCGATCTGCACACTTTCACTTCCAGGTTCAGACTGATTTCTAAAACTAAGTTGTTGTTCTCTGCGGTGACGTAATTTCTCGTTCCCACGCGCAATATCGGGACAAAACCGACTGACTTTGATCTCTGACTCAAAAGGTCACGTCAGGTTTTTCCAGATTTGTTATGACTGCTCCCAGATCAAACACTTCTATGACTCATTTCTGAGTCCAGAAACAAATCCTATTTTTCGAATAACAAAACTAGCTATTTGCTACTAGTTAATCTACCCGTTTGAAATACAGGGCCCGTCATAATATAACAGTAGTAGTAGTAGTAGTAATATTTATTTATTTTTTAAATTAATATTATTATTAGTAGCAGTGGTAATAGTAGTAATAGTAGTAGTAGTAAAGGTATTATTATTAGTTATATTTAATATGTAAATAAACATATCACATTAAAGTCTTAAGCATTGTGTTTAATTATTATTATTGTTATTATAATTATTATTATTGTTATTATAATTATTATTATTGTTATTATAATTATTATTATTGTTATTATAATTATTATTATTGTTATAATTATTATTATTATTATTATAATTATTATTATTGTTATTATAATTATTATTATTGTTATTATAATTATTATTATTGTTATTATAATTATTATTATTGTTATTATAATTATTATTATTGTTATAATTATTATTATTATTATAATTATTATTATTGTTATTATAATTATTATTATTGTTATTATAATAATAATTATTATTATAATTATTATTATTATTATAATTATTACTATTACTATAATTATTATTATAATTCTTCTTATTATTATAATAATAATTATTATTATTATTATTGCTTTTATTATAATTATTATTATTATCATAATTATTATTATAATTCTTCTTATTATTATAATTATTATTATTATTATTATTATTATTATTATTATTCATCTACACACACACACACATATATATATATATATGTATAGATAGATAGATAGATAGATAGATAGATAGATAGATATGTGTGTGTGTTAAAGCAGCATTTTCTCATTTATGCAAACATAATTAAAAAATAACAGAATTCGTCTGTTTAATTATACTTTTTTTTATTTTAAACATTTTTCTGATGGTCGTTTTTGTATTAAAATCGTTGATCCGAACGAAACCGGTAAAATCTATTGTTTATTTAGTATGTTTTCTTGTATTTATATTTGTTTTGTTTCGTTTGTCTTTTTTCAGACACCCCCCCCCCCCACACACACACACACACAGAAATAACAGAATTCGACTGTTTAATAATACCTTTTTTTATTTTTTAAATTTTTCTGATAATCTTTTTTTGTATCAAAATGAAAACAAATAATAAATATGCTATAGGTTTCACGAACGTTTCCGATTCTTTGTCGTATCATCCTCAGGTGTCAAAAGCAAATGAACAAAAAAGCTGGAGAAGGAAGATAATATTTTTTAAAGACAGCGGAGAAACGCGCAGAGAACGATGTTGGTATTATTCTAGGAAGTCGTTGACGATTTAAATCCCATATGAAACCAGTGGCAGCATTTTCGAATGCTTACCGTAATGCGATATTAAATGTGATGCCACTCCAGCGTCGCTGAATTTAAATCGTCGACGATTTTCCTGGAGCAATGCGAAAAAAGACCTTACGAGAAGCAGAAAGTGCAATGAATCCAATGAATGCACTTGAAGAGAGTGAAAGACCGAGAAGCTTCAAACTCGACTTTTTTTATTGGTCTATTAAAAAATGTCAAGTGAAAAACGTTTTATAACGATAATATAAAGTAGTACAAATAAATTTTGAAAAAAAAAATTTTGAACAAAAATAAATGATGTTGCAAATGTGCAACAAATGGCATGAAACTTTACATGTATAACGAAACACTACAATATATGCATCGAAATAATTAAAATACACTAGAGAATCATAAAATAAATTGTGTTGCAAATGTGCAACAAATGGCATGAAACTTTACATGCATAACGAAACACTACAATATATGCATCGAAATAATTAAAACACACTAGAGAATCATAAAATAAATGATGTTGCAAATGTGCAACAAATGGCATCAAACTTTACATGCATAACGAAACACTACAATATATGCATTCAAATAATTAAAATTGATTAAAGAATCATAAAATAATGTTTACTGAACATTATTATAACCAGATTGTTCAAGGTTTAGGCTCTTCAATTACTTAACATTATTATAACCAGACGTTACAGGTTTAGACTCTTAAATTTAGGCCGATAACACACCGATGACACTCGCTCGTCACATCGAAGATACTGATTACCTATTTAGAGGGGTGTGCTGATGCAACATCATACTAATACCTACTCACACCTATCAACAGGCTCGTTGCAGATTTGAAACTAGTTGTAATTTGAAATATTTTTAAATATCATATTAAATAAGTATTAGGTGGAAATGTGTCATATTTGTAAACAAAAACGCATTTAACGGTTTAGTTGCTAAATCTATTGAATGATGGGATTTGATGCTCGTTTCAGTTAATCTTGTTATGCTCTAAGTACTTCATATTTTTTAATATTTATTCACAGTGTCATGTATAATTTGTAGATTATTTTCTTTTAATGTGTACATTTTGTAAATAAATAGCTTGTGAATAATATACAGTATTTGTTCTATAGATAGGACCCCCGAGAGGTATGAACTCCCCGGGTCAGAATTATCCGGGGCTTCATGGTGATTCCAACGTAAAAGAACTTGATTCAATTTACTAAAATCAGAACATTGCGATCCGATTCTTTTTAAGGTAATACACAGGAACGGTGATGGTTAGATATAGTTTTAGTTAGGTTTAGAGTTAGGGTTTAGGGTTAGTAGTTTTAGTTAGAGTTAGGAGTAGGGTAAGAGTTTAAGGTTATGGTGTAGTGTTAGGTTTGGGTTAACAGTTATAGTTAGGGTTAGGGTTAAGGTATGGGTAGGTTTAGTACTTTTAGTTAGAATTAGGGGTATGGTTAGGGTTTTAGATTAGGGTTAGGGTTTAGCGTAAGGTTTAGGGTTAGGGTTAGGGTTAGGGTTTAGGGTTTAGGGTTTGGTTTGGGTTAATAGTTTTAGTAATGGTATGGTTTTTTGGTTAGTAGTTTTAGTTAGAGTTAAGGGAAGGGTTATGGTTTTAGATTAGGGTTTAGTGTTAGGTTTGGGTTAGCAGTTCTAGTTAGGGTTAGGGTTAGGGTATGGGTTTCGGTTTAGTACTTTTATTTAGAATTAGGGGTATTGTTACGGTTTTAGATTAGGGTTAGGGTTTAGGGTTAGGGTTAGGGTTAGGGTGTAGGGTTCGGTTTGGGTTAATAGTTTTAGTTAGGGTATGGGTTTTCGGTTAGTAGTTTTAGTTAGAGTTAGGAGTAGGTAATGGTTTAAGGTTAGGGTTTAGTGTTAGGTTTGGGTTAGCAGTTATAGTTAGAGTTAGGGTTAGGGTATGGGTTTAGGTTTAGTACTTTTAGTTAGAATTAGGGGTATGGTTAGGGTTTTAGATTAGGGTTAGGGTTAAGGGTTAGGGTTAGGGTTAGGGTTACGGTGTAGGGTTTGGTTTGGGTTAATAGTTTTAGTTAGGGTATGGGTTTTTAGTTACTAGTTTTAGTTAGAGTTAGGGGTTAGGGTTAGGCTTTAAGTTTAAGGAACGGTTATGGTTAGATATAGTTTTAGTTAAAGTTAGGGTATGGGTTTAGGGTTAGTAGTTTTGGTTAGAGTTAGGGGTAGGGTATGGTTTAAGTTTAGGGTGAGGTTAGGGTTAGTAGTTCTAGTTAGGGTTAGGTTTAAGTTATGCGTTTAGGGTTAGGGTTAAGAGTTTTAGTTAGGGTTAAGGTTAGGGTTAGGGTTAGGGTTTGTAGTTTAAGTTAGTGAAATATTTCGGTAGTAAATTAGGCAGGATCAAATACTTTGTAAAATAAACGAGAATTAATAGTGCTCATTAAATCAAGTTAATTTAATATGGAATCGCGTCAAAGCTTTACTTAGTCTGTAAAGGTAATGTTTTAAGCTCTATTTATAAAAAAGTCTAAATAGGTCAGTTGGTGGAACCCCCGCGTTCAGGTTAAGGTTTCAGTTTCGATTTCCAGTCACGGCATCCATTTTATGTATCATAATTTTCTTTTATATCATATTTATGCAACATTCTCCATTTATAAAAAGCATTTAAGATTTATAATATTTCTAGAAATGAGAAAAATTCCACAATGTACTACGTTTGAACAACGGTTGACGAACAGACAAACGTACTAAATCTGTATTTAAACAAAACAAATCGCAGAAAAACGAGGCAATTTGGGTCTAAAAAATGAGGTTAACGTTCTTTTAAAGCGTTCCGAAAACAGTCTTTTTTCTGGTCTGGGCCTGTCTTAGATACAAACGTAACTAAAAGATCAGACGTTGTCCATGTGTTTATCTATTCATAACTAAGTTTCCGATTTTAATAGGTGTATCATGTGGTGGAATAATGGATATTTTGCCAGTAGATCTCTATGAATTGAAGACGTAAATGATTGAATTAAATAAACAATTCATGAGCCACGATCATATATATATATTGGCCGAGTTCCAAACATGCGGCTAGAATAAGAAATATATGTCCGTTGACGTCAGACCCACTGAAGGTAAATATGTATTGAAGTACATTGATATATATATATATATATAGATATATATATATATATATATAATCTAATAATTTACATTTATATATTTATATATATATATATATATATATATATATATATATATATATATATATATCATCAATTAATTTACTTAAAATATATGGTTTTACGATTGTTTTCTTCAGAAAACACGTAAAATATTTTTTTATTTTTTTGCTTTATTTGTGGATTGGTGGGGACTCCATATATATATATGTGTGTGTGTTTCTTTAGATGTATATATATATATATATATATATGCGTGTGTGTATATATGTGTATGTGTGTATGTATATATATACATATATACATAGGTGTGTGTATGTATGTATATATGCGTGTGTGTGTGTATACATGCTTGTGTGTGTGTAGATATGTGACATAGTCTGTGACCTTGGATGTCTGGTGTCTATTTTCAAATCTTTCCTTTTCTTATGTCCCTCCCTACCCAAAGATATTTCGTTAGTCGCCAGACAGCGGACGTTGGTTTCCAAGTGGCAGGAGCGGGTTTTGGGGTTGGTGATTCTTGAAACGTTTACCTGATTTCTTCAGAGACATTGAATACCCTCTTAACTTTACATGCCCTTTTACAATTTCCCAATTTCTCATTATATATATGGCTTTTTTCTTTCCCTCTCCGTCATAGATCATGTAATCCCCCCCATAAAATTATAGATTGAATATGCTTAAAATTTCCCCCTCTCTCTAAATATGTATTATATATATTGTCACGCCCTCTCTCTCTACTTATATTTGAATTGTCGAGTGTGAAGTTCTCTTTTCTCATTTTCAAAAATGTATTCATCTCACTTGGATGCTTGACAATACACAAGGTTGAAATAAATTATTGCATCGATGATTATGTAATTTCGTGTTACTATATTTTATTTTATTTTTGCTCTGTTTATTACATTGAGCTCTCATACCCGGATTTCCTCCTGGAATTTATTTCATTATAATACACTATATATATATATATATGTATATAAAATATATATATATATATATATATATATATATATATATATATATATATATATATATATATATATGAAAAGGTCAGCAAATATGCATCTACAGCTGGAACAAAGCAAAAATAAAAATGTAATACGAAAAAATGTAATTACGATGGATTCTTAGACGCATAGTAATAGAACATTTATATATGTATATAAATATATATATATATATATATATATATATATGTGTATATAAATAAATATATATATATGTATATAAATATATATATATATGTGTATATAAATATATATATATAAAATATATATATATATGTATATA
This sequence comes from Sepiola atlantica, assembly GCA_963556195.1. NCBI lineage: Eukaryota > Metazoa > Mollusca > Cephalopoda > Sepiida > Sepiolidae > Sepiola > Sepiola atlantica. Next base: position 3,638,332 of record OY744552.1, read on the forward strand.
AATATATATTTTTATATATACATATATATATATATACATATATATTTATATATATACATATATATATATATTTATATACATATATATATATATATATATATATATATATATATATATATATATATTTATATATGTAGAAGGATGAAAAGGAATTAGAAAAGCAAAAGTCAAATATTTTTTCAATTCAATTGCTCAGAGCAAGGTATATTCCGCAAAAAGGCAATTTATTCAAGTTAAATTTTTCCTTAAGCCAGGCTTTTGAAAGATCAAAATCTTATCATCAGAGGAAGATGCTGGGATAGATAAGTTTGCAAAGGCCAAAATTTAAAATTTGAGAGAGTATAGTAAAAATTGTAGGGAAAAAAACACAAGGCAAAACTGTGCCCGAGTGTAAGCAAATGTCCGATTGCAAAAAAGTCCGGTGTCAAAAAGTCCAGCGGAGAAAGTGAAATGTAGATAGGTAGGGCGTTAAAAGGCACGAGAAGTGACAAGAGAGGATTCAAAGTTAAATTCCAAAAAAACACATCTTCAGGTGCGGCGAAGATAGGTAGAATCCAGAGGGTATAAGGTCCAATAAACGGTACGTTCGTAATCGGATATTTGCTTGCACTCGGGCAGAGTTTTGCCATGTGTTTTTTCCCTACAATTTTAACTTTACTCTCTCAAATTTTAAATTTTGGCCTTTGCCAACTTATCTATCCCAGCGTCTTCCTCTGATGATAAGATTTTGGTCTTTGAAAAGCCTGGCTTAAGGAAAAATTTAACTTGAATAAATTGCCTTTTTGCGGAATATGCATTGCTATGAGCAACTGAATTGAAAAAGATTTGCCTTTTGCTTTTCTAATTCCTTTTCATCCTTCTACATATCTATCTGCTCTATCCTGGATATTGAGCTGTATACTTTTCACAGTAGGTTTTACCTTTCCTAAAAGTTCGCTTTTAGTTGACCACTTTATATATTTATATACATATATATATATTTATATACATATATATATATATATATATTTATATATATATTATATATATATATATATATTTATATATATATATATTTATATACATATGTATATATATATATATATTTATTTATATGCATATATATATATATATATATATATATATATATATATATATATATATATATATATACAGGGTGGGCAAAAATAAGGGTCCTATTTTTAAAAATTCATAACTTTTTTATTTATTGATTTTTTTTTTTTTTTAGAATAAGTAAAGGACCCCTTTCCGAAGCAAGCATGAGCCGTATTAGCCCTAAGGAACGTACCCTCATTTAGAAAATATTATTTTTGCTTAAAAAACTCAAAACAGTGTAAAAAACAATACTTTAGTTTTTGTAAGTTTTAAGAAGTGTTTTTCGGCTAAAATTTGTTTTGTTTATTTCAAAAAATCTCGGAAGGGTCAGTCTACACACACATAAAGTTTGGTGAGTTTAACTTTTATTTTGTGGAAGTTATTCAAATTCAAGTTATTCAAATTTAAAGATAGGACCCTTATTTTGGCCCACCCTGTATATATATATATATATATATATATATATATATATATACATATATAAATGTAATATTACTATGCGTCTAGGAAGCCATCGTAATATTACATTTTTATTTTTGCTTTGTTAAAGCTGGAGATGCATATTGGCTTACCTCTTCATATTTTTATACTCCCCTTCTTTTTTTGATGATTTTAACTTAAGTTGCTTGTCCCCCTCTTTTATCCCCCCCTGTCTTTTTTTATTTTGTCTGGTGAATATTTCTTTTTTGTCATTTCCAATATGTGACTGTCCCATTAGCATTCTGATGAGACTGGGAAGTCGAAATAAATTATAAATGCTGACAGTTGCAATGCGTATGTGAATTTTTTCTTTCTATATTCTATTCTTGCTCTGTTTTCTACATTGAGCTCTCTTACTCGGATTTTTTACTAAGATTATTCACTTTAACACAGACACACTATATATATATATATATATATATATATATATATATATATATACATTATTTTTGAGGAGTTGTCTATTTCTATTACCGCCGTGACAGCAATCTGTGTACATCAGAGTTGTCAGCTTTCTTCGGGATTTCGCTAACATTTAACATTTAACATGTTCACTTTTTCACCGGCCTGTCTAATGCGTATACAATGCTTGAAGTCTCCTGTGCGTGTCATTAATTATGGATGTAAAGGGAGCACGTGGGAACAACAGTTCGAGATATGATACAGCACCCAGGAAACCCCAGAAAATAAGCCACAGCTGAATCGATACATCATATATACAATACACTACGCTGAATAGATAAGTGCACAGAAAAAGCATTTATTTAACCACAGAACAAGACATATGAGGTCATACGTTTTTCAACTTGAATTCCTACTAGACAATATCGTCGAGTTTCTAAGGTTTATCTATACAAGGGTTTGTCAGGACTACCTGAGATAATAATACTTTACCCTACTATTAAACCTGACTTAATATTAAAATAACATAGTATTCGAAGCCCAAATAAGATCAGTTCGACACGGCTATACATTGACTCATAGTTATGTTACCTTAAGTAACAGCACTTCGATGGGTACTCCACCAGACTAGATGAATTGTTGTCCTGTAATCTGGTAAGGCCAAGCGACCACAAGAAATATATACTATAGCATAGTTAACTAGTCAATTGGGAAGAGGAAAATTAAAGTTTTTAACTTCTTTACTAGCTAATATAATGGATATCTATGTATCTAATAAATATTAATCGTTTGCCCCAGAAAGGGGGTACGTTGATTTCCGAGATTTTACACTGAAGCTAAATGAAAAAAAAAGAGAAGCTCAAAATATAGATTTCAGTATTCGGACTGACTTCCTCATCTTGGCTGCCATGCTCACAAGGTTTCGGCCGTTCTTCCCTCCGGCCTTCATCAGGTATCCTGTACCGAACACGGGAAGCGTCTGTCTGGACGCTAAGATTAGGCAGTCAGTTCGAACACTGAAATCAATAATGCAAACACCTCATCTCAGAAATACAGACAAATACCAAACTCAAAATAGTTTAATCCTGTTAATTTGAACATTACAGTGTATATCTTTCGGATTCCCATTTCCATCTCTCTCTCTCTCTCTGACTCTGACTCTAACCCTAACCCTAACCCTCCCAGCACAACTGCATATTTATTTTTGCAACAACATAGCTCGCGTGACAAGAATCAACATACATTCATTCGTTCTGCGCAAATCACAGTCAATTAACGGCAATTAAATAGTTTACAAAGATGCAAAAAAACGCTTTAAAAAAAGTCAAAACAAATAAACTTATCCAGGTTAGTAGAAAAGTAACCCTAACTCTAACCCTAACCCCAACCCTAACACTAACCCTAACCCTTACACTAACCCTAACCCTAACCCTAACACTAACACTAACACTTACCCTAAACCCAACACTAACCCTAACCCTTACACTAACTCTAACATTAACACTAACCCTAAGCCTAAACCCAACACTAACCCTAACCCTAACACTAACACTAACACTTACACTAATCCTAACCCGAACACTAACACTAACCACAACCCTAACACTAACCCTAACACTTACACTAACCCTAACCCTAACACAAACCCTAACCCTAATAATAACCCTAACCCTAATAATAACCCTAACACTAACACTTACACTAACCCTAACTCTAACACTACACCTTAACCCTAATCCTAACCCTAGCCCTAACCCTAATAATAACCCGAACACTTACACTAAACCTAATCCTAACCCTAACACTAACACTAACACTAACACTAACACTAACACTAACCCTAACTCTAATCCTAATTATAATCCTAACCCTAACCCTTACCCTTACCCTAACCCTAACATTAACCCTAACCCTAACCCTAACCCTAACGGTGTCGTAACATTTATTTTGTGCCTATTTTTTTTCACCAATTTTTCGTTCTACTAACTGTCGTTAAAATGACCTATTTCCTATCCTCATCTAGTGAATGGGATATTATTCTAAACTGAAACATGTTTTCTTCCAAATCCAAAGGTCTTCATTGCGAAAGCGGTATATTCTCTACATAAAAAACCGACCTTGTGTCTAACTCTGTCTTCGTGTAGACGCACGTAAATAGGGAGTAGGCTTCTACTTATTGTCAATGAAAACTATCTAGAAGAATGTGCTTCGATGAACTTGCTGCTCTGGTGCTTCCGATCGACGTAAATACACTCGACCAAGAGGTCCGAGACGTTACTATACCCGCTACTACTACAAACACTCACAGGCTACTCTACATGACACACGCGTTTTTTTTTTGGCTACGTGGCAGAAATTCGTCCGTTACGTTACATTTTATTTATCCTTCAACTTCTGTAGGACGTGAATATTACTTAATTACACTATGTAGAGGATACAATTTGGACCTGAATGAATCTGACGGCTTCTTTTATTTATTAAATTGCCGTTTTTTTTCATTGTGATTCACTTGTGAAAAGTAGTTTGATCATATTTACTCCTCCTCCTCCGGGTGTATTGGTTGTTATTGTCAATAATATATTATGTACGTCTTTGAAATAGGAAGCTAGATTCATTGTGTTCTATTCTAGATGCGATCCTCTCTGTCCTTTACAACTGAAAATTAATTCAATTTTAACCTTAGTGTACCCTTCACTTATGATATTCTTAGAAAATAAATTTGATTTTTAAATCTAATTCATTACTTCTGATGCAAGTGAGAACGGACACATTCTGCAAATTAAAGAGCTCGCAATTTAATCGAACAACATTAAAGGCTCACTAAAGTGGGCTTCCCTGGAGTCTGAGTGACAACAAGTCTCCCCAGATTTCCAGTATTCTCCACCTCTGTTCGATGGCAACAGCACATAACCTTGCAGTATCGCAACAGCCGTTTACCATTGATTTCTCGCTGGTAAGACCCATTGGTCTTCTCTTGGATTTGGGTGGCAATAAGCCTCCCCAAGGTCCCAGCAGTCTGTGCACTTCCAGTGGAGGTCTGGTTTGTGCTGTCCCTCCTCAGTCTTATCTCAGTCTCTACAAATATTTTGTTTGGTGTCAGCCTAGGCCGGCACCATTTTTTTTTTCGACAACCCCCAACGATGTTCTTTGGCGTCTAAGTGACAACACGCCTCTCGAAACTTCCATTACTCTCCACCTATATCGATAACCAGCACAAATAATGTTGCGGTATCACAACATTCGCTTACCATTGATTAAAGGCTGGTAAAGACCATTGACCTTCTGTGGGATTTGGCTGGGGATAAACGTCCCTAAGGTCCCAGCACTCTCCGCATTCATCCAGTTGAGGTTTGATTTGTGCTGTTCACCCCATCCCGTTCAGTCTTTCATAAACTTCGGTTGATTGAGGACGTCGGGATGGGGTAATACCAATTGTGAATTCGGAAGGAACTGGGCCATTTCGGGGGCCTTTTACCTGTCGGGCTGAGGTATACTGTCCTGGGTTGTCCTAAGAGGTGCACCCTCGCAAGCCTTGCTTCCACTCTCTCGGGTTGAGTAAGTTCATTGCTTACTGCCTGAAGGGCCTTAAAAGGGGAATCCGACGGGGCTGTCTTGGAAATTTGTTAAGTGATTCTTCTTAGGGGCGCTGGGTTGACTCTCCCAACAATTCCGGCCTTGTGCCACATTTTCCTGCGGTGGAAAGGAAGTAAATACTTAGAAATATTCAAGTCTACTACACTACCCCTAACCCTAACCCTAACCCTAACCGTAACTCCAAACCCTTACCTTAAACCTAACCCTAAACCCTTACCCTAACCCCTAAACCCTAACCCCTAACCCCTAAACCCTACCCCTAAACCTAAACCTAACCTTAACCCTAACCCTAACCCCAACCCTAACCCTTACCCTTACCCTAAACCCTAAACCGTAAACCCTAAACCCTAAACCGTACCCCTAAACCTAACCTTAACCCTTACCCTAACCCTAACACACACTCTAGCCCTAGCCCTAACCCTTACCCTAACCCTAACCCTAACCCAAACTTAAAACCCTTACCTTAACCATAATCCTAAACCCTAACCCCTAAACCCTAACCCCTAAACCCTACCCCTAACCCTAACCCTAACCCTAACCCTAACCCTAACCCTAACCCTTACCCTAAACCATAACCCTAACCCCTAAACCCTAACTTTAACCCTATCCCTAAATCTAAACCCTTACCCTAACTCTAACCCTAACCTTAACACTAACCCTAACCCTAACACTAACCTTTACCCTTTACTCTTACCCTTAACTCTAACCCTAACCTAACTCAAACCCTAACTCAAACCCTAAACCTAAACCTAACCCTAACCCTAAACCTAAACCTCAACCTCAACCTAAACCCTAACCCCAGTCTTATACTGGCAGCCAGACAGAATTCAACCACTCTCTTTATACTTGTTTTAACATACTTTGTTTCATTTAATCCCGAGTTCGTGTATTCTTTCCGGTGCTATTACAGGTCCACAATCTCGTTTTATATAAATGTAAAAATACTTTGAATGAAATAGCATAGTTCAATTTAAATTTTATATGCAGTGCACGTTACTACGTAATAACACGAACGAATGGTGGTCAATTTTGTTTGAGGAACATCTGTTTCATGCAATCTGTATAACATCTTCCTGCCATTCGTTTAATTTTAATAGCATTCTCAATATTTATGCAAAAACGTATAATGTTTTAGTGAGCGATTCTCGTTCGTTGGATGTAACCCCACTTATATGGTGTGAATGTTTAAATTGACTTTGCGCTTTGAGAGCGGAGAATCTGATATCGGCATATCTGCAAAAAATCAATGAAGCCATTGAACAGTATACTTCTTTTATATGGATTCCGAAATATGTAATTTAATATGAGAACAAACTCACTTAATTTGACACGGCTTGGGTTTATTTTATAATTAATAAATTATAGCTATTAAAATTCGTAATTTAAAAGCAGCAGATGAGACACCTGGCGTTTCTCGCCCACTCCATGACACTGTCTTTCTAAATTTAGTATTGCTATTATTTTTATTATTATATATTACTTATTTTGGAAAGCAGAATCCCAAAGATTTACACACCATTGATTGGGTGTGTAGTGAGGGAACCAGGCTAAAGTAATCACCACTTAAAAGTTCCAGTACAAGTATTGTCTTTAAATTCTCCTGCAGGCACACACGGAATTTACTCGGACAATTTTCTGTCGAATTCTTAACTGATTCATAACAGGTACATTTTATATATATATATATATATATATATATATATATATATATATATATATATATATATATATATATATATATATATATATATGGGAAAATGAAAAAGGAAAACCAAAAAAATGGATGTTTTTTATGTGTACATCAACGTTTCGTCTTTATTTATAAGACTTCATCAGGATGATAAGATAGAGAAAAAATGTCATGCAAGCACAGATACATGTAGGGTAGACATATTGGGAAAAATAGAATGAAATAGTGGCCAACTACTGGGTGGACGTCCGTATTTGTTGGAGAAATAGAAATGAATGTAGAAAAGAATGAGTGGGGAAAAAATGGAAGGATGGGGTGAGCCAGGACTACTGTAGCTGGTGGTAAGAGAAAGAGGTGGGGGATGGGCAGGGGTAAAGTGGATGGCAGAGAGGGAGGTGAGGAAAGAGGGGGGTGTTTGACCAGATGGCTGCGGTTCAAGATTGAAGGGGAAAAAGTAGGTTGGAATGTTTGTGTGTGGGGGGTGTATGCAGGGAAAGGAGGATGGGTAGAGAGGAAGGGGGGGCTGTGATTTTGGTGGATGGGCGAAAGTTATGGTCTTAGAGAGCGTTTTGAGAACATGAGGGAATTTGAGAAGGGGTATGGGAGAAAATAGTTGAGTGGGGGAGAGGGAGGATTTGTGTGATAGGGTGTGAAATATATATATATATATATATATATATATATATATATATATATATATATATATATATATATATATATGATATTACTATTATATATATATGATTATTTTTATTTACACAGACATGTACAAAATCTGCGACACTAGCATGTCGATGTTATCGATCAACAGCTATTATAAACTGAGATCTCATCAGGGAGAGTTAGAATCCGATCTTAACCTTAGATCATATTTCGAAAGAACTTTTCAAATATGATCTAAGGTTAAGATCGGATTCTAACTCTCCCTGATGAGATCTAAGTTTATAATAGCTGTTGATCGATAACATCGACATGCTAGTGTCGCAGATTTTGTACATGTCTGTGTAAATAAAACTAATCATATATAAAAGCTCTATTTGATATTGAGCACTTTTGATAAACCTGGTTGAAATTCTTTGGATTACTACCCTGTGGATGTTTTACCTGGATTATCTCTCTCTCTCTCTCTCTCTCTCTCTCTCTCTCTCTCTATATATATATATATATATATATATATATATATATATATATATATATGGAATAAAGGATAAGCTAATCAACAACTAATTTGCTAGCTTATCCTTTATTCCATTTTTATTTTTATATTTTGTCTGAAACATTGTTTCTTTTATTCCTCATATATATATATATATATATATATATATATATATATATATATATATATATATATATATTTATATATATATATATTTGTAGCTCCTAAGAAACCTGTCTAGATGGGCACTGTAAGTGTAGTATTAACACAGTATGACGTCGCTAGCTGTAAATGCATCGTTCCTTTCATTAACTAGAACGCTCTTATGACGTCAAGCCGCCGAAATAAGTGTTAAAATTATCACCGTTTATTCGCTGTTCAGCGTTGGCCCAGTGGTTCTGCATGTCGGGATTTTAGTTGCAAAATACTCGGAATCCAGGGTTTCGAATCGCATGACCAGTAGTGAATAGTAATATCTCTATGCTGATGAGTCCCGATCATAAAAGAACGATATATATATATATATATATATATATATATATATATATATATATATATATATATATATATATATATTCATTCTTCGGGGATGGTAGATTCTGGTCTTCATATGGAGTTGTCAATTTCTTCGACCTAGTAAATACGTAGATGTAGTTGTCAACTTCATGTACCTAGTAACTAGGTAGATGTAGTTGTCAATTTCATGTACCTAGTAACTAGGTAGATGTAGTTGTCAACTTTATGTACCTAGTAAATAGGTAGATGTAGTTGTCAACTTCATGTACCTAGTAACTAGGTAGATGCAGTTGTCAACTTCATGTACCTAGTAAATAGGTAGATGTAGTTGTCAACTTCATGTACCTAGTAAATAGGAAGATGTAGTTGTCAACTTCATGTACCTAGTAACTAGGTAGATGCAGTTGTCAACTTCATGTACTTAGTAACTAGGAAGATGTAGTTGTCAACTTCCTCGACGTATTAACTAGGTAGATGTAGTTGTCAACTTCCTCGACCTAGTAACGATGTAGATGCAGCTGTCAACTTCCTTGAAATGTTAACCTTTCATCATGACTGGGTCATAGATACATTTAATATGCTTTATAGACATCGTAATTAGAAAGACGCCTAGAATGTAATTATTGAAACGCAGAGAACAATGGAGGAGCGAACGACTAGTATAATAGCGTGTGTACGTTTTTCTTTTTCAAATATTGTTGACTCAGCTTATACGAGTCGAAAACACGCGCACAACTGATTAATATACAAGAGACGACATCATGAAAACATTATATTTCTTTTCCAGACGTCGATTTTACAATAGGCAGCCCATTACTTTCGTCTCGCTTAAGCTGGCCGATTGAAACAATGCTTGCTTCGTTTGAAGACAATAGGATCCCCAAATGAGCGCACATTACCGGTAGACGTACGTTAAGTAAGTCAGATAGGAGCACGTGGCAATGCAACATTAAATAGTTTTTCATCTCATTTTTATATATATATATATGTATATATATATATTTATATATATATGTGTATATATATATATGTGTATATATATATGTGTATATACATATATATATGTGTATATATATGTGTATTTATGGGGGTATATATATGTGTATATATAGATGTGTGTATATATATATGTGTGTGTATATATATAAATATGTATATATATGTGTGTATACATATGTATATATATGTGTTTTAATATGTATATGTATATATATGTATATATGTATATATTTATATATATATATGCGTGTATATATATGTACATGTATGTATGTATGTATATACAGTAGTGCGGGTATGTAGATGTAGATATATTTATATATTTATCTATACATATTTATATATATGTCTGTGTATGTATGTAAAGGGTCGTGTGGCCATGAACATGGATGTATATAAGTAGGGCTTTATATATATATATGTGTGTATATATATGGTTATATATATGTGTGTATATATGTATATATATATATGTATATATATGTGTGTATATATATGGGTATGTATATGTGTGTTTAAATATATATATATATGTGTATATGTGTATGTGTATATATATATGTGTATATATATGTATATATATATATGTGTGTATATATATGTATACATATGTGTATATGTATGTATGTGTGTATGTATGTGTATATATATGTGTGTTTAAATATATACATATATATGTATATATATGTGTATATATATGTGTGTATATATATATACATATATGTATGTATATACAGAGGTGTTGGTATGTAGATATATATGTATATATATATATATATATATATATATATATATATATATGTATATGTTTATGTATGTATGTAGAGAGTTGTGTGGGCATGAACATGTATGTATATATGTAAGGCTTTATATAGGTCAGTTTTGGAATAACTGAACTCCCCAGACCATTCGATTGTCAGAAAGATCTATAGTGGTAATACACGAATAAGTATAAACTGGGTCGTAAAAGTATAGAAAACAAAGAATAGAAGCAAAGAGAAGGGTCAAATGGGTAAACATGTAATTGGATACGAAGCTTGACCGTTGAATTATGAACCCATCCCATCCCGCGAAAATATACTGAATAAGGAAGTTCGCAGTCTCTCATTTTAATGTCTATGTTTATCTGAAGAAATTGACTCTCTATTGCAGAGAACAACTGAAACATGTATGCACATATTTAAGCAATGATGCACATACTAAATAAGGTTCTACTTGATAGTAAGCCCGTTTTTATAAACACTGGAGTTTCAATTGATTAAGAAACATATAAAAAATATAACACATATACTATATACATATATATATATATATATATATATATATACATATATATATATATATATATATATATCTTTAAAAGTTTTCATTTTTATTATTATGATATAATTATTATTATATTATTATAATTCTTTGACTCAGACACGAATATATGCGTCTCTGCCCAAAATAGCTTATATCAAAATCGATGGAGCCTGTTTCCATATTTTATAGTATGGGGGACTGATATAATCAACGACGGAACAAGTTATTAATTATATATATATATATATATATATATATATATATATATATATATATATATATATATATATATATATAATATGGTTGTTCTCCTCGGTTAGAAAGCATTGTTTATATGGAAATATTAGTTATTAAAAATAACAAGCAATTTGAACGCCATACAATGCATTAAAGTTTTATTAACTTTTTTTTTTTTCAATTGAATTTTCGAAGATATACTTCTTCATCAGAATTAAATAAAGATATATAAAAATACCTTTCATTTTTTTTTTTCCTTTTAGATCTCATCTTGTTTTTTTTTGGTGTTATCAGTTCGATGTAAATGAACGAATGAGAATCTTTTTTTTCCGGACGGCACGTGGCGGTGCAATTTGAATAATATGGTTGTTGTCCTCGGTTAGAAAGCACTGTTTATATGGAAATATTAGTTATTAAAAATAACAAGCAATTTGAACGCCATACAATGCATTTAAGTTTTATTAACATTTTTTTTTTCAATTGAATTTTCGAAGATATATTTCTTCATCAGAATTAAATAAAGATATATAAAAATACCTTTCATTTTTTTTTTCCTTTTAGATATATATATATATATATATATATATATATATATATATATATATATATATATATATATATATATATATTAGGGTAGGTCGATTTTATACTTTTTTTTTAATATTAAAAAAAGGCACTTACCGAAAGTTGCATATAGACTCATGCAAAAAATTAGATCAAAAACTTCAGCGGTTTTTTTAGCGTTTGGTATCAAAGATCGTAGACAAGAATATACTGAAAATTCCTCGTTTTTGCAAGATTTGCTTGAATATTGGTGTGAAAACCAAATAATTTTAGCATTTAAAATCAGGGAATGTCGTTTTATTTCATAAAAATCATATTAATTAAAGAAATCTTCAAATTGAAAATTTGCCCCCCCCCTCATTTTCAATATCTGCTTTTGTAAACTACCTTTTAACGTTATGAATTAAACAGTAATATTTGAATACCTAAAAAAATGATTTTTTTCTGTTATAAGTGAAAATATAACAAGCAAAGAAATAAGGAAAAACCTAACACTATTTTAATGGAGCTTAATATAGAGAGTCAAATTGCTCCATATAAGACCCCTTAGACAAAAATGCTGGTCTCAATTTCTGACTCAAAACTTTGGCTGTAATATGTTGATGCCTTGCTTCAAAACTATATACAGATTGTGAAGCTTCTGTTATTAACTTAACTGCCCGTTCCACGCCCTGAGAATGTGAGGGCAAATCTGGCAAGTCAAGCTTGGTTCCATTCATCAACGATTCTCGAAGTTCAGATTCAGTAAAATCTTCCGTCATTGGTGGTTCAAAAATGCCGCATAATTTTAAATCTATTAATTGTGTCCAATGTGTGGCATTAAAATTAATAGGTGGTATTCTTTTTAATCTTTTTCTGGTTGACTCCTCACTCCTGAAATAACAAATTAATTAATTGAATTATTAAAAAATTCCAATCTGTACTGCTTTAATAATTATGGTGAAATTAGATAAAATCTTTAAAAATAACTCCATAAATTGGAATAAATAATTGAGTCAGAGATATATGAATAAATATTACTTACCTAATGGCCAATATTCTTCTTAAAGCTTCTTCTCTTACTTCAATCTCCTCAGATTTAACCATGGAATATAGAAAGTTTTCAGGCAGTAAACAAAATGTATTACCTTGTATATTTCTAAATGTGATATCTTGGATTTCCTGAGGCTGTTCCTTAATCCTCTGGATCATATTAAAAATGTGCACTTGCTGATTGTGGAATTTACTATTTCTTTTAATTTCAAACCAAGAAGTGGCATACACATTTACAATAAAATTTACTACATAATGTAGTTTTGTTGTGTGCCTTTGTGGGTATGCACCACGAGTCCATAGACACATGAGCCTGATGGCCAAAGCTAACCATCTTGCTTGGGTTAAAGGACCAATTTTCCAGGAAGCATATCTAGAGTCAACCTTACCTTTAGAAATACCTATTGGGTATTCATAAAGGAGTCTTTGGTCAGAACTAAGCTCATGTATTTCATCAATTTTAAAAATTGACTCTAGAGGATTGCTAATAGTGGAAAATGATATTTGGGGTAAATCATGGCAATCATTTGAGCATAATTTCCCCAGAGGGCCACTGAATGTTGTAGGGCCCTTTGCGCAACCATCTATGTTTTTAAAAAGGGCTCTGAAAGGTAGTTCATTATGATGCAAAGAGCAACCAATTGTGTGAAGATTTTTAAAAAGTTTTTTTTCTAAAATTGCGACCATTCCACCTTCGCAACCTGTGTTGGTATTAGTGTTGTCAACAAGTATAGCCTTGATACTGTTCTCACTGTGAAATTCATGCAAAACATCCACCACTTGATCTGCATGAACAGCACCTGTTGCACCACTATTAGGAAGAACTCTATGTGTCAGATATTTACTTTCACATGGTGTTTCTTTTGTAAAAGTTAAATGGTGTTCTGGTTTCTTAGTTTTTTTTCATAATTCTCTGTCTATTTTCATCCACAATTTCCTTATACATCAATGTGTCCTTATCCATTCTCCCATCAACTCCAATACATATAATATTTTAGGTGGGGTAAAAACCCCTGGCTGAAATAGTGTTATTTATCTACCTCCAACAACGTAAGATGTGACACAAGGTCAGGAAAGTGGGATTAGAAAAGCCTGCGCTATAGAGGTGAGCACTCTGGCCATTAAAAATTGACTGGGCAGCCCCGTCGGCATCCCCCTGTAGGGGCGCCTCAGACAGTTAGCAATAAACTTACTCCTCCCATAAGAGGGAAGGCAAAGCCTGGGAGGGTGCACCTCCTAGAATTGCACAGGACGGACAAGCCCCAATAGACGGGCATAAATCCAGACCCAAAGGCCCGGACGATACCGGTTTATTTGGTGGGGTAAAAACCCCTTGCTGAACTAGATTTTATTTATCTACCTCCAACAAGGTAAGATTGACACAAGGTCAGGAAAGTGGGGTGAGAAAGCCAGTGCTAAGAGGTGAGCAATCTGGCCATTTAAAAATTGCCTGGGCAGCTCCGTCGGCATTCCCCGGTAGAGCCGCCTCAGACAGTAAGCAATAAACTTACTCCTCCCCAAAGAGGGAAGGCAAAACCTGGGAGGTGCACCTCATAGAACTGCACAGGACGGACAAGCCCCAATAGACGGGCGTGAATCCAGACCCAAAGGCCCGGAGGATACCGGTTTATTTGGTGGGGTAAAAACCCCTGGCTGAACTAGTTTTTATTTATCTAACTACCACATGGTAAGGTGTGACAAAAGGTCGGGAAAGTGGGATTAGATAAGCCAGCGCTCGACAATTCAATATATATTTTTGATAATTAAATGTGTAAACACAGAATCAACACGTGAATTCAAATTCGCTCGTTGAATTTTCAACCGGTGAATACCATAAAAATATCCAATAAATAAAACGCCTATGTAAATAAATAATTATTTATATATAAAATTAAATATTATGGTGTTTTATTCCTTTTTAATTTGAATATGTACATTTAATTTCTTAAGAAAAGGAATAATTAACTTTAAAATATTTATTATTAAGTAATGTATTACTTTTTTTGTTAAAACCCGGGTTTAATTCAAGGCGACACTTCTGCCGGTGAAATCTAGGCAGTGATAAAAAATCTCGATTTATTTGATCTTAAAGTTGCAATGCTCAAATAAATACAAAGTTTTGAAGAAAAATATTTCTTGTGGTAACTTTTGACATTATTTGGCAACTTTCTTCGAGTGCGATTATTTACAGTTTCAAAATCGACCTCCCCTAATATATATATATATATATATATATATATATATATATATATATATATATATATATATATATATATATATATATATATATATATATATATGTAAATTATAACTAAAAGGTAAACTTTTAGAGAGTTGGACCTATTGTGAAATAAGGAAAGCTCAATATACTGGATAGAGCAAAAATATGGTACGTCAATGAAAATTAGTAAGACCTGCAAATGGAAGCAAATCGGTATTTTCAGTTGTTCAAAACGTCGTTGGATTTTTATGCAGATTCCTCCGGATTTACAAATATTTCTGAGCCCTACGTTTTTTGGATTTCGTTATTGGTGATTCCCATGCCCGTTTGAACTTTTTGGAAACATTTTTTAAAGAAGTTTTTTTGAATTTCTTTAATTTTGAATTTTGAATTTTAAAAGAAAACTTTTTCAAATTTGGAACTTTGACAGTCCTACCCTGTCAACTTATCAATCATAATTTTTCCTCTGATGATAAGATTTTAATCTTTGAAAAGCCTGGTTTAAGGAAAGAAAGAGATGAAAAATAAATGTTTTTATTAACTAAACTACTCCTTGTTTTGAACAACTGAAAATACCGATTTGCTTCCATTTGCAGGTCTTACTAATTTTCATTGACGTACCATATATATATATATATATATATATATATATATATATATATATATATATATATATATATATATATGATAAAGGAAGGATTTTCCTCACCACGACAAAAACCTCAGCCCCCTTCCTTTTCATGTCTCCCACCCTGAAGCAAGTTCACTAATATTCTCACCCCTCTCAATTTCACTGCTGCCTTAATAGTACCCACTCAAAGCTTCGCCACCACTGACTTCTCAGAGCCTGGACTCTCCTCCAGCGCTCACAGTCGCCAGGGTTACTACTTCTTAATTATCACTCTATGATGTCAACCCAAAATTTCGATGTACTTGCATGACATTTTTCTTCAAATTATCATCCTGAGGAAGTCTTACAATAAAGACGAAACGTGTATAAATATGTAAAAAAAATATCTCTTGTTGTTTTCCCTTTTCCATATATATATATATATATATATATATATATATATATATATATATATATATATGGGTAAGGTGTGTACCTTACTCATATATATATATATATATATATATATATATATATATATATATATATATATATATATATATATATATATATATTACCCCTTGTTCTACAACGAAAGCTTTCAAAATAAATTAAATAAATGCATTTTTCATTTTAATTGCACGATTGTTGATTTTCAAAATATTTCACTTTCATACATTCTAATCCGTGCTTCAAATATGTTGTCAATTTCCTTACATATATATATATATATATATATATATATATATATATATATATATATATATATGGAAAAGGGAAAAAACCAAGATATATGTTTTTATATATTCCTACTAGTCATGAAGCTGAAATGCCGTGGTAGAAGAAATGTGTGAAAGAAGAGACAAACGGAAAACAAGTTAAGATGCAGGAGAAAAACAAAAACAAGAGATTTGACCGGTTTCGTTCGTATGAACTTTTTCTGAAGACGTTAAACTTATATGTATATGCATATATATATATATATATATATATATATATATATATATATATATATATATATATATATATATATATGTATATATATATATATATATACATATAAGTTTAAATCAAAGGAAAGTTTTACTTTAACGGAGGGTATATGACCTAAGGCCGAGGTGCGTCAAGTATAAACACCCTAGAACGGACAATTATCACAACCGAGCACTGTAGTATTTCCAGAAATTTTTGGAAACGATCGTATGCCATACTAGACTTGATGTTCTAATTCTTGGAACAATTGTAATGTTCTAATTCATTAAATCCCCTTATATATATATATATATATATATATATATATATATATATATATATATATATATATATATATATATATATATATATATATATATATA
>OY744552.1:3658087-3660587 GCA_963556195.1 Sepiola atlantica
ACATGTGTAGGTTTGCGGGGGGGGGGGGTACGGGTTTTGATATGTTTATACCTTTCATTTTTATTTATTTCTTTTTCTTCTTGTCTTGGTCAAAGTCGTCTGTGTTTATTAAGTACGTGTTATTTTGATCTTTATTTCATCGGTCATCTCCGTTTCTTTGAGTGCTTGGATTTTTTTTTTTTTTGAAATTTATTATTTTTATTGTCCTGTCGTCAAATTCGCTGTGGTGAGCGCGCGTGCATGCGGTTAGTTCTGAATCTTGTACATAGGTAAGCGATACACATACACACAACATAAACGAGCACACACACATACATGTGCACACACTCATACAAGCGTATAGTTAGATAGATGGTAGAGAAAAGTTGATAGAAGTGCGGTCCGTATAATGTGTGTTTAGAGTTACGATCTGTTTGGTGCTGGATTGAATTTAAATATAAAGTTTTTTTCTTGTGTTTGTAAGTATGTGTAATCTTGACTTTGGAAAATTGGCATTATTTTAAATGTTCCTTCGCTACATGATTGCACATAATTAAAATTAATATTATATATATATATATATATATATATATATATATATGTATATATATATCTTATATATATATATATATATATATAGCTCTACTACGTTATACAATGAAATATCGAGCAGTTATAGTTTTTACAACTTAATGAGAGTTTTTGTAGTTAACTCAAAAGTGTTTACTAATTGATGTAAATTGGAATGCATGTATAGATATATGTATATCTAAGCCTTATGCTACCTCTAACCCTAACCCTAACCTTAACCCTAACTATTACCTGTATGTACCTAGATCAGACATACTCTTAATACCAAATATACAAAGACACATTTCTAAAGAGGTGACAACATAAGCTGAAAAGAGGCGGAGGGTTAAGCCCTTTTGAGTTTGAAACCGACGGTACTAATGTTGTACTATTTTGTCTGTACCCCCCCCCAAAAAAAAAAAAAATATGTTACGCTCTTTATTTTGATGCTTTAGTAATCGAGCACTGTGCTGGGATTTTTCACACTATAAAAAGTTATATATATATATATATATATATATATATATATTTATATATATCCGTATACGTCCATAGATAAAAAAAATAAACAATAACAAATATTTTATATTTGAAGCTCCTCGTTAAAAAGTAGAGCACTGTAAAATGGTAGTAGTAACACAGCGTAGCGTCACTTGCTTTATATGCATCGTTCCTTCACTTATAGAAGTTTGAATGCCTGTACGCTTCGCCGCCGTTAATGTGTTAAAATTATCATTGTTTATAAGCTGTTCAGAACTGGCCAAGCGGTTAGCGACGTTGGACTGGGGTTGGAAGATACTTGTAGTCCAGGGTTTCGAATCGTGTGACCGGTGGTGAATAGTCGTACTTCTATGCTGATGAGTCTTGTCCATAGATAAAAAAATAAACAATAACAAATATTTTATATATATATATATATATATGACAACAGAAGCTGAAGAGCGCCAGATGGCTAAGTCTTTCTGTGCTTGAAACCGACGGTACGAATGTTGCACTTATTTTTCTGTACAAAAATATATAGATAGATAAACAGATAGATAGATACATAGATACAAACGTAGATGCGTGTGTTTATATATATAGACAAACAAAGAATATTTATTTATTTTCTGGCCCGTTCTGAGTATTCTTCCGAGACGCACAACTTGTGGAAATGGCCAAATCATTTCTGAAAACTCTCCGAAAATAGAATTTCAAACAGGCTGCTTGAATGCAAGAACGCTCCCAGAGGATCGAAGGTATTGTTAGGTTCTTGGCATCTTTGAGATCGGACATGACTTCTCATCGACAGCATTGGCGTCAGAAGGCGAAGATGAATGAAGCTGGCGATGTATAAACTGACGCCGTATCGTTGCGAAAGAACACAGCTCGAAGCTTGTTACGAAGATTATGTATATATATATATATATATATATATATATATATATATACATATAATATATATATATATAGATAATATATATGTAATATATATATAATATATATATATATTTAATATATATAGTATATATATGTCATATATATGAATATAATATATATATGACATATATATAATATATATAATATATATATGATATATATATATAATATATATATACAATATATAAAATATTTATATATAATATATATATGATATATATACTATTTTTATATAAAAGATATATATATATAATATGTATATATAATATATACATATATATAATATATATATAATATATATATACATATATATATATATATATATATATATATATATATATATATATATTATATATATAATATATACTATATGACCGGTTTCGTGCGTATTATCAAACTTCTTCAGAGAAAGTGAAGATTATATGTATAATATATATATATTATATATATATATAATATTTATATATATATAATATATATATAATATTTGTATATATATATAATGTATATATAATATATATGATATATATGT
>OY744552.1:3663087-3738087 GCA_963556195.1 Sepiola atlantica
TATATGTATATATATATGTGTGTATTTATATATGTATTTATATATTATATATATATGTGTGTATATATATATGTATATGTGTGTATATATGTATATATATATACATGTGTATATATATATGTATACATATATATATATGTATACATGTATATATATATGTATATATGTATACATGTATATATATATATATTAAAAACAGGGTTCTACGTAAGAAGGCATCGTAAAGTGAAATACTATTTCGTTTTATGAAACATGAACATGCGAAGTAGCCCATTTTTTCTTGATATTACACAGTCTCCATATAACAGCGGGAGAAGTCGATACGCTTTAGATTTACTGTTGCAGATTGGCACTAAGAAAAAAAGGAACAATGCGGATTTTTATATTTTATGAAGAAGGTCTGTGTTGATCGAAATATTTGATTTATTGTGTAAAAATGAATAGATAAAAACCTTCGCATCTTATTCAAAATTGTATTCCACTTCATTGAGTTTTGTATTTTCCACTTGAATACACATGTAACGGTTGAAACCTATCTGAACATGTTGAGATTCAACTATTAGAGAAATGCATATATTAGTAAGATAGTACTAATGTCAGAAGCAAAACCCATCTATTGATCATTGTGCACCACTTTATATACATTAACTCTAAACTATAATATACACGAGTGTAGGTTGTTACTTTAAAACAGTGAGCAATTTTTCACCAATGCACACTTGAAGAATTTATACAGCGAAACAGTCAATTGCTTGGAAACTATACAAACTTGTATTTTAATAAACATCTCAGACCAAACGAACTGGTCTAGGATTTTAGGGACTGTGGTTAGTCGTGTAGTCAATTTTATTTACTTATATATTTATTATATATGTTCTGTTGTCATGCAATCATCCTTCCAGGCATTGCCTCCTTCTTTGAAGGGTAGTGTAGTATATGTAGCAGTGTAGTATCTATTGGAATAATGATAAAATCTTCCCAGGGATTACCTTCTTGTTTTCCTTTTTTGGGGGGAGGGGTATTGATATACTAGCAAAAACTAGTAGTCCTGATTTACGTAATGTCTGGGTCAAACATTTACCAAAGAACACATGAATGTAGGTTGTTTCCTTACAGCAGTGAACAATTTTGTATCTAGACACACTTGGCGTGGAATCTTAGTGACTATGGTTAATAGTGTATTCACTTTGATTTATTGATATATTTATTGAATCTGTTCTGTTGTAATGAGATTATCCTTCCAGGCATGACCTCCTCCTCTAAAGGGTAGTGTAAAATATGTTTTTCATGTAGATACCACTCTCTATGTATTACCTCCTCTCTTTGAGAGTAAGCAGTGTAGTATCTGTTGTGGTACTAATACTATCCTCCTAGGAATTACATTCTTTTTTCTTTTTTAGGGTGGGTGGGTTGTGATTTACAAACAAAATATAGTAGTCCTATTAGTAAATAGTAGACCTACTAATAAATAGTAGACCTACTAAAAAATAAGTAATCAATATTAGTCTTATTAATAAATAGCAGTCCTATCAATAAATAGTAGTCCTACTAATAAATAGTAGTCCTATTAATAAATATTAGTTCTACTAATAAATAGTAGTACTATTAATAAATAGTAGTTCTACTAATAAATAGTGGTCCTATTTATAAATAGTAGTCCTATTTATAAATAGTAGTTCTATTAATAAATAGTAGTCCTACTAATAAAAAGTAGTCCTATTAATAAATAGTAGTCCTATTAATAAATAGTAGTCCTATTAATAAATAGTAGTCCTATTTATAAACAGTAGTCCTATTTATAAATAGTAGTCCTACTAATAAATAGTAGTCCTATTAATAAATAGTAGTCCTATTAATAAATTGTAGTCCGCTTAATAAACAGTAGTCCTATTAATAAATAGTAGTTCTACTAATAAATAGAAGCCATATTAATAAATAGTAGTCCTATTAATAAATAGTAGTCCTACTAATAAATAGTAGTCCTATTTATAAATAGTAGTCCTACTAATAAATAGTAGTCCTATTAATAAACAGTAGTCCTACTAATAAATAGTAGTTCTACTAATAAATAGAAGTCCTATTAATAAATACTAGTCCTACTAATAAATAGTAGTTCTACTAATAAATAGAAGCCATATTAATAAATAGTAGTCCTATTAATAAATAGTAGTCCTATTTATAAATAGTAGTCCTATTTATAAATAGTAGTCCTATTTAAAAATAGTAGTCCTACTAATAAATAGTAGTCCTATTAATAAATACTAGTCCTATTAATAAATAGTAGTCCTACTAATAAAAACGACAGTTGGGAGATCAGTGTAAGTTATGAATTAAGGAAATAAATGCATCCCCAGAAAACATGTCATCATAAATAGTTCAACAAAAAGCACAAATTTACACAGTTATTTAAGTAAAGTATTGATAAAACATTTACTAAATATATGTATACGTTATCTAACATGAAATATCTTATAGACGTTAACCACCTCATAGTTGTTTTATGGTATTGGTTCGGCTAAGAACGTACATTAAAAATACCCCTATGTATCCGGACTTTACACGACAATAACTAACAGTTAAGTTTCAAGAATTGGCTCTAACCTGACAATCTGCCAAATCCCATCCATTCACTGTGGAGGTCGCCGGATGCCGAAGAGCTTTCTACTCCAAACGCTTTTTTCCCAGTGCTGGTTGACTCTGGAACTCCCTACCTGCTCCGTGTTTTCCTGACGGTATTGACATGCAGAAATTTAAAACTAATGTAAACAGACATCTCGCTGCACAGTTCCAAATTTAAGTTGCCCCCATCCCAAAAAAAACTCTTCCCCTTTTTCTCAGTAGCCCGTTACGTCTAGAGTTGCGTCCTGCCTGTTTTGGGGTAAACTCTGATAAAAAAGAATCCGATTAAACTAGTTATTGACATTAGAGCAATCAGCGTATTAAGAGCTAGTCTAGTCGAGAGGAACTATAAAGGCACGTACTTAAATCTGATCGTCAGTCGCGTTGCGGTTAAGCACGCATCTGAGGTCAGTTAACTTGCAATAAAAACCAATTACTACGCGATGATATTAAATAGTGTGTGACAGACACACTTCGACGTCGGCTTCACTTATCTCTGGAGAGGTTTCAAAGAATCTGGCTTCGCGATTGTCATAACCCGACCAACGGATCACTTCGTAAGGATACTTTTTTTTCCTATATTTGATTTTCTAAATACACTTCCGAAATTAAGGGCCAAATAAGAAGCAATGTTCTTGGGTAGTTATTGGGTTTTACAGCATATCTATGTTGGGGCAAACATTGTTTCTACGATTCATTTGTAGAGAAGGTTAGACCACTTTTTGACTGAGTACCAAAACGATCTGGCAATCTTAATCGGTTTGTCTAATCTTCCCGACCACGAAATAAACGGTGATTGTCCTTCTTTAGAAGCGTGGCTTGGCCTTTTGATTTATTTCAAAAAACTGGTAACCTCTTAAACTAGTAGGAATGAAAGTTATCCTGTCCCTATTTTATTTTTGCCGGCACTAGAGAGCTTCCAAAGATTCCCACTTCCACTGTTTTATTTTGTCCTCGGTCTTTTGAAACCCTTGGCATTACTATCTTGGAAGACGCCATCCACCCCATGATCCCATTCCCGATGAATTTATTTTTTGAACACTCCTCTCTTAAGTTCCCACTCCCACTTAGTGACCGACCCGCTTGTTTTCGGTCTCGTGCCGGAAAACAGTGGGCGGTCTAACACTTAGTCATGAGGGAAAGCCGGGCCATACTAACTTTTTTACCATTTTATTTCGTTCTTTATTTTTCTTTCTTTTTGGATGTTTTTAATACTTTTTCCCACTCCCACGATAATTCTTTTTTACATCGATGTTTTTTGGGGATATTTTAAGTAGGGATCCACCCAGAGAGTGAATGCGGTATTTTGGTGCAAGAATCTAGTTTAGAGTCAGCAAATGTTCTTTTTATGTTGTTTGTAAAATTTTGTGAAATAAAAAACATTGAACAGCTTGTCTCACTTATCCCCGACCCCCTCCCCCTACATAACGGGCACTATGCCTAAGGTCTGGTGAGTTCCCAAGGTTTGTAAAATCTTCATCTGTAGATAAAGATGAGGGTTGTCCGAAGGAACTCACCTGCCTAAATAAATTGGCCTTTTGGCTAAGATCAAAGTGTAGTATCTGTTCCGATGGATACTGTACCCCATAGACTGGTATTGTCTTGGCCTTCGGGACTTGATTTACGCCGATCTATGCTCTGTCCTGTGCAGTTCTAGGAGGTGCACCCTCCCAGGCTTCGCCTCCCCTCTTTGGGGAGGAGTAAGTTTATTGCTTACTGCCTGAGGTACCCCTACCGGGAAATGCCGACAGGGCTGCCCAGGCAATTTTTAAACCCCACTTTCCCGACCCGACCTTGGGTCACATTTTACTTGTGGGAGTAAGATAAAAATGGCCTTGTGCCTAACTCCTGGAGAGGAGTAAATCAATACTCTATCGTAATTTTCGACTGAGCTCCTATCCCTGAACCCCCTTGTAAAAAATTTACAGCAAGAACTCGTCGACCTAGCACCACTGAAAAAAACATTTTCTCTGTGTATCTAAACCCTAATGGATATTCAGTAAAGAGTGTACATTTCCAAGCACATAAAATCGGCGGAACATAATACCACGGGACCGCTTCCCTTCTGACTTTAACATAGACGCCTTCAAGTCCAATGCCAGCAAATACTTGTCATACTCTCCTCTTAATTAATAAAATTCTGCCCTTTTAATTAATCGTTCCTCGTGTTGTTCATCATTGATAATCCTATCAGCTATTATCCTCGAGTGGTTTTTCGCCTTAGTAAGTGCTTACTCATGAGACGTATATTTTGTAAAACAAAATAGTCTGTAAGCGAGACTCTCTCTATTTAATACATAGATTGAGCCTTGAGAGTTACTACTACATGGGTCAGACGAGACAGGTGTACACTGGCAATTAACGTGTAATTGCCACCCCACAAATAAAAACTCTGTAAAGTTGGAGCAAGTTTAGCGTCATACACTTGATGGAAGAAAGCAAACAAGAAAGTCAAATGTTTTCGCTTGACAGATCTGGCACTGTTGCAAAGAATGTTTTTTTTAAACCACACTACATCATCCATCAATTACCTGATAATCGTTACGTAAAAATGCGTAATTTAAACCAAAGACTGGAACCGAAATACATTTGGGAATAAGATATTCGTTTTTCCATATCTGCAAAAATAGTTTTTCTCCTCATTAATCGACGGAACGAAAACTTCCGAATAAACTTACGAACGTCAACTTCCCAATCTACTTCCGAACGTCAACTTCCGAATCAATCTCCGAAGGTCAACTTCCGAATCAACTTCCGAACGTCAACTTCTGAATCAACCTCCGAACGTCAACTTCCGAATCAACTTCCGACCGTCAACTTCCGAATCAACCTCCGAACGTCAACTTCTGAATCAACCTCCGAACGTCAACTTCTGAATCAACTTCCGAACGTCAACTTCCGAATCAACCTCCGAACTTCAACTTCCGAATCAACTTCCAACCGTCACCTTCTGAATCAACCTCCGAACGTCAACTTCCAGATCAACTTCCGACCGTCACTTTCCGAACGTCAACTTACGAATGCCAACTTCCGAACATCAACTTCCGCACGTCAACCATCGAATCAACCTCCGAACCTCAATTTCCTAATCAAGCTCCGAACGTCAACTTCCTAATCAACCTCCGACGGTCAACTTCTGAATCAACTTCCGAATCGGGCAAAGCTAAGTGACTTTGAGTTGTTCCAGTTTTCGAAAACCTATGTCGCATACTTTTCAAGAACATTTTGTTTCCCATGCCCACGTTAGGTTTTTGAACTTATTCTGCACTCCCAAACCTATTCGTTCTCCAAAACCAGAACATAGTCGAATTCAGACCCGTATTTTGATATGCTATCATCTTTGTCAAACCACAAAGAAACTATATTCATCCAAAATAAATATTATTTCTGTTCCTTTACATGATCTTCTTTGTTCCCTGGTGTCCATTGTGGTCAATTCGATCACATCCCCAGCTAATAAACATCTTATTTATATATGATGAGTAGTGAAGAAAACTACACGATATTTCATAAAATAAAAGATCGTGTAAACAGAATGCATAAAAACGATCAAGGAAAAAGAATTAAATAAAGGAAGAAATAAAAACAAACGATGTATTTACCGGTTTCGTCAAGATCAACGGACGTCTTCAGATAAAAATAACTCTTCTTTTTCTGAAAACGAACGAAAGCGGTAACTCTCTCGTTTTAATTTCTTACTTCTGTGTCCAATTGTTTTTCCTTTTTCTTTTTCATTCATAATCACTTGTGTCATTGTTATTCCTTCAGCATGTAGCGTTTATCGTTAACTTCTCTGAAACCCAAAGTGAAGTTCGAGACGGATAAACAGGTTTGTTTTAAGATTTCTTTTATTCCCATGTGAACCGCTAGAGTAACCATTAGGCTAACGATGAACATCCTTATTAATTATTTCATGTGAACCAGGAAAATAGTTCCTTTTTCGCACGGTGATAACGCGTTTCTTACGCGACGCGTCCTAGCCGGTCTGTGACACGCTGAAAGAACTTTATCGACTCGCTGGAGTAACCATTAGGCTAACGATGAACACCCTTATTAATTATTTCATGTGAACCAGGAAAATAGTTCCTTTTCGCACGGTGATAACGCGTTTCTTACGCGACGCGTCCTAGCCGGTCTATGACACGCTGAAAGAACTTTATCGACTCGCTGGAGTAACCATTAGGCTAACGATGAACACCCTTATTAATTATTTCATAAGTTTATATAATTTAATCACGTAGCCTATTTTGTATGTAAATGGAAACCATACTTAATTAAGCAAACCTTCCGAAGGGCTATCAGATTATAATTCATATTCAAATATCCGTCATTATTAATTCATGTGAACGGAGAATCAAAATTCGGATTTCGAAATTCGTTGGTCTTAAATTAATATTCAAGATATAATAATTATTTAAATCTTACATCCGTATCGTTCGATTTCGCGGGGTTTGTTTTTATTTAAGAAGAATTAAAGTGAAATAAGACACCAAAGTCTTATATAAGAAATGTTAACTCCGCCTGACAATGCACTGTCCGCAAGCAGAATGTCATGCGAAGTACGTCCGAAACAATTACGCTCACATTTAGTAATACAGGGAGGGCCAAAATAAGGGTCCTATTTTTAAAAATTCATAACTTTTTTATTTATTGATTTGAAAAAAATTTTTTTTTTAGAATAAGTAAAGGACCCCTTCCGAAGCAAGCATGAGCCGTATTAGTCCTAAGGAACGTACCCTCATTTAGAAAACATTATTTTTGCTTAAAAAACTCAAAACAGTGTAAAAAACAATACTTTAGTTTTTGTAAGTTTTAAGAAGTGTTTTTCGGCTAAAATTTGTTTTGTTTATTTCAAAAAATCTCAGAAGGGTCAGTCTACACACACATAAAGTTTGGTGAGTTTAACTTTTATTTTGTGGAAGTTATTCAAATTCAAGTTATTCAAATTTAAAGATAGAACCCTTATTTTGGCCCACACTGTATAACCATTTAGAAAGGCATCTCGGATTAAAAATCAGGTACTGATATCGATCCTGAACCAGCTTTCGTGACGTTCGACTCGGAATCGTTCGGCTGGCCTACGCAAACGGCCAAGTGTTTACGAGCCGAAGAGCGAGCAGCCGATAACTTTGTTACAAAGTGAAAATAAGTGCTTTCGAAGTTTTTTTGAAGGAAATAACCCCAAAATGAATTAAGAACAGCTTTACACTGCAGTATCATCGCGAGCAAGTAAAAATAAATTATAAATTTAAAAAATATGTCGTGATAAAAGTAATTTTGGTACTTTTTTTTTTTTAAATACAGTATTCATTTTATAACAGTAACCTCGCTATGTTTTTTTTCCTGTTGTTTCTTTCAAAAAAATTCATGCAAATATGTTTTATTTTCTTTGTTGTTTCTGTAAAAAATTCCTTACCCTAACCCCTAACCCTAACCCTAACCCTAACCCTAAACCTAACCCTAACCCTAACCCTAACCCTAAACCTAACCCTAACCCTAAACCCTAACCCTAACCCTAACCCTAACCCTAACCCTAACCCTGAACCTAATCCTAAACCCTTACCATAACCCTAAACCCTTATCATAACCCTAAACCCGAACCATAATCCTAACAAAAAAAAACAACAAAACAAGCAAAGCATTATTATCATAGGACGCAGCACCGTATCAAAAATGTCGTCTTGTACAAATCGGCTAGTCAACTCTCGGGCGTTTGCGTAGAACAGCCGAACGCTTCCGAGTCGAACGTCACGAAAACTGGTTCAGGATCGATAAGGACACTAAAAGTCAATGTATCTATTAAGAGAAACTAGTAGTTTTGTTTAATCATTGCTGGGAATTATAATAAATGTATTAAGAAGGCTGAAGGCAATGCAGAGAGCCGGATTGATCAGAAGCTGGAAAGAACAACTTTTGTGAATTCCACACAGTCGGACTTTTCTTTTGTATCCATTTTTGACAAGGAGATTAACTACCCGAAATATCAAATTATTTCTAATCATCAGGATATCACAGACAGCTAATTCCATACTTGCCTTTTATTATGTAAGATTGAAAAGTCCTCTTTTTTTATTTTTTTATTTTTGTTCTTTCCAGGTTATTATCAATCCGGCTTTCTGCATTGCCTTTAGCCTTCTTAATACATTTATAACAATTCCCAGCAATGCTTCAAGACAAACTATCATTCTCTCTTAATAGATACATTGATTTTTAATCAGAGATTCCTGATTAAATTGGTATATTCTTAAATTTTAGCATAATTGTTTCAGACGTACTTCGTATAAGATTCTGTTTACAGATAGTGTACTGCCGCAGCGGTTCTATCTATATCTGCGGGACTGGCCTGTTTATATTTCTATTTTCTGGCATCCATCTTCTGTGCCCATTTTTGACAAGGAGATTAACTACCCGAAATATCAAATGATTTCCAATGATCCGAACATTACACACAGCTAACACCATACTTGCTGTTTACGTAAGATTGAACAGAAAAATGAATAGATAGTTATAACTCATCTCTTTCGAATTTTATTTTTGTTCTTTCCAGCTTATCATCAATCCGGTACTCTGCATTTCCTTCAGCCTTCTTAATACATTTATCACAATGTTTGTTTGATATACACTATTGAGAATATGTGTATGTTGTTCGCCTCCCTTGTCCGTTTGTCACTGTTTAATTTATATACGTTTATCTTTCACGTGTATTGATTTACTCCTCTCCAGGAGATAGGCACAAGGCCAGTTTTTATCTTACTCCCACAAGTAAGATGTGACCCAAGGTCGGGTCGGGAAAGTGGGGTTTAAAAATTGTCATAAAAATATATAAATATATATATATATATAAATAAATATACATATATATATACATATATATGCATTCCCCGGTAGGGGCGCCTCAGGCGGTATGCAATAAACTTACTCCTCCGTAAAGAGGAGAGGCGAAGCCTGGGAGGGTGGACCTCCTAGAACTGCAGAGGACAGACCCATAGACCGGCGTAAATAAAGCCCCGAAGGCCAAGACAATACCAGTCTATGGGGTGCAGTATCAATCGGAACAGATACTACACTTTGATCTTAGCCAAAAGGCCGATAATATATATTGATATTTTGTTAACTTGGCCCGTAACGAGTTCATAAATATTTAATTTTGTGCTGACGAGAAATAAAAAAACAAAATTTTTCAATATTGTTTGGTGAGGTTGAGTTTATTTGAAGCATCATTACAAAATATTGATTATGTCATAAGGTTTTTATTCTACTGATCGATAATATATGAGCTCTGTTGGACTTAAATACTTAGTCATCGACCCTTTTTTTTAACGTAGTTACCCCCAAACAAGGCAGGCCGCCACTGTAGACGTAAGGAGCTACTGAGAAGAAAGAAAAGGGGAGAAGGTTGGGGGGTCAACCTAAACTGGGATCTGCGCAGCGAGATGTCTGTTTACATTAATTTTAAATTTCTGCATGTCAGTACTGTCGGAGAAACAGGGGTCAGGGAGGGAGTTCCAGAGGCCAGCAGCACGAGGAAAGAAGCTATTTGAGTAGAAAGCTCTCCGGTATCTGGGAACCTCCACAGTGAATGGATGGGATTTAGTTGATTGTCGAGTGGGTCTAGTGAATTAACGTCGAGGGGGCACCGGAGTAGCCAATTAATCGGAGCATAAGTATTTGTAAAACAAGCACAAGGATGCCACATTGCAGCGATGGGACAGAGAATGGAGCTTGGTTGACAGTGAGGGAAATGTTAGGTGGGCGACTCTTTTTTGGACCTTGTCAAGGAGGGAGAGAGTAGTAGATGATGAACCAGCCCAGATGTGGCAACAATACTCCATGCATGGGCGGATGGTGGCTTTGTAGAG
The DNA here is from genome assembly GCA_963556195.1 of Sepiola atlantica. Taxonomy (NCBI): domain Eukaryota; kingdom Metazoa; phylum Mollusca; class Cephalopoda; order Sepiida; family Sepiolidae; genus Sepiola; species Sepiola atlantica. Next base: position 3,673,566 of record OY744552.1, read on the forward strand.
ATAAAGGATAATGTAACGTGTGAGGAGTTTTCTAGCACGGTAGAGGGAGCCAACCTTCTTTGCGGCAGCCTTCTTTAGATTTCCGTACACCTGGCGCCTGTTTTGGCACGGGAACTTCACACGTGAGAGGCTTTTTTACGCTTGAGATTTTTTTTACGTTTGAGATTTTTTTTCCTGCTTGAGATTTTTTTTATGCCTGAGATTTTTTTTACGCTAGACATTTTTTTTACGCCTGAGATTTTTTTTACGCTTGAGATTTTTTTACGCCTGACAGTTTTTTTACGCCTGAGATTTTTTTTTACGCCTGAGATTTTTTTACGCCTGAGATTTTTTTTACGCTTGAGATTTTTTTACGCCTGAGATTTTTTTTACGCTTGAGATTTTTTTAACGCCTGAGATTTTTTTACGCTTGAGATATTTTTCACGCCTGACAGTTTTTTTACGCCTGAGATTTTTTTTTACGCCTGAGATTTTTTTTACGCTTGAGATTTTTTTTTTACGCCGCTTGCGCAAAACACAAACGGGTCAGTTTTAATACAGCTATTTGAAATATCCTTTGTCTTCCTGATCTTTAAAACAAACTTTCTATCTATATTTTTGTTTCATTTTACTTCAGTCGAAATTCTCAAAAATCAAAAGGACCCTTCCCGAGGCTAACACTTGATCTTTATATGAGATACATAGATATTGGAATTTCCCATGAAAGTTTTTTCCTGGGTGCTACCAGATCAGACTGTCTGAAGATATCGGCTTCTTGACTTAAAATGTACCAAACATTAATGTTATTGTATTTTTTTCTTTTCCCTTTGCAAAACTCAAATACAAAAAACAACAATTTTCCTTTAGAAAACAACCAATCCAAACACGATAAATATATATTTGAAGACATAAAGAACTTGAAACAAATCCGGTCATTTTGGTAAAAGGTTTTATGCTTCAAGTTCTTTATGTCTTCCAATATGTATTGATAATATTAGAACACACATCATCAAACCCCAAAACAGTAACGGCCAAATATACGAAACTCATAATATTGACTCACGGGAATTTAATAGAAATATTTTTTTATTTTTTTTATTTTTCTTAATTTTTTTAAATATATTTTTCATACCTCTATTTAAAGAGGTATAAAAAATATATATTTAAATCTCAACTGTTTCAGGTTTCAAAAGCAAATGAACAAAAACCTTATTAAACCTTCCTTACACTAAATTTAAACAAACGTACACAACACTCTAAGCAAATAACGCGCCCAAACGAGAGTGACACGTGACTTCACATTTCCGAAACAGATGACAACAGAAGCTGAAGATAGCCGGATGGCTAAGTCCTTCCGTGCTTGAAACCGACGGTACGAATGTTGTACTAATTTTTGCGTACCAAAATTAATATATATATATATATATATTGTTAACTTGGCCCGTAACGAGTTGATAAATATTTAATTTTGTGCTGACGAGAAATTTTTTAAATATTCTTAAATATAAGAACACAATATTATTTGTTGATGTTGTGTTTTTTTCGGTTGATATGCCGTAAAAAAACCCAATAAAACCAAACAATCTAATTTTTTTGTCTAAAACATTGAGTAAGTAAAGAAATTAATAACATTACATTTCCTCTCCCCAATTGACCAGTTAATTATGTTACAATATATATTTTTTTTGGTTTCTTGGTCTTACTAGATTCCAGGACAAGAATTCATCTGGTCTGGTGGATTATCTAACTAAGTTCTGTTTCTTGAGGTAACATCACTAGGAGAAGGTGTACCATTCCTCGTATGAGCAAGTGTTTAGCCGTGTCCAGGGGATCTGATTAAGGCTTCGAATACTCTGGGTTTTTTTTTAATATTTTGTCAGTGTTTACTTGTAGGGTGAAATAGGAAATGTCTGAGCAGGAATTTGTGAAATATCCTCATGTTAGGTATTCCTGACAAACCTTTGAACAGAGAGACCAAAGACACTCGAGGATGGTGGCTAGTAGGTAATTACCACTAACCCGTAGGTAATTCAAACTCTCCTGTAGGTAATTCAAACTCTCCTGTAGGTAATTCAAACTCTCTACATCGACAATTCTACCTCTATCAGCTTTAGATCAAAATGTGTATATATAATAGATGGCACGATAATAACTTTGCGAAGATGTAAATTCAAACTCTCCTGTGGGCAATTCAAACTCTCTACATGTGCAATTCTACATCTATCAGATGCGAAATATGTAAATAAGACAACGAAAATATCGACACGACTAAATAACAATTTCGCAGAGCAAATTTCCTGAATCCAATTAAAATTATTTAATGATTAATCTGAAACGTAATACTCGAACGAGAATCTATAAAAATGGCCGACAATAAAACCAACTACCTGCAGAAAGTTCACCGAACAAAATGTCTGAAGCCTGCACGTACATCACGCATGCGCGTAATCAAATTCCTGCTCAGACATTTCCTATTCGTGTCATCAATATGAATGATTAAAATCGTCTAAAAAAGAATCCATTTAAAATAGACGCCATTTTTTTTTTAAGTGGGACAAACAAACAAATCAAAAAGATATTGTTTAGAATTTATTTATTTTATTTGTTTCATGTATTTGTTATATTTATTTTATTTATTTATTTGTTTGTTATTAATAACCCTAACCCTAACCCTAACCCTAACCAGTTAATTATATGTGCGCATTTGTTATTTGTTTACGTCGAAATAATGGGCATTTTTTAAATTTTAATTTTAATAAATCCTCGTACTGAATCTGTCTCATTGAAAAGAAAGAAACACCTAGAAACATACTTGCAATGAAATGAGTTTATCCGTTGATGGAAGATGACATCAAAGACGTCTGCGCGGACATATTAATTTTGTGTATTTGCAGAAAAGAAAATTACCAATTCCACAGACATACAAGACGCGACCTCGTGCAATCACATTTCCTTAAAGGTCGATGGTTTTATTTTGCTAATAAAAATGTCGTCTTTTATTTAAATACATTAAATTCAAATACATGTTAACTTGTGCTGCGCTGCTGTGGCGAAATGCATTAGTTTTGAATGTGTGTGTTTTTCAATATTTCTACGTTTTTGTGGCTCATCAAAACTTCTAAAATTTAGAAAAATGCTTAAATAATCCCGGCATAAACTGCCTGTTATTCTGTGATTTTTAGTTCGAACGCAAAACGCGATAAATCAAATTCGTTTTCATTGAGAGCTTAAAGAATAAAAACACGAATACATTAAATCTAGATTTAGAATAAAAGCTGATTTTAATTGAAATCAAAAATAAATTATTTCGGTATCATATTATGTAACACATAGTTGTGGGGGTGTCGTTGAGTGTTGAAATGCAACACTTTTTGTAGGGACAGTTTCGTGATTTTGAAAATGGTGTTTATCGCGTTTTGCATTCGAACTCTTCAAATATACGCCGACTAAAATATCGATAATCGACTATATATTTCATTCTCTACATAGCACGCCTATAATGCAATGCGTACATGTGTTCTTAGTCTTTAAGACTAGTTTTGAATTTGTTCTAACTTATAACTGTGAATTAAGGGGTATGTTTATAAGTAAGTCCTGAGTCGGGGACAATGATGGAATATATATATATATATATATATATATATATATATATATATATATATATATATATATATGTATATATATGTATATATATATGCTTTGAAAAGCCTTGGCTTAAGGAAAGAATAATAAACACTAGTTTATTACTGAATACACCTTGCATTGAACAATTGAAATTTGAAATAAATTTGGACAATCGTCGCATATTTATCACTCTTTTTTCTTCTATCTCTACAATTGCTCTATCTCGTATATTGAGCTAAACCTCTTCACTATAGGTTCCATCTACTAAAAGTGTTACTTTTGGTTCATATTTGATCCTATATATATATTGGATTCGTCCAAACACTTTAAAATGCAGCAACATTTTTGTAAGTAACGGATAAATTTTATTAGACAGACGAACAGCACAGGTAAAGAATTTTTTTTTTTTGTGTCTTAAATAACTAATATAAGTTAGCAAAACATTTATATGTAACAAAACGTAGATTTAGTATAAGGAACGTTTATGTTTTTGTCTTTTAAGGGAAGTGGGGTCTGATCAACTCTGCTGGGAAGCCATGCAATTAAATACTGTCTTGTTTTTAAATTCCCGAAACAGTTTTTCATGGTAAACAACTGATGATCCCTTAAAATAGTGTTAGAAACTAACTAATATAATAACTGTTAAAAATAAATTGACTTACATGAGTGATTTTCCACTGGAAGACTTGAGACTATAAGTTTTTTGTTTTTTTTATATGTATTTTTTTATTTTTTTATATAGTTTTAATGGTTGAGAAACTTCCTAGACTATATATATATATATATATATATATATATATATATATATATATATATTTACACTAAACAATGCTTCAAGCAAACTATATCAATCTTTTAAATAAATATTCCATATGTTTGCGTTTTTGCTCGAGGCAAGTATAGTGTACTGTTACTACACTTAATATGTTCTGTTCTAGGTCAGTCAAGGAGAACTTCTAAACTGATGTAAGTTTTAATTTTCTCCAAATCTACAGTCTCCATCTTGGTTAGCTCAATTTTCCACACATTTAAAACTGACTTTCAGTTTAAATCTACTCTCGTGCGAAGGCAAGTAATAAGCGACATATCCTTGGAATCAGTTGCTAGACGCAAAGTGCAGTATCAGAACATATACGACACTTAATCTTTTCTGTCAACAGTCAGTGAAAGAGAGATCTTTCTAGCCCCAGACATTTTGTAAAAAATTATGATCTAATCAAGAGTTCCAAATTTTTAGGAGAGCTTGTTTTCCCCACATAACCGAACTTGTCTCTAACGCTGTGGAAACAAATAACTATAACATGTATTCCATAAAAAATTGCCAGTATACTGAAATCATATGCCCTTAATAAGGTTAAGATGAAAATTCATATACACTAAATGTATAAAAGTAAGAAAATTCCCAAATTTTTACACTTCTATTGTCACTAAGGGTATGCGAGCACAACAGGGCTATGTATTTTACTTGTAGGAATTTTTCTTCAGCAAACCTCACACACTTAATCCACTCATGCATAGAGATTTATACTGTAGTGATGTGATAATGAAATGGTTTGGTTGATATGTAGTCATACCCTTAATGACAATAAAAGTGTAAACATTTGGGAATTTCCTTGCTTTTGTACATTTAGTGTATATGAATTTCCTTGCTTTTGTACATTAAGTGTATATGAATTTCCTTGCTTTTGTACATTTAGTGTATATGAATTTTCATCTTAACCCTGTTAAGGGCATATGATTTAGTATACTGGCATTTATCATGGAATGTCACTACTTTTGTAAAGGCTATGCTTCAAAACAATGCCTTCTCATAAGGTGTTTTGGAATTTTCTGGAAACTGAAGGTATATAGGAAACTGAAATATAAAAGGCCATCAACTAGACCATAGAAAAATTAGCTGAATCTATCAAATAGTTGATGAGATACAGGGTGGCACATACGTACGTACGTACACACAGATAACATGATTTCATGATTGAACTTTCTGGATCTCTGGGTTGCCTTGACTAATGATGCTGAAATTCTACACACTTATAGAACCTATCAAATAAAAATGTTGTGCACAGTTCTAACTAAGTTGGTTTATTGGTTTTTGAGTTATGATTGATCAAAGAAATGAGATTTCCAGCATAGGCCATTCGTGTAGTCTATTAAGGGATAGAGCGCTCTCGCGCCTCCCTTGATTATCTCCGAGGTAGCGCATCTTTTAACGACCAAGTGCGCCTTTCTGCTAGCGGTAAAGTGTAGTATCTGTTCTGACACTACATTTCACTTTTTTTTTTCATATACTTGGTAATTAAAAGAGATAATCTTTGTAAACTAAGAAAAGTTTTATGTTTGTTCCAATCCAGAATTCCCCTTTTTGGGGAGTTTTATTTACCGACATTATAAACCGAATTCCTGTTTAATTCGTCCCTCGCTGTGAGGCAGGAAACCCGGACGTACACTTCCGTGACGAAGCTAGGTTCGATACCTAACCTTTCTGCAATCTGTGATTCATTATAAAAAGCAGCGACCCGCGAACGTGTCTCTTCTTTAAACACTGGAGAATCGCTCGCATGTGCACACCCCGACTCGTATGCCATAAATCTCGCTCTCCCGCCAGGTTTTGGCTCCAAAGCAGATTTAATGAGAAATTATCCTATCAGTCGACTGCAGATTAAATCAAAGTCGGATTCAATGGCCGACATTTTAAATCCTTGGAGGTCAAAGAAAACACAATTACCGATTCCGCAGCACTTCAATACATTTTCAAGAATATAAAATAAAAAGAATTTCAAAACTGAAAATCTCGATTCATGTATTTTTATGAATAATTCTTTTCTAGTCGTTTTATATTTTGATAATAATGCAGCATTGCTTGTGTCACCCAGCGAAGCGAGGAATATTTGCGAGGAGCGGTTATATGGAATGACCTCATTGTGAGCAACACAATTAGCGGAGTTTCTAATTCTGAATAAATTTAACGAATAATACATTGATTTACAAAAGGTGATGCCGCAAAAAATGGGTGCGTTGTGGGTGTATTTTGTATTTTGATGCGAATACCTAGTGGGGTACGTAGCTTTACTAGAAAAGTAAGATACATCTGGGGTCTGTTTGTGAAGCGAGTCGGACTTCTGTATCGTGTCTCTGGTTTGTCTGGTCTTCATGAAATTCTATTGACGCAGAAATTCATTAACACGAAGGATTACAGAGTTTTTCCACCATCACCAGGAGAAGAAAGGATCGAAAATTGCATGCGTAGTCATGGAAGGTTTTACTCGAAAACAGAAAAAATGGCGTAAAAGAAATATTGTAACTTTCAGTCCATTGATTTGCGAGTACACGTCATATATTACTTTAGTTGCAGCACGCAGAGGACGAAACGTTTATATAAATACTTTACACAAATGTCATGCTATTCGTGTTACGGCCCTAATACCGTTTGTTAATCATAGGTGATCGTGCCAGGAACCGGAGTTGTAGACGGAATAGAGGTGAAACTCGTGAGTTAGCACAATGTTCAGGAATGGTTACGCTTTAGGAGTTATTTGGTAAGCAAATTCTTCTTGATTTCCTTAAACATATATCTTGAAAGCAATCGCGGAAGATCTCCTATTTTCTGATACGGAAGTTCTATTCTGTACACGGTTTTTTTTCTTTGTAACGTTTTTTTTTTTCATGAGATGAAATATGTGTTTATTTGTAACATGAATGTCAGTCAATACATCTGCGAGGTGGAGTATATATTTTTAAAACTGAATTCCTATATTTAGGTCAACATACGTTTGTCGTGCTGACCCATTTTACGACTCAGCACTCCTAGAAAAACTGAATGCTTAGTGAGAAAAGTAAACAAACTGTATGTCTTTCTGTGCATATCATCACTCAAGAGGTCCCATCAGATCCCATCAAACGTCTTACCAGCAATAGCTAGAACAACACTCGACGTAAATACACTAGACCAACTCGACCATAAGCTAAATCCCATCCATTCACTGTGGAGGTCCCCAGATGCCGGAGAGCCTTCTACTCCAATAGCTTCGTTCCTTGTGATCCGGTCTCTGGAACTCCCTCCCCGCTCCCTGTTTCCCCGACTGTACCGACATGCAGAGGTTTAAAACTGATGTAAATAGACATCTCGCTACACAGCTCCCAACTAAGGATGACACCCAAAACCTACATCCTTATTCTCAGTAGCCCCTTACGTCTACAGTGGCGGCCTGCCTCGTTTGGGGTGAAATATGTTTTTTTTAAAACAGTATAAAAATAGTGCATTTCTTTATGACTCCTGCCTTTACGGTTGCTTGTCCCCTCGAATCCCTGCTGGACGAAACAGCATTTTCACTACCAGGACTACGAGCGTCAACCGCTGTAGTAGTCTAATTCACTCGTTATGCAACACGTCACAGTAACTACAGCAGCTCATTTTTAACCAACAAACTATCTGAAGGTATATATCAACTTATATATTAGGAGAATAGAAAGTGAACCTTAAGTTTACTATCGACAGCCTCGTAGCTTTCGCTACCCTTATTTTGTCCTTTAGTCCTCACAAGTGTCTGGATTCATATAACACTTATTGTTGGCAATATTTTTACTTTGAAGTGTAAATGTTTTATTTGCTAGTTACATCACGTGGCTTTATGCCTTGTCTGGAGCAATTTTGATAAAAGCAAAATATGTTAAAAGTAACAGGTCCGAGCGATAAGACCAAAAAACACACTTCGGCCAGGATAACAATCATCACCATCCTACGTTAATTACGTACCTTCTCACTGAATCATTAACTCTTCTCTCTTTTACATGATTGTTATCTTCATATTTTGCTGCACACACGAGTTTTGTTTTCTTGTTTGAACGTCAGATCAAATGCAAATCTGAAATAGTTTAATCATCAAATGAAAGGTTTTGTCTATATTATTCCACCAGATACTTTTTAGAAATACTTCAAAGAAACGTAAATTACAGGAATATTTATATATGTGTAATACCTATTGTTTGAATGGTTTTAACCGCCTTTTTATCGCGTGTGTGGAAAACTAAATTAAACTACAGTATAGGTAACACACGACGTGTACGTCTAGCAGCTGTGTTTCAAAATTTATAATAAATGATTAGGGGTTAATACTGTGCATGAGAACAGGTGGCATCGACCCAGGCTTGGACAGTACAAACAGACGCTTCTATTCAACAATGGACAAATCTGTGGTACAGACCACCATTGTCAACTGTACATACAAATATATAAATATATTCACATACTGTGTGTCAAAATGTATAATGATCGGTTAATTATTGTTACACCGGCCGTTCTTACACAGGAGAAACTACACCGGTTGTCACTTTAAATAGTGCGAGTCACCAGAGACACTGAAGACAAAGCACAATCTTGTAACTGTCTAGCCAAGAGCTAGTCACTTTCTTACTTTGTTAATACACTTGTTAAACCAACCCTCGACTTGACTTCCTTTATTTATTATTTACTGTGGAACAACTTCACAACAATTATATTAGGGGTTAATCCTGTACATACAAATACATAAACTTGTTAAAAAAAAACTTTATATAGAGGTGATGCTCATTGCTGATTATGAAAATATGATGATGTGTGTGTTTTTTGTTATGGGCTAATAGTGTACATGAGTGCATGGGGCATCGACCCAACAGGCTGTTGGTCCGTCGCTTAAGATCGCAGCCGCTAGAGAAGGGCTGTAAAGGCATGCTGAAAGAGGAGTGAGGGGAGGAGAGACCAGCAGTAGAGGGAGAGGAGAGAAGAGAGCACAGACGACAGAAAGTTGCAAGAAAACTCTCGCAACCAGATACCACTTACATTTATGGCAACTGCAAAAGAGCCTGTCGATCCAGGATAGGCTTGCACCGTCACAGCAGACGCTTCAATTCGGCAGCAGACTAATCTGTGGCGCAGAAATCAATTGTTTATTGAGACAGACGGATGCCAACAACTTTGTGAGAGAGAGACAGATAGACAGACGGATGCCAACAACTTTGTGAGAGAGAGACAGATAGACAGACGGATGCCAACAACTTTGTGAGAGAGAGACAGATAGACAGACGGATGCCAACAACTTTGTTAGAGAGAGACAGATAGACAGACGGATGCCAACAACTTTGTGAGAGAGAGACAGATAGACAGACGGATGCCAACCACTTTGTGAGAGAGAGACAGATAGACAGACGGATGCCAACAACTTTGTGAGAGAGAGACAGATAGACAGACGGATACCAACAACTTTGTGAGAGAGAGACAGATAGACAGACGGATGCCAACAACTTTGTGAGAGATAGACAGATAGACAGACGGATGCCAACAACTTTGTGAGAGAGAGACAGATAGACAGACGGATGCCAACAACTTTGTGAGAGAGAGACAGATAGACAGACGGATGCCAACAACTTTGTGAGAGAGAGACAGATAGACAGACGGATGCCAACAACTTTGTGAGAGAGAGACAGATAGACAGACGGATGCCAACACCGTCACAGCAGACGCTTCAATTCGGCAACGGCCACATCTGTGGCGCAGACCCCTATTTTCTCCCAAGACAGACGTGGGCCAGCAACAACTGTACATACAAATATATAAATATATAAACATACCGTGTATCAAAATTTAACTAAACTTCTAATAAATTAATATTTACAAATATACACTTATAACTGCTATTCTCAAATTTACATATGTATTTACAATATTTTCAGATAAGGTGATATTAATAACAATTATTCATACAATTAATTTAACACATTTCATTCGGAAACCAGTCCCTTTTTAAAACATAATTTAAATGGCAAAAAAGTAATCTGAGTATTGATTTACTCCTCTCCAGGAGTTAGGCACAAGGCCAGTTTTTTATCTTACTCCCACAAGGTAAGATGTGCCCCAAGGTCGGGTCGTGAAAGTGGGAATTTAAAAGCCAACGCCTTAGAAGGTGAGCACTCTGGCCATTAAAAATTGCCTGGGCAGCCCCGTCGGCATTCCTCGTTAGGGGCGATTCAGGCAATAAGCAATAAACTTACTCCTCCCCAAATAGGGGAGGCAAAGCCTGTGAGGGTGGACCTCCTAGAACTTCACAGGACAGAACCATAGACATGCGTAAATCAAGCCCCGAAGGCCAAGACAATACCAGTGTATTGGTTGCAGTATCCATCGGAACAGATACTACACTACGATATTAGGAGTTAATCCTGTACATACAAATATATTAACTTATCAAAACAAAAACTTTATATAAAGATGATGCTTAGTGATGATCAGGAAACTATGATGATGCGTGCGTGTTTATTGTTAACGTCAACCTTCAAAGAGATACACGTTTCGTTCTGATCTGATAGCCACAGCTGGTGTAGGAATACGTTTTGAAGACGCCTCGTATAATCGCACAGGCGGTCGATATCAATTTCGTCCCCAATCGTAAATGTTACTTCATTACGGATATCAATCAGATTTTTCATACGTATCGATTTAAAGACGCTGGGAATTAACGACTTTTGGTCAATTGTCATTGGGTGTCTTTGATTCGATCATATCTCCTTCCGCTGATTGGAAGACTTTATCTCTCCCCCCTCTCCCTCGTTCTTTATATATATATATATATATATATATACATATATATATATATATACATATATATATACACATATATATATATATATATATATATATATATATATATATATATATAAACCATCCACCTTTGTAACGCCCCTGTTATTTCACGTAGCATTGGATCCCTTTCAAGATTCTCCTTTTTATCTCTTTCATCCGGACTTTCTCTATTATCAGCGAAATAAGTCGCTTATTCCGGTTAAGTGACTTAGTTGTATGGAGACTACTTGATTCGATGCTTCAATCGCTCCTATCGATGGACGAGCAATCTAGACGTCATTGTATGCGAAATTTCAGCTTCTTTTGTGTATTTTTTTAATTTTCTGTTGCCTCGTTTTAAGATGCATCGTTGAATCTCTCTGGCCGTCACAATTTTGAAATGACAGTCGAATGTGCGGATCCAATGGACGAATCTTATTTTAGCCCTTCTTTTCTAAGCGCAAGGTGTAGTATCTGTTCTCATGCATTACTGCATATTTCTTTGTTCTCAGTAAGTGTAAAACAGATCCATAAAGACTGAGACATTTTTTTGTTTTGTTCCAATGAATAATGAAACGCTTCGGGGATAATGGGTTTTTTATCTGAACATATTACGTTAGTATTGTAGCAGAAATAATTAGAACTGAAGTAGATGAATATATAACGGAAATAGCGTAACAGGAACGGTGTATTACCTGACGAAAAGTTAGATCGGTAAGGGGAATCGGTATAAGTGTTTAAGCGTAGTGAATCTGGACGGCGCTTCGTGAACTGAAGTAGCTGGTTGAGGCTGATAGTAGAATATTGTGTAATATCATTTGGCGGAAGTGACCTAGTCAGATCTATTGAAGGGAGCGTCTGTTATATTTTCTGTGCAACGTATGCTACTGTGTGGTGAGATGAAGGCATACGTAACGTAAATAATAAGGTGTAACTTGTGTGAAAGTATCCGTTGTGTAGTTGTTCCCGGTGTAGACTGGTAGCATGGGAGGAGTAAAATGTTAGAGATAAATGTTCCTGCTACTACCTGTATGGTGTCTGTTTTGGGGAGAGTTACTGATGGAGGAACGAAAGTAGTAATTTCTCCGAGATGGATGTAAGACTCTAGAGTTTGCTAAGAACACGCTCGAGCGAATAAGGTTGATGTTGTAGTGATTGTAGTAACCTATTGAGTTCGAGGTTATTTTCCTATTCGACGCGAAGGTACAGAGGAAAAAACGTCTCTACTTTATATTGGCCTTTTGTCTGACTCAGCTCTCGTGGTTTACTTTAATTAACTACAGTTCTTTAAATAAAAAGACAGTTTTCCATCTCTAGAACAATATCAGTCTCGTAGATGCCATACAAAAAGTAAGCAAAAATATGGAGTCCGTCCAGTTGGTGAATGTCCGTTGATTAGGTGTCCGGCGAAAGGGGATTTAAAGATGGAAAAAAGGGTTTCCTGAAAGCAGCGTTGAAAATGTTAAAAAATGAAGTAAATCCAATAGAAAGATGTTTAGTTCAATCGTAGTGGAACCCGCTTATTATATTTTGAGAATTAGAGTAATTTTAAAATACTTCCGTGGATCGAAAATGACAGAAGTTTTTGAGCAGTTGAGAATGAGCTGTGTATATTAAACGAAGGGAGTCAGAAATTTAAGTAGTGACTTCGATCAAGTCTAAGAAAAAGTGGCAGCTCTGGTTAGAGAAAAAGCCAAAGTGAATAAGGGGACGGACTCCATATTTTTGCACGCACACTCTTACTCTCCATTATTTTATTTTTTATTTTATTTTAAATGTTGGCTTTTCCACTGCCAACTTATCCATCCATGTAATTCCTCTGATAGTAAGATTTTAAGCTTTGAAAATCCTTGACTTAAGGAAAGAAAAATACACATGTATTTTTACCGAGTACACCTTGCATTGAACAATCGAAGATGAAATAGATTTGTCACTCGTACATATTTATCTCTCTTCTTTCTTTTATCTTTATATACTTTATATATATATATATATATATATACATACATATATATATATATATACATACATATATATATACATATATATACTTTATATATATATATATATATATATACATACATATATATATACTTTTATTCATATACACTATTATATATATATACTTTTATATATATATTCATATTTATATATATATATATACTTTTATATACATATATATACTTTTATATATATATACTTTTATATATATATACTTTTATATACATATAATCTTTATATATATAAATCCTTATATATATACTTTTATATATATATATAATCTTTATATATATATATAAATGCTTATATATAAATACTTTTATATATAGTTATATATATACTTGATATATATATATATATATTTATACTTTATATATATATATACTTCATATGTATATAAATCCTTTTATATATATATACTTTATATATATATATCCTTCTATACATATATATATATATATATATATATATATATATATATATTGTATCCACATAAACTGTTATAACGAGATATAATTTTTATGTCGTAATTTTCAATATTTACTTCAACAGTGCTCGATAGTGAGTAGAGCTTGGTAGAAAGTTATGAAAATATATTTATGGCAATTAAGCATTTTAGCCTGACGATTCTCTTCGGGGATGAAACGCGGAAGCCTCTGTGCAGCTTAATTGCCACAAATATATTTTAAGAAGTTACTATATATATATATATATATATATATATATATATATATATATATATATTAGGATATGCATTACAGTAGATCTGAGTGTAACATATATCGAAACAGATTCTACACTCTGATTTTAGCCAAAATTGGTATTTATCGTACTATGTGACACAAGGTCAGAAAATGGAATTTAAAAGCCAACGCCTAAGAAGAAGAGGACTCTTTGCCTAAAAATATGCCTGGCAAGCCCCTGTCGGGATTCTTCGGTAGGGTCGCCTCAGGCGATTAGCAATAAACTAACCCCTTCTCAAAGGGTGAGAAGGCAAAGCCTGGGAGGGTTGACCTCTTAGAATTGCACAGGACAGTACCTGAGACTGGCGGAATCAAAGCCCGAAGGGCAAGGCAATACCTGTCTACAGGCGCTGCATCCATTTGAACAGATACTACACTCTGATCTTAACCAAAAGGCTAAGCTACTCTTACTTGGTATTCATCTACCTCTTACAGCGGTAAGGTGTTACACAAAGTCAGGAAAGTGAGATTTGAAAAGTTAGCGCCCTAGAGGAAGAAGAGAATTCTGGCCGTCAAAAATGCCTGGGCAGCCGCGTCGGCATTCCCCGGTAGGGGCGCCTCAGGTAGTAGGCGATAAACTAATCTATTCTCAAAGGGTGAGAAGGCAAATCCTGGGAGGGTGGACCTCCTAGAACTACACAGGACAATTCCTGAGATCGGCTGAATCAGAGTTCGAAAGTTAAGACGATACCGGTCTACAGTGCGAAGCATCCATCGGAACACGTACTACACTCTGTTCTTAGCCAAAAAGCCAAAGGAGTCTTACGTTTAAAAAAAAAATTAAACTTAATTGTGTGTTTCTTTTCTTTTATGCTTAGTATTATTTTGTAATTTCTTTCTTTGTTGTTGTCCACTAACGACTCACCGTATATGAAGGCCCAAAGGCAACTCGAGGATTAAAATTCATTGTTTGTTTCTTTTTGGGTTTTTTTCAGCTTTTTTTTGTTATTTATCACATTAAATGTTGCTTTTTTATTAATTTAATTATTTCAGTTTCGCTGTTATTGTTACTTAATCGTTTTTCAGCGAACCATTCTCTCTACCCCCCCTTTTTCAATGCCTCAAATCAATCGAAACGTCCTTTTCGAAAAATCAATACCCCCATCCCTATCGAAAACCCCTGCACTATTACTCTATTTCCTTCTTATTCTTTATCCACTTCTTAATTGTCAACCCCCACCAAAAACTGCTCCCAACCCCAAACCCCATATGCACCCCGAACTACTTCCAACTCGTCCGAAGTTTTTATCCGGCTAATACCATTGTGACTATTAACACTGTTCTTTATGTCGGATTCTGAAGACGTAAATTAATCTCGGGAGTGCCTTATCACACCCGACCAAAAATCATCGACGGACGTACAACCCCCCGTCGATCTTCGTCAGCCTGTAAATCTGGCATCGCCGTTCGGATAATGCGCCGCTATCTCTCATCAGTTATTCCCTCGCCGATTATTGGTTAATATTTTACCGATTTTTCGGACTCGGGGCCGCTCAACACGTCCCGTTTTATCATGCCCACGTGTATAATATGGAGTGATGGAACGCGGGCACATTAAGCACTACAGCACTTGAACAATACATTTATTTGAAATGATATCACTTGAAAGTTATGCGTGGAAAGTTATATTTCTATCACACATATATATATATATATATATATATATCGAGAGAGAGAGAGAGATAGGAGAAAAAAGAGTGATAAAAATGCGACGATTGTCCAAATTTATTTCAAATTTCAATTGTTCAATGCAAGGTGTATTCAGTAATAAACTAGTGTTTATTATTTTTTCCTTAAGCCAAAGCTTTTCAAAGATCGAGATCTTATCATCAGAGGAGAAATACAGATAGATAAGTTGGCTTTACGAAAAAGCCAAAGTTCAAATATTTGAAAAATATGAAAATTATTTTTTTATTTTTTTTTTTTTTTTAATTATTATTAAAAAAACGCAGTGAATCAAAAGAGAAGTTCCAACTTCTCGTTCTTTGAAAAGCCTTGGCTTAAGGAAAGAATAATAACCACTAGTTTATTACTGAATACACCTTGCATTGAACAATTGAAATTTGAAATAAATTTGGACAATCGTCGCATTTTTATCACTCTTTTTTCTCCTATCTCTACAATTGCTCTATCTCGTATATTGAGCTAATCCTCTTCACAATAGGTTCCATCTACTAAAAGTTTTACTTTGGTTTATATTTGATCCTATATATATATATATATATATATATATATATATATATATATATATATATATATATATATATATATATTCTTATCTTTCTGTATTTGCTGCAGATGGGGCATGTTAGCGGATGCCAGACATTCACCGGCTATTTCAGACACTCCAGCCTAGAGATCTTTTTAAGATTCTAACCGTCCCTTTAATTGCAGTTGTTTGTATTTCTCTTGCACTCGGTTCACCGGGTATACTCGCCAGATAGCTTTTGAAATCATTTTTCATTAGTCCTGTTGCTCCTATAATTACTGGTATGATGGAGATTTTCGTAAGATTCCAGTTTCTTTTCGTGTCGTACATAAGACCTTGGTATTTCGTAATCTTTTCCCTTTCAGCTCTGTTCAATCCTGCATCATTAGGGACACTGACTTCAACTAGGCTTGCTACTTTCCCCCTTTCGTCCCATATTACGATGTCACGTTTTTACAGCTCCGTTTTCTAGATATGTAGCTGTAGGGATTGCATAGTCATAGTGGATGGTGTATAACTTACTTCCAACTGTTCTTTCTGGTATATGCTCCCAGGACTTGCTGCTACACTGGATATCCATTGTAAAATATAACAGAATTCGTCTGTTTAATTATAAATTTTATTTTTTTCAATTTTTCTGATGGTATTTTTTGTATTAACATTTTTTTTTTTTTAAATAAATGTGCTATAGGTTTCATAGGTTTCAAGAACGTTTTCAATTCTTCGTCGAATCCTTCCCAGGTGTCAAAAGCAAATGAACAAAAAAGTTGGAGAAATATTCTGATGGTCTTTTTTTGTATTAACATCAACAAAAGTAATAAATGTTCCATAGGTTTCACGAACGTTTTCGATTCTTCGTCGAATCATGCTCAGGTGTCAAAAGCAAATGAACAAAAAAGTTGGAGAAAGAAGAGAATTTCTAAAAAGACAGCGGAGAAACGCGCCTATATATATATATATATATATATATATATATATATATATATATATATATATATATATTGTGTGTGTGTGTGTGTGTTTAAGCAGCATTTTCTCATTTATGCAACCATTGTTAAAAATAACAGAATTCGTCTGTTTCATTACACCTTTTTTATTTTTTTCAATTTTTCTGATGGTCTTTTTTTGTATTAAAATAAAAAAAATAATAAATGTTCCATAGGTTTCACGAACGTTTTCGATTCTTCGTCGAATCATCCTCAGGTGTCAAAAGCAAATGAACAAAAACCTTATTAAACCTTCCTTACACTAAATTTAAACAAACATACATAACACTCAAATAACGCGTCCAAACGAGAGTGACACGGGACTTGACATTTCCGAAACAGATGACAACAAATCTGAAGAGAGCCGGATTGCTAAGTCCTTCTGTGCTTGAAACCGACGGTACGAATGTTGTACTAATTTTTCTGTACCATAATATATATATATATATATATATATATATATATATATATATATATATATATATATATATATATATATTTGTAGCTCCTAGAAAGACCCTCTAGATTGACACTGTAAGTGTAGTATTAACACAGCATGACGTCGCTAGCTATATGTGCATCGTTCCTTCCATCATGTAGAACGATCTTATGACGTCAAGCCGCCACATAAAGTGTTAAAATTATCACCGTTTATTCGCTGTTCAAGGTGGCCGAGTGGTTCGGGGCGTCGAGATTTTAGTTGCAAAATACGCGGAAATCGAGGTTACGAATCGCATGACCGGTAGTGAATAGTTATATCTCTATGCTGATGAGTCCCGGACGAAACGTATACGTACATAGATTATAAACTAAACAAATATTTATTATATATATATATATATATATATATATATATATATATATATATATATATATATATATTTGTTATTGTTTATTATCTATGTACGTATACGTTTCGTTCCTTTTCAATCGCGACTCATCAGCATATAGATATGACTAATAAATACCGGTCGTACGATTCGAAACCCTGGATTACAAGTATTTTTCAACTTAAATCCAACGTCGTTAACCGCGCGGACAATATTTGAATAGCCGATAAACAATGATAATTTTAACACATTTAAAAGCGGCAACGGTGTCTAGGCATTCTACTTCTATTAAAGAAGGAATGATGCATTATAAAGCAAGTGACGTCATGCTGTGTTTGTACTACCATTAGAGTGCTCTACTTATATTCCGAGGAGCGACAAATATAAAATATTTGTTATTGTTTATTATTTATGTACGTATACGTTTCGTCCCTTTTCAATCGAGACTCATCAGCATAGAGATATGACTATTCACTACCGGTCGTACGATTCGAATATATATATATATAATGTTTAGAATTTATAAAGGAAATGTAGAAAAAGTGGAGTAACATACTAGCAAAAATAAGGACCCAAACACGTCATTGTAGTTGGGACAAGATATTTCCGTCGTTGGATGCGACCATATTCGTTTGGAAAAGAACTTTATTGTCAAAAACTCAGCAAACTTGAGAATGCCAGGTATCTAATAACAATGCAACTGACCTCTACTCGTTCATTCACGTACCCAGGTTTCATTTCTGATAGTTTCAATGGTGGTATGTGAATTCATTTCTGTCTGATTTTACAACCCGCAGAAACGAATGAATATGTTCGTCTACACGTGAATAAAAGTCATGTCGTTCTATTGGTAGGCGACTTCCGACATTTAAGTCGAGTAGCTAATCTGTTGTCAAATTGAAACTAATTAATTAGAGTTTTTATTCTACAACAGTTTGTAGTTTTTTTTTTAGTTTATTTTGTGTTTCGGAAAAGTAGAAGCTTTTAGTGCGAATTCGTCAACAGAAAATATTTTGGAGAAAAAAAATCTCAGAGAAATCAAGTGCAATTTAACAAAGGGTGAATACATTTGGAACTAAATGAGTTTGGACTCAATTAGAGAAATGAAAAAAAAGATCAACAAAACAATAGAAATCGATAATATTTAGATAAACATCGAAATCAACGTACAAATCAATATATATGTATAGTATTCAATATATAGACTGTTTCGCTGTATAACAGCGCACTGATTTGGCTAGACTTACACGCACGTCAAGCTGAGATAAATACCAAACTGTGTTGACACGAGGGATGTCTGTTATTGGTTTCGCTATTAGCAACGCTTACATCAGTTAGTGAAAACGAAATTCTTAAATTAAATTAGAAATTGTAAGCAGGGTTCAGTACTCTATTCTTGTACGAAAATATATGAATTCTTGCTAATAGACAATATATATATATATATATATATATATATATATATATATATATATATATATATATATATATATGAAGCAATCCAACAAAAGATATAAGCGTCAACTAATATCTTATAATTAGTGAAACATCCGGATAAAAACTGAAGCTCAATATACTGGATAGAGCATTAATATTATAATATAAAATGAAGTAATAAAATAAGGTGTCAATCAAATTTTATTAGAATTCAAAGTTCAAGCAAAGTATCCTAAAGTCCTTAGCTCATGAGTTTTCAAAGATAATTCTTCTCTTCAGAGGACCATTATTACCTGTAGTAGTATAACTGCGGTAATGGTAATATATATATATATATATATATATATATATATATATATATATATATATATATATATATATATATATATATATATATATGGGAAAAGAAGGATGAAGGTAATCCAACGTAATGGGAAATGAAAAAGGAAAAACCAAAAAAGAAGGTTTTTTATGTGTTCATCAATGTTTCGTCTTTATTTGTAAGACTTCTTCAGGATGATAATATAAAGAAAAAATGTCATGCAAGTACTTGGACATATGGGGTTGACATGGTGGGTTGAATGGAGGAAAGTAGTAGCCAGCTACTGAAAAAACAGTAGGGTTGACGTCCGGACTTGGTGAAGTCAGTTGTGAGGAATGAAAATAAATGTTGATGAAACTGAGTGAAAAAGTGGAAGATGGGGGTGAGCAGGGATACTGTGGATGGTTGAAAGAGAAAAAGTGGAAGGGTGGGGTGAGCGGGAAATAATACGGATGGCAGTGAGTGAAGGAGGTGAGAGGTGGGGAAAGAGGAAAATGGAATGTTTGGCCAGGTGGCTGCAGCAAAGACTGTTAGGGGTGAGTAGGTTGGAAAGTCTGGGTTCATAGTTAAAGAAGATGTGTGTGGCGGGTGTATGCGGAGAAGTGGAAGGTGGGTAGAAGAAGGGAGGGGGAGGCCCTGTGATTTGGGTGGATTGGTATATATATATATATATATATATATATATATATATATATATATATATATATATATATACATATTACATATATTGAATTAGTTTCTGTAGATGTAAATCCGTTGAAACTCGAGTTTTTATAAAAAGTGCTTAATGCAAAGTAGAGCTGTTCTTTCGTATACATTTTTATTTATACAAACATTATTGGTTACATATGTGCATACATGTTTCGGTTGTACTCTTCACAGAGAGTCCACCTCTTGAGACAGAAGAAGACTAGGCTTCCTTGTCTTCTTTGGTCTGAAACATTATACTATATATATATATATATATATATATATATATATATATATATATATATATATATATATATAAATATATATATTAATATATATATATATCTCATTTCTCATTTCTCTCATTTCTAAATATATTTTTAAATAAGTTATCTCCCTTTGACAATAACAGCCCATACGTAAATTTAAATTTGAATTGAATAAAGAGAATGAAAACGGAAAGAAAAAAAAAGAAAAGAATTAATTAATGAATCATATAAAATTAAACATAATAAAATTATAAAAAATTGGTATATTATTAAACAAATGTTTATAGTATTTTAACTTTAGTTATGTGATTGCTTAATGGAATTTTGACATTTTCTGCGTTCTTACTACCAATTGTTTTCTGCGGTATGTCGATGATCAGACACCGGTTATTAATTGTATACGTACATAAAAGTAATCCATCGATACGTGCTTCTGGATCACAGCTGCCATCAGAAATATGTACAATTCTTATCACCTAAATATTTAATGTATTTTTATGTAATTATTTTTATTGGTGATTGCAGCGTTCGTTATTTTTGCTAACTATTATTTCGATTCTTTCACTTCCTAAGTGATTAAGATGCCGAAAATTGCATTATTAGTCGCTCTTAACTTTATAGGCCGTATTTTTTTAAACATATATATTTTTATTAATTTTATGCTAAAATCTGCCTTTGATTTGCGGTAATACGCATTGAAACGTTGGTTAATTGACGTAAGGCTAAAATAGTGTTTATGTAATTTCATATATATATATATATATATATATATATATATATATATATATATATATATATATATATATATATATATATATATGGGAAGAGAAGGATGAAGGTAATCCGACGTGATGGGAAAATGAAAAAGGAAAACCAAAAAATGGATGTTTTTTATGTGTACATCAACGTTTCGTCTTTATTTATAAGACTTTATCAGGATGATAAAATAGAGAAAAAATGTCATGCAAGTACAGATACATGTAGGGTAGACATATTGGGGGGGAAAATAAAATGAAATAATGGCCCCTACTGGGTTGACGTCCGTACTTGTTGGAGAAATAGAAATGAATGTTGAAGAAAATGAGTGGGGAAACAATGGAAGGGTGGGGTGAGCAAGGACTACTGCGGCTGGTCGTAAGAAAAAGAGGTGGGGGATGAGCAGGGGTAAAGTGGATGGCAGAGAGGGGGGAGGGAGGTGTTTGACCAGATGGCTGTGGTCAAGATTGAAGGGGAAAAGTAAGTTGGAATGTTTGTGTAAATATATATATATATATATATATATATATATATATATATATATATATATATATATATATATATATTTCATGGATCCACAAAAAATTTATAAGGGGTTATAATTTTTTTAAGTATCAATTTTCAATATTTACTTTACCAGTGCTCAATACGTAAGTAGAGCTAGATAGTAAGTTATGGAAATATATTCATGGCAATTAAACTACACAGAGGCTCCCGGGTGGAAATCTTCAGGCTAAAATACATAGATTTATTTTTTCCGGCGTTTCTATATACACGGATAGCTAGTTAACCAATCAGATTCTTTGTTGTTCTCTTAGCCAATCGTTGGGCTTCGCATTTACTATTCTATTGTTCTGTTTTCTATAGAGTTGCATATATTTTGTTTCTTTGTGGTGTCAATATAATGGGTGAACGTACATTTTCGACGTATGAGCGCCCCGCCAGGGCCTGTCCGCGCGTGAATTTGTAATTGCAAGGGTTGCGCAATCCCCAACAACCGCTCTCCTGAATCCAATGGTAAGTAGTAATACAAGACGACTGGAAACAATGCCGAGATAAGCAGAGAGCACATACAGAACCTGGTATTCCCAAATTGTCACCCATTTAGTACTGGCCAGGCTCGACGCCGCTTAACTTCGGTGATCTAACGGGAACCGGTGTGTCAACGTGATTGCGCCACACACATATATATATATATATATATATATATATATATATATATATATATATATATATATATATATATATATATATATATATATATATATATATATATATATATATATATATATATATATATATATATATATATATATATCAGATAGATAGATTGATAAATAGATAGAAAAAGTTTAAATACTTTTCTTTTTAAAAGGCATATTTCAAAACTTTTTAATCAATACAATTATGTCCATCGGAACTGCAGTGTTTATTTATTCGATGAAATGTGGGTACAGCCACCTGCAGTCTAGTTCGTTGTAGTATTCTACGGACTTAGGTTCCTTGAGTCCAAAGCTGAATCTCCCAAAATAATATTGGGCATAATTCGTGTACGTTCGAGTAAATGAGACCAATCTAAGCTGTAAAACATTACAAACTGACCATTCTGAAGAGCGGACATTAAACCCGCTACACTGAGACATTATCCCGACGATGATTAGTTCGACACAGTTATCCGGAAAAAAAAACGTCTTCCTACAGAAACGATAAAAGTCACAAATAATATCATCGTTTGTTTGTTTTCTGGTGACGAAGAAAAGCTGGCGATCACGAACTTTTAGGCCTACAAACGAAACTGTCAATTTCAATCAGACATACTAAAAAAAAACTTGACAACTAAAGAAAAAAAGGAAGAATAGTCTTTTTAATTCTTAGATGACTAAGAATATCTAAATGATCTATTTTATACTTATATGGTTTGAGAAAAAAAAAAACACTCCGAAAAGCTATATTCCATTGCGACCAATTTCGAGTACAAATAAAGCCTGACGCCAAATAATAAAAAAAAACTATAATAGCAAATATAATGTTGATACTTGTTCCAATCACCTACTTAAACATCAAACACTCACGTTATGTACGAAATACTAGTAATAAGGCTTTCCCAAGGGGTGACGGTGGCTAAATGTTTAACGACACAAAGTGACAACCTGCTGTGTCAAGTTCGAATCCAGTTCGCTCCACAGAAATACTTTCACTTAGAATATTTGCAACATACACGTGGTACCCCCGCTGTAAGTACCCAGTATCTTCCGGCAGCCACGTATCTCTGGCTTTATTTAATTTGTCCTTTAGTCCTCACATTCCATGAACGATCTTTCTGACAAAGGGGGAAGAATTGCTGTTTTCTGGGTCGGAATCCATCTACATAATATTTATTATTAGCTAGTTTTTTTTTTTACCTTGAGAAACTATTTTTTTTTAAAGAGTTTTACATCAAGTGGCATCATGCTGTGTCTGGAGCGATTTCTTTATAAAAAAAAGGAAAAATAAATCGTAAGTGACAGTCTTCTATCAAATTTAATTTTTGGTTTACTTTCGGCAGCTTCGTAACTCTCGCTTCCCTTATTGTGTCTTTTAGTCCTCACATTCCATGAGCGATCTTTCTGACAAAGGGGGAAGAATTGCTGTTTTCTGAGTCGGAATCCATCTATATGTTATTTATCGTTAGCTAGTTTGTTTGTTTTTCCCTTGAGTAACTATATTTTTCAAAGATTTTTACATCAAGTGGCTTCATGCCGTGTCTGAAGCGAATTTTATATAAAAAAAAGGAAATATAAATCGTAAGTGACAGTCTTCTATATATATAAAATTTAATTAATATATAAATTTAATTAGTTAAGGAGAGTAGAAAGTGACTAGTGGGTTTACTTTCGGCAGCCTCGTAACCCTCGCTTCCCTTATTTTTTCTTTTAGTCCTCACATTCTATGAGCGATCTTTTTGACAAAGGGGGAAGTATTGCTGTTTTCTGGGTCAGAATCCATCTATATAATATTTATCGTTAGCTAGTTTTTTTTTACCTTGATGAAGTGCTTTTTTAAAGATGTTTACATCAAGTGGCTTCATGCTGTGTCTGAAGCGATTTTTATATAAAAAAGGAAATATAAATCGTAAGTACCAGTCTTCTATATCTATTAAATAGTTTTGGTTTACTTCCGGCAGCTTCGTAACTCTCGCTTCCCTTATTTTGTATTTTAGTCCTGACATTCCAGGAACGATGTTTCTGACAAAGGGGGAATAATTGCTGTTTTCTAGGTTGGGATCTATCCATGTAACACT
The DNA here is from genome assembly GCA_963556195.1 of Sepiola atlantica. Lineage (NCBI taxonomy): Eukaryota > Metazoa > Mollusca > Cephalopoda > Sepiida > Sepiolidae > Sepiola > Sepiola atlantica. The sequence continues at coordinate 3,698,283 of OY744552.1, forward strand.
TATAGTTGGCTAGTTTTTTTTACCTGGAAGTATATTTTGACCGATATTTTTATTCATTTGTTTTGCGTACGGATGAATAACTAACGGGGACAACATGGCGGATAAAATGCAAGCAGATTAAAGATTCAAAAAATTATCAAAAGAAAATAGCAAGAATTTAAACAGGGCGAAGCTAAATTAAAATTCGAAATTGAATGGAAAAAAAAAAAATTTTAATACATAGAAATAATAAAACTAGAAGTTAACGGGAACGCTCATTCGGAGTTATTTGACTAGGAATTTCTTTTTTTCTTTTGAAAAAGGGAAGTCGAACACAGCATGGACTTCAATTTAAGTAGTGTTGGGCGATTTATTTTCTTAGTTTAAAATGGAGAATTAGATGTACATGTTTTTTTTAAAAAACTATTATAACACCTGCTGTTAGTGATCTCCCTTAACATATTAATATTTCTATGCACAGATATTTACATATATATAATTCGCGCCCGTCGACCGTCGGGAACTAGCTTCCTGCACTGAAGATTGCGTAAGCATGAAAAATCAATGGCTGTAGGTAATAAATAATTAATATTTATTTATAAATATTATTATGTAGCCCCCTTTACTAAGGCCGGGCACTCTGAGTGAATTTAATAACAAGCAGTACTACTAGCTTCATTGCTAGAGCCAACACGGTTTGTTGTTGTTGATCACTCTTCGCTGCTCGTCGTAAATACCCTTAATTCCAAGATAATTTGTTATGGCCAACGGGAAAAGCCCTTGACTGCGAATCAGGGGCGATTTGTGATCGGGGTTCGCGCCCGCCGACCGTCGGAAATTAACTTCCTGCACTGAAGATTGTGTAGTATATATTTATTTATTTTGGTACAGAAAAATTAGTACAACATTCGTACCGTCGGTTTCAAGCACGGACAGTCTTAGCCATCCGGCTCTCTTCAGCTTCTGTTGTCATCTCTAAAGAGAGCCGGATGGCTAAGTCCTTCTGTGCTTGAAACCGACGGTACGAATGTGGTACTAATTTTATGTACCAAAATAAATAAATGTTATGCTCTTAATTTTTAACTTTAATTATTAATTAATCGAGCACTCTGCTGGGATTTTTCCTACTATAATACAAAGAAGTATATATATATATATATATATTCATATATATATAAAACATATATATAATATATATAATATATATATATATATAAATATAATATATATAATATATATATATTATATATCAACGTCGTAAAAATAATTGAATTGGTCCATTAAAGTACGGTATACGCTTCTTCTTTCGTGTGAATCAGATACTACACTTTGATCTTAGCCAAAAGAAAGAAAGAACGGATAATGCAACATGAGTATCTTCTTCTTCGTTCGTGTGAATCAGATGATTCTGGTGTTGGCATTAGTTTCCCCGATGATTTTCTAGTTAGAAATCTTTCTGGAAAGACATCGGGTACTTACGGGAAGGACCACGAGAAAGTGAAGTGGATATCGACACGGACTGAAAACCTGGGTGTTCCAAGTTCGAATCCATTCGGTTCCACAGTATCACTTTCACTTAGAGATGTGTGCAACTTTCCCGTGGTCCTTCCCGTAAGTACCCGATGTCTTTCTAGAAAGATTTCTAACTAGAAAAACATCGGGGAAACTAATCCCAACACGAAGATGAGAAAATGGAGGGTCTCGTATAAGCCACGCTGAGATAGGTTATTTAAGAAATAAAAAAACAATAAAACATCAATGTTTGGTGCAGTTTTGGTCAGCTAGCTGATATCTTCAGACAGTCTGATCTGGAAGCAATAGATGATCGGAGTAGACTTAATTAGAAAAATCTGACTGGTGTCCGTTATGCGTATTATTATATTGATGAATAGCGATTTAAAAATGTACGCTATTCCATTGGTTAGGATTCCACGGTATTTCTTTCTTCTCTTTTTCTTATAGAATAATTCCATTGGTTGCGTGTCCTTCAGCATAAGAAACATGTCACAATAGGACGTAGGGATTGAAACGATTGACCATGAAGCACGTATAGGTCAGTGGGCAAACATGGTATTCCAGCATCGTCCACACCGTTATGTGCATGTTCATTAGAGCGATTGTTCAGCATGAATTTCTTGGAATGACATGCTTCATGAGAACGAGGGTCCGCAAAATGTAATTTTGAATCGGAAAAACGAAAAAATGCACGAGCCTAAAATAAGTATATGATTAGAAGAAATATATATATATATATATATATATATATACGTAAATATATGTGTATACATATATATATATATATATATATATATATATATATATATATATATATATATACGTAAATATATATACCTATATAGATATATACGTAAATATATGTGTGTATACATATATATATACATACGTATATATATACCTATATATATATCAATATATATATATACATATATATACGTAAATATATATATACCTATATATATTAATACATATATATATATACATATATATATATATATACATATATATATATACATATATATATATATATATATATATATACGTAAATATATATATACCTATATATATTAATATATATATATACATATATATATATGTATATATATACGTAAATATATGTGTGTATACATACGAATATATATACCTATATATATATATATATATATATATATATATATAAATATATATATATATATATATATATATATAAATATATATATACATATATATATATACGTAAATATATATATACCTATATATATTAATACATATATACATATATATATACATATATATATATATATATATATATATATATATATATATATATATATATATATATATTTCAAATATATTTTTTTATAACACAAAGTTTTCCAATAATGTAACAGTGAGAATAGTAGTTATAAAAAATATTTTAGTATTATTTATGTGGTTTCGAAAATATAAAAATATTATATCTATATCTATCTATCTAAAGATATATATATATATATATATATATATATATATATATATATATATATATATATATAATATATATATATATATAATATATATATATATATATATATATATATATATATTAATTTTCATCCACATACGTATACGTTTAATTTTTTTAGGGAATCGTCTGTGTAGAGTGTGGTATTCATACCTAACTATACGGATCTAAATGCCCAATATATATATATATATATATATATATATATATATATATATATAAAATATAATAACACGAAATCACATAATTGTCGATGCAATAATTTATTTCAACCGTTCGGTTTTTTCAAGCATCACTCAGACAATTACATTTTTGTCTGAGTGATGCTTGAAAAAACCGAACGGTTGAAATAAATTATTGCATCGACAATTATGTGATTTCGTGTTATTATATTTTATTATTGCTCTGTTTACTACATTGAGCTCTCATACCCGGATTTCCTCCTGGAATTATTCCACTATAACACAAATATATATATATATATATATATATAAATTAAGAAGGAACAACCAAAAACTCAACGTTTCGCCAAGCTGTTGCGTAAGCTTTATAAAGAACGGAGAAAATGCTAAAAGTTGCAAAGAACGTTCTTTGCCACTTTTAGCAAATTCTTCGCTCTCGATAAAGCCTATGTATGTATACATACGTCCCTAACAATCGGGAGAAATTTTTTAAACAAACGGAGAATAACCTCTACACGGCTTATTCCCAAAGTAAATAAATAATGATGATGATGATGGTGATGGTGATGGTGATGATGATGATGATGATGATGATGATGATGATGATGATGATGATGATGATGATGATGATGATGATGATGATGATGATGATGATGATGATGATGATGACAATAACAATAATATTATTAAAACACTACACTTAAGAAGCATTCTGCGATATGGTAGTTAGCATATAAAATTATATAAAAATAAAAGACGCATAAAAAAGCTTAAATACCTTTGGTACCAGATATGCAAATAGATAATAGAAAGGAAACCTAGCCATATAGATCTAAATATCCAATATATAGTTTAAAAAAGCTTCCAGTCATTTTAAACAAAGAAAAAATGCAGTTTAAATTAAATAAATATATATACGAGGGACGTTCAATAAGTAATGCTCCTGACCCACTTCCAGTTGTTTGATCTAGATGATATTTTGCATGTGTAATGGTTTCTATCTGTATGGGTCTTGTTTAAAAAAACAGCTTTGAACTCATTGTGGTTTCTGATTCACAGGTGTTTGAACTGAGTCAGGTGGGAAATGGAGGCAGTTGAGTGTCGCGCAGTGATCCAATTTTTGTATTTGAAAGAACGAACGCCAAAGGAGAGTTTTGATAGAAATGAAAGAAACTTATGGTGATGATGCCCCATCATATGACCTTGTAAAACGCTGGCATCGTGAATTCAAACATGGCCGGAAGTCTGTGGAAACAGCGTCCAGACTTGGTCGTATCTCTTCTGCCATTGATGAGGCATCTGTCTGTCAAGTTGAGTCTGCCATTTTGGAAGATCGACGCATTACTATTCGCCAAACAGTCCAAGAGGTCAAGATTAGTGCAAGGTATGTAGAAAATATCATCTATGACCATTTGCATATGCATAAGGTGTCTGCCAGATAGATTGCCAGGTTGCTCACATCTTTCCAGAAGCAAGAAGGCGTCGAGTGCCCGAGAATTAATTTTGAGATGTGTCAAGAAGATGAGTCAAAGTTTGTCAAAAGACTAATTACACGGGATGAAACTAGGGTCCATCACTATGATCCAAAGACTAAAGCCCAGTCAATGCAATGGAAGCACTTGGATTTACCACCTCCAAAGAAGGCAAGGATGCAGCCCTCCGCTGGCAAGATCATGCTCACAGTCTTCTGGGGCCAGGACGGAGAAATGATGACAGATTTCCTGGTAAAGGGTACCACAATTACAGGAGCCTATTACGCTTCACTTTTGATGAAATTAAGAGAAGCGATCAAAATCAAGGGGCAAGATATCCTCCTCCTGCAGGACAACGCTCCGGTCCACAACTCGCATGTCGCCAGATCAGAAGCACGAGCGTGGGGCTATGAAATCCTCCCCCATCTCCCTTACTCTCCTGACCTTGCACCCTCTGACTTTCATCTCTTCCCAGCCATGAAGTTGTTTTTGAAAGGAAATCGTTTCCCAGATGATGCAGACTTGATTTCTGAAGTTACGACGTGGTTGGAGGACCAACCTGGGGTGTTCTACAAACACGGTATCCAGAGCTGCATCCAACGATGGGAGAAATGCATAACTCTGGGTGGTTCCTATGTAGAGAAATACTAATAACTTTTTTCAACTCCCTATAGTTCAGTAGTTATTATTATTTATAATTACTTATAATTAATTATTAAAATTTGATGAAAATACATTATAAAAAAATTAATTGGAAAGTCCTATACATATATATATATATATATATAAAAATATATATATATATATAAATATTTTTTATTGCTTATTTATCTATGGACGTATACGTTTCGTCTCTTTTCAATCAAGACTCATCAGCATAGAAGTACGACTATTCACCACCGGTCACACGATTCGAAACCCTGGATTACAAGTATTTTTCAACCCCAATCCAACGTTGGGCCAATTCTAAACAGCTTATAAACAATGATAATTTTAACACTTTTAGAGGCGGCGAAACGTACAGGCATTCAACTTCTATAAGTGAAGGAATGATGCATATAAAGCAAGCGACGTCACGCTGTGTTATTACTACCATTTACAGTGCTCTACTTTTTAACGAGGAGCTTCAAATATAAATATTTGTTATTGTTTATTTATCTATGGACGTATACGTTTCGTCTCTTTTCAATCAAGACTCATCAGCATAGATGCCTATTCACTACCGGTCACACGATTCGAAACCCTGAATTACAAGTATTTTTCAACCCCAATCCAACGTCGCTATATATATATATATATATATATATATATATATATATAGTATATGCATTGTATTAGTTTCTGTAGATATAAATCCGTTGAAACTCCAGTGTTTATAAAAAGTGCTAAATAAAGAGTACAGCTGTTCTTTAGTATATATTTTTTTTATTTGGTTACATATGTGCATTCATGTTTTTGTTATACTCTTCACAGATCAATTCATCTTATTCCTTGTCCTTTTTTTGGTCTGAAGAGGTTGCTTCTCTGTGAAGAGTACAACCGAAAAATGTATGCACATATGTAACCAATAAATAAAAATGTATACTAATTACTTATATATATATATATTAAATTTATACTAAATATATATATATATATATATATATATATATATATATATATATATATATATATATATATATATAAACCAGCACGTTTCTATCAAAAATACGTCAGGGAAAGGTAGGATCCTTGTGTTACCCCTCCTCTAATTCTGTGGACTCTGCTATTGGCCAGCATTTGGTTGAAAATCCAAGTTGTGCCAGTAGCTATAAAATAGACCGTTTTGAGGTCTTTCATAGAGCATATTCCAAGAATCATTTGAAAATATTGGAATCTGTCTCTATCGCTATTCGCAAACCTTCCTTGTGCCGTCAGAAGGAATTTGTCAGATCGTTAAATCTCTTTGGGGAACTTTGAACCCCCTCCCCTTTCCCCTCCTAACGTAGTGCCTTTTAACCGGTTTTTTAACGAAATCATTAAATTCGCTTCTTTTAATCGCTCCATCGTTAATTTTGGCACATTCAATTCCCCGTTTGCTCTTTCTTTCGACGATATTATTGATTTAAAACTATCGATTTTCTCCTGACGAGATGATAGTCGAAATGGCTTTTGAGAGATTTCCGCGCATCCTTTTTAAATGCATTTATAAGTTTTGTACCTCAAAACATTTATATATATATATATATATATATATATATATATATATATATATATGTGTGTGTATCGAGGCAGCATTTTTTCTTTAAGACACGTATTATTAAAAATAACCGACAATTTTTGTCTGGCTATTTTAGTGTTGATCCCTTCAATTTTCCGGATTAAAATCTTAATATATATATATATATATATATATATATATATATATATATATATATATATACAGGGTGTTTCAAAAGTCTTGGGAACATAACGATTTTTAATAACTCAAAAACTATTAGGAGTTGAAAAATCAAATTGGTACCGTTGGAAAGGTTAAAGTTTCAAGTTTTGTGGGGAATCTTCAAACTTGCTCAATATGAGCACCATTCGTCACACGGCAGACATCTAGTCGATAGTCCATTTCCTGCCAAACGCGTTCCAGCATCTTGACGTCAATGGTTCCCACAACTGCCGTGACTCGAGCCTTTAGTTCGTCAATATCTCTTGGAAGAGGCGGCACATAGACTTGTTGCTTGACAAAGCCCCAAAGGAAAAAGTCACACGGGGTAAGATCTGGAGACCTAGGAGGCCAGGGCATGAGAACGTCATCACCTCGCCCAGATCTCCCAATCCATCTACCAGGCAGCCTTGTGTTAAGAAACTGCCTTACTCTAAGACTCCAGTGTAGTGGTGCACCATCTTGTTGAAAAATGAAGTCATCAGATTCTGCTTGTTCCAACTGAGCCATTAACCAGTCTTCCAGCATGTTGAGATAGGATTCACCAGTGATAGTTGCCTCTTCAAAGAAGAACGGTGCATAGACACCTTTCTTGGAAATTGCACAAAACACGTTTACTTTTGGTGAATCTCGCTCGTGCTCAAGAAGTTCATGAGGATTCTCAGTACCCCATATGCGAGTGTTATGCTTGTTAACTTTGCCATTCAGATGGAAGGTCGCCTCATCGCTAAAAACAAGCCGGTCATCAAAGCCGTTATCTTCCAACTTCCCTTGCATTGCAATGCAAAAGTCACGGCGAAGTGGCTTATCAGTGTCCTTCAACTTTTGGACCAACTTGAGCTTGTAAGGTACCATTTGCAGTCGTTTCCTTAAGACACGCCAGACAGTTGCTGGAGCAAGCTGAAGTTCCCTGCTGGCTCTTCTCACTGATTTACGGGGGCTCCGTTGAAAGGCTGTCCGAACTTGCTCAACTGCATCTTCTGAAGTTGAAGGGCGACCTGTTCGCTTACTTGGGCACAAACACCCATCTTTCACAAATTTAGCATGCCATCTGACAATGGATTTCCTTTCAGGGGCTTCTTTTTTAAATTTCCTGCGAAATGCACGCTGAACACATGTCCACGATTCAGTCTTTGCAAATTGGAGGACGCAAAATGCCTTGTCTTGTTTAGAGAACGCCATTACTGCACCTGGAAAGATAACACGAAAATCATTAGTATGACCAAAAACTTGATTAAGCAAGCTTTAAAATGGCACCAGTTTCATTTTTCTACCTGGAATAGTTCATGAGATATTCGCATTTGTAATGTTCCCAAGACTTTTGAAACACCCTGTATATATATATATATATATATATATATATATATATATATATATATATATATATATATATATATATATATATGGTCTGTGTGTTGGTTAAAAGGAGTCGACTGCCTTGAGTGTGACACTATCATAACAGTTAAGCGGAAGTAAAATCGGCAAATATTGGTAAAGACACCAAAAGACATACTCACTCAGCGTTTGATTTCCAGTTCCGCTTCGTTGCCAAAATACAAAATGGCGCTGGTGTTTTAAGGCTGGTGGATTGGACAGCATTTTGCCTTCGTGATGATTGTTTGAATTATACACGGCGTGCCCTTCTGGGAAATCACCGGCAACATTTCGCCAATAGAAACCACTCTATTCGTTAAAGGAATTAATAGATATATTTTGATCGGACCGATGCTTATTCAACAAGACCAGTATCTTTGTTGTGACGATTGAGGCCTTTATAGCTGATACGCTGGTTCTATTGGGATAATTTCTTGATAGCCGACTTATTTACATCGGAATAAAATAGTTGGAAATATTTTATTTGTTTGATTTTTACTGATCGTAAATTACATTAATTTGTATTTACACTGTTTTTCAATTAAATATTACAGAATGATATTAGCACCCGGTTAAAACCATGTAAAAGTGATTTCTGAAAGGAGGAAGGCTCAAGTACATATTTTGAAAGTGCTATTTCATGTATACTTACAGATATTATATGTATCTACGAATTATTTTATGGTTTATAATTCAAATTGCATCTGCATTTTGTTTGAATATGAATTGTTTTCGGTATATATCGAAATCACATGAGCGTATATACAGGGTGAACCAAACGTAAGTGGACAGTAAAAAACAGTTTTGTTGTCGACTCACTTCAAAGCTGGTTAATAAAGAACATAAATGTTTTCTACTGTACACCTACTTTTGGCTCACCCTGTATATATATATATATATATATATATATATATATATATATATATATATATATATATATATGGAAAGCCGTAAAACAACTCAACACGTGTCCCTGGATAATTATGTATATATATATATATATATATATATATATATATATACATATATATATATATATGGAATGCCGTAAAACAGCGCAACACGTGTCCTTGGATAATTATATTATATATGTATGGAAAGCCGTAAAACAGCGGAACACGTGTCCCTGGATAATTATATTATATATATATATATATATATATATATATATATATATATATATATATATATATATATATATATATATATATATATATATATACATATAATATATATATATGAAAAGCCGTAAAACAGCGAAACACGTGTCCCTGGATAATTATATATATATATATATATATATATATATATATATATATATATATATGGAAAGCCGTAAAACAGCGCAACACGTGTCCCTAGATAATTATATTATATATATATATATATATATATATATATATATATATATATATATATATAGTTTAGTTTTCCTTAAATCACATAACTTTAGTTATATTTTATGAATAATTATGCTATCATTGCACTGAATTTTAACAACTAAGATGGAAGGTATTAGCAAATATATATATATATGTATATATATATATATATATATATATATATATATATAAATATACATGTATATATATATATATATATATATATATATATATATACGTAGAGCCGTAAAACAGCGCAACACGTGTCTCTGAATAATTATATATATATATATATATATATATATATATATATATATATATATATATATATATATATATATATACATATATATATATATAGTTTAGTTTTCCTTAAATAACTTCAGTGATCTGTTATAAATAAGTTGGCTATCATTGCACGGAATTTTAACAACTAAAATCGAAATTTTGTTTAGTTGAAAACAATTTAATCTAATAGTGATGTCTGGAAAACATAACACGAAGTCAGCGACACGAATTTTGTCCAATTTTCATAAAATGTTCGTCTCTCAATTACGTCCCCTGAACGCTAATCTTATTTCCTCGCAAATAGTATGCGGATGTCATAAAATAGTTCTGACACTCATGAACTTTAGAAACCACGGATGTCAAAGTATAACTTTGTTCATGTGGCTTAATATATACGCACACTATTTGTTGTTGTTTTTTTTGGTAAGGAAAAGATAACTCTATGTGAGATTGTTCAAGGCTTCGTCTCTAAAATTAAGAATATAAGGGAAAGTTGAGATTCTTTGTGTATTAAAGATGAAACGAATATTTTGGGTGAAAATGGTTAATAGTAAGGGAGTATTTTTTCTGTAACTTTGAAGATTCATTTGTGTCTATTATCTTGAAATTATGTTTAATGCCGTGATTGTCTCGCTATATTCAAACAGGTAGTTGTTCAATTAAATCTAATTTCTCTTTCTTCTCGGAAACTGTTTACATTCATATATATATATATACACACACACACATATATATATTTATATATATACATATATATATATAGAATAAATATGAAACTAAAAGTAAACTTTTAGTAGAAATAACCTATAGTGAAATGGTAAAAGCTCCATATACGAGATAGAGCAATTATGGGCGAAGATTGATAAACATGCACGAATTGCTAATGTCATTCGCTTACGACTCATTTCTTGGCCGAGGAAGCATTGTTTTTAAATGACCAGATTTCTTCATTTTAATTCCGTTTAAGTGCGCTCCAGCTACGACTTGAACTCAATTTTCACCATTGGATTTACTTCATTTTGAACGCCTTTCTGTGATGCCTCCACGAAACTTGTTCTTCTCCATCGAAACTTCCTTCCATTGGACACCTTATCGGCGGACAATTACCACCTGGACAAACCCAATATCTTTTTACACGAACTTTTTTCACCCATCATTTTCTTAATATTTTTTCAAATGTGGAATTTGGGCTTTTCTATTGCCAACTTATCTATCTGTATAATTCTTCTGATGATAAGATCTCGATCTTTGAAAAGCCTTGGCTTAAGGAAAGAATAATAAACATAATTTTATTACAGAATATACCTTGCATTGAACAATCGAAGTTTGAAATAAATTTGGACATTGGTGCATGTGTATCACTCTTCGTTCATCTATCTTTATATATATATATATAAATATATATACGCTTGCTGTGAATATGCGTCGACTTGGTATTTACAAAGTTAAATTCCTCTTAAAATTCTGAGTTGAGTTCTGGTGGCCAACTGGTAACTCTCCTGACTTGCGAATTAGTGGCGATTTGTAGTCGAAGTTCGCGCCCGTCGACCATCGGGAATTAGCTTCCTGCACTAAGATTGCATAAACATCAAACAACGATGTAAGTAGGTAATAAATAATTAATATATATTTATAAATATGATTATATATATTTATGTATATATATATATATATATATATATATATATATATATATATATATATATATATATATATATATATAAGAATACATTTTTATTTATACAAACATTATTGGTTACATATGTACATACATAATGTTTGTATAAATAAAAATGTATACTTATGAACAGCTCTACTTGTTATTGAGCACTTTTTTATAAACACTTGAGTTTCAACGGATTTACATCTACAGAAAATAACACAATACATGTACTATATATATATATATGTGTATATATATATATATATATATATATATATATATATATATATATATATATATATATATATATATATATAAGGTGAGTCAATTAAAAATAATTAGACCTGCAGATGGAAACAGATCAATATCTTCAGTTATTCAGAACAAGGAGCATTTAGTAAATAAAAATATTTCTTCTTCTTCTCTTTTAATTTCATTCCTTAAGCCAGGCTTTTCAAAGATTAAAATCTTATTATCAGAGGAAATAGTGATTTATAATTTGACAGATAAGAACAGTCAATATTCAAAATTTGAAAAAGTTTTTTTTTTTAAGTTTAAAAAAAAAAGTTTAAAAAATATAAACGGGTGTGTTACAATGTAAATGAAAGTCACCAAACACGGAGATCCAAGTGGTATGGGGTTCAAATGTAAATTTAGATTTTGTTCGTTGCTTTTTGCCTTTGGATCTGTTTACTTGAAAACAGGAAGAAATGCGTTTTCTTAATATGGCTAATTTTGTCTGATCCCCCCTCTAAGGACTAAAGGCTTGGGTGGAATCGTCGTCGTTGGATTTTCATGCAGATTCTTCTGGATTTACCAATTACATTTGAACCCCATACAACTTGGATCTCCGTGTTTGGTGACTTTCATTTACATTGTAACACACCCGTTTGAACTTTTAAAACTTTTGAATATTGACTGTTCTTATCTGTCAACTTATCAATCACTACTTCCTCTGATGATAAGATTTTAATCTTTGAAAAGCCTGGCTTAAGGAATTAAATTGAAAGAGAAGAAGAATAAATATTTTTATTTACTAAATGCTCCTTGTTCTGAACAACTGAAAATATTGATCTGTTTCCATTTGCAGGTCTAACTATTGTTCATTGACTCACCTTATTTTTGCTCTATCCAGTATATTGAGTTTTCCTCACTTCACAATAGGTCTAATTCTCTAAAAGTTACATTTTAGTTATAAACCCTTATATATATATATATATATATATATATATATATATATATATATATAACTACACGTAGGGACTGTAAAATCAACTCAATATTAAATTGCTCCCTCCCCTAAAAGAAAAAAGAAATCAGACAGAATGACTCTCATTGAAAAATAAAAACTGACCCTAAAAGTAATTCAGTTTTTTTAAGGATAACTTAATTGTCTTTTCGTATATTCAACCTATGCACAACGTATATACATCTAATATATCTAATAGAGTTTCGATTACCAACTCATGAGAGTTTGAATTACCTACTGGAGAGTTTGAATTACCTACTAGGCACTGCCCTCGAGTGTCTCCGGTCTGTCTATACAGGGGTTTGTCAGAACAACCTGACATGAGGATACAAGTAAAGCTTGACAAAATATTCCAAATAACATAGTATTCACAGCACAAATAAAATACCCTCGACACGGGGAATGATGCACCTTTTCCAAGCAATGTTACCTCAAGTAGCAACATTTAGCTATATACTCCACCAGACAAGATAAATTATTGTCCTGGAGTCCGGTAAGACCAGGAGACGACAAAAAAGGTATACTATAACATAGTTAACTGATTAATTGGGGAGAAGAAAATTAATATTATTGTTGTAGACCCGTGCTAGGGGTCACAAAGATAACAACCACAAATTGTGACACAAGGTATTTATTCATAGCAAAACAGTAACGCCACTAAATGTGGTAGGAGATGACCGGATTCCTACCATGCGGTAAAACATGAATAGGAATGTCCTCTGTTTGAGTATTTGCAACCATGGTATTTATTATAGATGGTTGCTTCCATTAGTTCTTCAATTGGGGTGATTTGTACCCCACAACAATTATTAAGAGGTTTATGTAGTTTGCTTGAAGCATTTTTTATTAGTATATAGAAATGTGATACTTAGAAGGCAATACAATGCAGAGGTGTGACGGATAGACACAATTTGCTCCACCATTATATGTCTTATTTGCTCCAACTTGTGTCTATCCGTCACACCTCTGCATTGTATTGCCTTCTAAGTATCACATTTCTATATACTAATATTATTAACTTATTTTCTAACTTCGAATATCCATGTATCTCATATAGAGATCAAGTGTTACCCCAAGAAAGGTGCGCCTTGATTTCTGAGAACTTCGACTGAAGTAAAATGAAACGATATCGATGATCCACGATAATCATTTTTAAATTCAGTACGATCATCCTCTTTTTTTTGGGGGGGGGGGAATTTTATCGTGTTGATATTTTTAAAATTTTATTTTATACTCCTCCTGAATTACTGAGATTCAAATTGCCTCTCGCGTGGCGTGACATGACACGACATGCACTTTTTATCACCGGAAAACTGACAATGATTAAAGTAAAATAGTTGACCTTGCATAGATAATTGTAATAGCGTGCCAATATCATTTCGAAAACGATGTTAATCACCCTGTCATAATGTGTATCTCCTTTTGCACAAAAAACGAAGTACTCTAAATTAAGGTCATTTATTTAGATATACTATTTAAATGAAAACACAAAATAACGTGTGTAACGTACGATACGAAAATACACACGTTTTAATACATTAGCGTGTTACACAATCAATTAATTATGTTACGTGTTTAATTACCGATGTGTGTATAAAGCATTACACACCAGTGAGGATAATATCATGACCACACTGTACCCGAAGGAGAAAAGAAATTGCTGAGGGGATAGTACTATTAAGAACGAACATATACTATATTCCCAAAGGAGGAGGTAATTCCTGTGAGGATAATCTCATGTGACGATAACCGGTAATGCACTGTCTTAACTATAATTGAGAATGGAAAACTAGTTAAATAACGCATTGGCAGAAACACAAGTATAGTTTCGGATTCAGACAGACATTTTTTAATTTTTTTTAACATAGTTCACCTCAAACAACGCAGGCCGCCACTGTAGACGTAAGGGGCTACTGAGAAAAAAGGGAGAAGGTTGGGGGGGTCAACCTAAATTGGGATCTGCGTAGCGAGATGTCTGTTTACATTAGTTTTAAATGTTTGCATGTCAGTACTGTCGGGGAAACAGGGGACAGGGAGAGAGTTCCAGGGGCCAGCAGCACGAGGAAAGAAGCTATTTGAGTAAAAAGCTCTCCGGCATCTGGGGACCTCCACAGTGAATGGATGGGATTTAGTTGATTGTCGAGTTGGTCTAGTGAATTTACGTCGAGGGGGCACCAGAGTAGCCAATTCATCGGAGATAATCCATTGAAGTATTTGTAAAACAAGCACAAGGATGCTACATTGCGGCGATGGGACAGGGACTGAAGCTTGGTTGACAGTGAGGGATCTGTTAGGTTGGCGACACCTTTTTTGGCCTTGTCAAGGAGGGAGAGACTAGTAGATGATGCACCAGTCCAGATGTGGCAACAATACTCAATGCATGGGCGAATGGTGGTTTTGTAGAGATACAGGATAATGTCAGGTGTGAGGAGTTTACTAGCACTGTAGAGGGAGCCAACCTTCTTTGCGGCAGCCTTGGCAATGTCTTCAACTTCAACTTCTGTAAAACATTTACAACAAAGTCCATGCATGGGCAGATGGTGGCTTTGTAAAGATACGGGATAACGTCAGGTGTGAGACGTTTTCTAGCAGGGTAGAGGGAGTTTACATATACCAATCTTGATTAGTAATAGATACGCGTCTTTTATTTGCCGTCTTTCATATTGTACTTAGGCAAATGTGCATCAACAAATGAGCATAAACAAATGTGCATCAACAAATGTGCATCAACAAATGTACATCAACAAATGTGCATCAACAAATATGCATCAATAAATGTGCATCAGCAAATATGCATCAATAAATGTACATCAACAAATGTGCATCAACAATAGGTGCATCAACAAATGTGCATCAACAAATGTGCATCAACAAATGAGCATAAACAAATGTGCATCAACAAATGAGCATAAACAAATGTGCATCAACAAATGTGCATAAACAAATGAGCATAAACAAATGTGCATCAACAAATGTGCATAAACAAATGTGCATCAACAAATGTGCATCAACAAATGAGCATAAATAAATGTGCATCAATAAATGTGCATAAACAAATGAGCATCAACAAATGTGCATCAACAAATGTGCATCAACAAATGTGCATCAACAAATGGGAACCATAAACTTTCATCAGTCTTGTACATGCAATACTCGTTTGTGTAATGATATTCCTTGGCGATGTAATTGACGTCAAAAGTGACGTCGCCTTAGAAGTGTTTTCTTGATGCGAGCATCGGAAATAGAGTTATCCGTATTGAAAGCATCTATCACTGTAATACGATAAGATTGCAGCAGGTGCGCGCATATGAAATCAGGTGGAGACGCTAGTAAATCATCACATGAGTACAAGTGCTCAAACAATCCAATAACCCTCTTGCACGGATTGGAACGACAAGTTGCATAATTGATCGGTTCGTCTTGTAGCAGATGCATCGATAATATATATATATATATATATATATATATATATATATATATATATATATATATATATATATATAATAATGGTAATAATCCAGGTGAAAAATATCCACAGGGTGGTAATCCAGAGGATTTTAACCGGGTTTATAAAAAGTGCTCAATATCAAAATAGAGCTTTATATATGATAATTTTATTTACACAGACATGTACAAAATCTGCGACACTGGCATGTCGATGTTATCGATCAACAGTTACTATAAACTGAGATCTCATCAGGCAGAGTTAGAATCCGATCTTAACCTCAGATCATATTTGGAGAGAATGAAGTGGAGGGATAGAGAAAGAGAAGAAGAAGAAAAGAAATTTAACATTTCAAAAATTAAGGCCGTTAAAAAATTAAAATTAAAAATTAAAAAATCTAAAAACAAAAAACAAAAAATCTAAAATCTGAAACAAACAGGGCAAATAAATAAATAAATAAATAAATAAATAAAAATATAAGGTGGAAAGAGGAACAAATAATGAGGGAAGAGGTGGAGGGAAGGTAGACACATAAGGGAAAAGAAGGAGAAAGAGAGGGCGTCTGTTTATTCAGATCGAGAGGGAAGGAGGGGGTAGACATGCACGAATCAAGTGTCAAAAAAACAGTCGAGTTATAAATGTATTCAAGTGAACTGTAATATTGTGTATATGTGCGTATGCGTGCGGGCAAACCGGCTAGATGCGTCTGATTGATATATATATATATATGTAAGATAATGAAGAGTGGCAAAAATGAATCGTGGAGGGGAGGCGAAGCCTGGGAGGGTGGACCTCCTAGAACTGCACAAGACAGGCCCATAGACCGGCGTAAATCAAGCCACGAAGGCCAAGACAATGCCAGTCTATGGGGGTGCAGTATCCATCGGAACAGATACTACACTTTGATCTTAGCCAAAAAGCCAAGAACAGGGATAGTCATCCAACAACTATACAAATAGATGGACTGGAAAATGGAAGTTAAGTGTAGATATGAAAAACTTATTGCTGTTTTCTTTGGTATCAGCTTTACAACGATTAGATATTGTCGTGGGGTGTGAGGAAAAGAAAGAAGGAATAATACTGGAATTAACAGTACCATGGGAATGAAAACTTTGCCGCTGCAGAAAATAGGAAAGAGCAAGATTAAATGATGAAAAGACCAATTCCATCATTCGGGCATTGGGGCAAGAGGAAATATATAGCGAAAGGTTGTAAACCTTTTTCGATATCGCTTTTACTGTAACAACTCAGAATTGAGAAAATTGGGTACTACTCCAGATGAAGCGCCTAATTTCAGTGACTGCTCGGCGACAACGATCAGGCAGGTCGCGGAAGCGCCCGAAAGCTGTTGAGACGAAAACAAGGCTGAAACAGAGCTGACCGAATAGGTTGCTACAATATCATCTGCGCTCACCACAACAAAACAAACGGTAGGAAGACCTTTCGAACCGGCCGCACACGTATCCGTAAACCCTGCCCCTCGACGAGGAAATATATGAAATCCCCCCCCCAAAAAAAAAATATACAAAAAAAACTTGCCTAAATATCCTAAGAAAAATAACATACTTCTTTGTTTTATGTAAAAAAGAAAGACAAAAAAAAGTTGCCTAAATATCGTAAAAGAAATAGCATTTACTTCTTTGATTTATGTAAAAAAAAGACACAAAAAAATGGTTCATTTGGCCCACGGAAAATAAATTTTAAAAAAAAGTTTATTTATAGTTCTTCAGCTATGGTTTGTTCATTTTTTTTTCATTATTTCAAATATATGTATTTTTTTCTTTTGTATTCTTCGTCTTATATTGTCGTCTGCCACTCTTCCATTTTACGACTTTCAGTTTTGCTTCAGCCTCGTTTTCCTCTCGGCAGATCTCGGGCGCTTCCGCGACCTGCCTGATCGTTGCCGCCGAGCAGTCACGGAAATTAGGCGCTTCATCTGGAGTAGTACCTAAATATGAGTACTTGCGGTGACTAAATGAAACATAAGTCAGTTAATGTACGGATATAAAAAGAATAATGTAAGAAAGGGAATATAAAATAAGGAAATGGTTAATACCGAAAATTGATATAAGATATTCAGGGAACAATAGATAAAGCATCTTATTTGATATAGTTAGATAGGGATGCTGCAGACTGGATGGAGAGGTGAATTTTGGATAGTGATAAGAGGGGATGAAAAGAAAATAGTGCTGATTCCATATGCAAGGTAGCTTCTGACGTCACACTGGAATCAAAATCAATTGCTGGTGTGGATGATCGCTGAAAGGTGTATCTCGCTTGATGGTATTCATGGGCAGATGAGGCCAGTGCTACATAGTGTAGTGTCTTACATTTAGAAACGACAACAATGTTGACACTGAGATACGCGAATCCAAACAGTATCCAATTGTCTCCCTTACATTGGTCAATCTGTAATTACCTCCCTTGTATATTTCTCTTGCTGTATATAAATGAATGCTGACGTGGATCGATCAGAAGCGTAAACATCAACTATGTCTCTCTTATTCATTCTGCGTTCTTGCTTTGCATTGTTACGTATATGAAGCCATTACGTCACGAGCTGAATACTAATGGATTCACATAACAATCGACAAGCAGCAACGCTACAATAACTACCCCCTGACAGAAGGTGCACACCAACTTCAGAAAATCAGTGGAGGAATAGGGGGCGAGACTACGAAGTGATTCCTCCTGATGATGGTGTAGTTCCGGATCCGGTACCGGGACTGTCAGATGCGAAACACAAAAATATCATGTCATTCAAATCCGAAAAAAAACGAACAGAAACAATAAATACACGAATGTAATTAACTAGAAGCGAAACAGTAAAACTATGACACAAAAATAATGTAAAATTATTGATGTCGGCACCTTTAAATACAAATAATATGCCAGCTTCACAAAAAAAACGTACCATGAGATTATCTTTCACCTCTTCGGAGTGACAGTTTATCGCCAACGAGACACACCAGTAAAGATACGCAATCTCGTCGATGGTGTCGATCTCGTTGATAAAGGCCAGATAATAATTGTTAATCAAACGATCTATTGTGACATCGGAGGGTCAAATATTTGAACTGTTATTTCTGGCGAAAAACGTTGAAACAAGAAAATAAAGCTGAACCGATTTTCACTCGGCAGAAATTGACGACCGAGTCTGATCTGAACAATTTTCTTCCTGATCAAACTCCGTTTATATCAAAATGGCATGCTCGCTGTTGACATTAATTATTGCCCTAGATCATGTTCGTACATTTCAAACGATCAATTGTAGAATATATCTATATGAACACACACATATATATATATATATATATATATATATATATATATATATGTGTGTGTGTGTGTGTGTGTGTGTATTTGTGTTTCTGTAATTGATGTCAGAAATCATACGAACTTTGATGATTTACGGTGACATTAATTGTCATCCATGGTCGACCTAAAGGAGTCTATTTTATAGAATGGGAATATTATAAAGAAAGATTGCACATACACACATACACACACACACACACACACACACACATATATATATATATATATATATATATATATATATATATATATATATATATATGAATCTTTCTCCATAATATTGCGATTAGAATGCAACGTTCCTTTCTGTAGAACACTCTCTGACTGCTGCTTAACTGCCATAGATAAAAAAGAAGAAAAAGTAGAAAAAGAAGAAGAAGAAGAAAACGAAGAAGAAGCAGAAGAAGAAAAAGAAGAAGAAGAAGAAGAAGAAGAAGAAAAAGAAGAAGAAGAAAACGAAGAAGAAGAAGAAGAAGAAGAAGAAGAAGAAGAAAAAGAAGAAGTTGTAGAATCGTAATCAGTTCTAGTGTAAAAAGAAGAAGAAAACAAGAAGAAAATAAGGGAGCAGCGAAGAAGAAGAAGAAGAAGAAGAAGAAGAAGAAGAAGAAGAAGAAGAAGAAAGAAAAGAAGAAAGAGACGGAGAAAGAGAATGGGAAAAAGAATGAATGCAACTTTACGTCTAATTTCTCCTTAGCTCACTCCCTCTCTCAGACTGTCTATTTTCCGATCCGCATCCCCGATCGAATAGACCAACAAGCCTCACTTCTAGACCTTTTCTTGACCTCAATGGCCGAGGCTTGTGGGACGAAAGCTCACAGCCCATTCGGGAAGGCTGATCACACTATGCTAATGATACATATAACCCTAAAAAGTCGCCCAAAAGCTCATGAACCGTTGCTCAAAACAACGAGATACTACGAGCAGGCTGATTTTGAGTCAATCAGAGATCACATCAGCGACGCCCCATGGAGGGAAAGCTTCTCACTCCCTGCCGACCAGTGTGCAAGTTAATTAACTGAATGGAAGCCTATGTCCCCATGCGAAAATTCTTTATCAAGCCCCACTCTCCCCAATGGTTCACCTCAGAATGTGCAGCTGCCATTTCTGAGAGGCAAAAAGTATTCCGTAAATTCGGTCGCCATAAGTCAGCTACTAATAGACATAAATTTATAGAGTCAAGAAATAAGTGCAAGGCCGTTATAGGCGAAGCAAAGAGAAGGTTTAATGGGTTAAGAAATAAAACGCATTCAGTCACAGAAACTAGGCACTCGTGATTTCTGGAAAATCTACAATAGTGTAGTGAATAATGGTCAATAAACTAATACCCCACTATCAAACAACAATGATGTCGTTTGCACGGCCACTGATAAGGCCGAACTACTTGCCCAATGTTTCCCTTCTAACTCCACTTTAGACTCAGATAACAACCCCCTCCCCAAATTCCCTTTGTGGACCGAAGCCACACTTGATAACCAGGTCACTACCCCATCCCAGGTAAGACACATCATAAAAACCGTGATACTTCCAAAGCTTGTGGGCCTGATCTTATACCTGTAATAGTAATAAAGAAATGCTTTGCTGAACTAGCCCCTCTCCCCTCCAAACTCTACAATAAATGCCTAGCTGAATCTTGCTTCCAAGATAGCTGGGAAATTGCCTCTGTAGTACCAGTCTACAGGAATTCTGGGAATAGAACCGATCCTCTAAACTACCGCCCAACTAGCCTACTGCCGATCTTTGCTAAAAATGTTGAATTCTTAATCAATCTAACGATAGTACGGCACTTAGTTAATGCTAAACTTCTATCTGACCGCCAGTATGGATTTAGACAATCACGATCTACTGCAGACATCCTAACGGTCATCTCTGAACGCATGTATCATACACTCGACAAGACAGGTGAAGCTAGGGCAGTAGAGCCTGATATATCCAAGGCCTCTTTGACAAGGTATGGCACAAAGGGCTTCTACTGAAAATACGCTCATACAGTATTACTGGGCAATTACTTAATATAATTAGATCCTTCCTAACAGAAAGAAAAATCCAGGTTGTCCTCGATGGCCGTTCATCTAAGCAACATGACATAAATGCTGATGTACCTCAGTGATCTATCCTTCGACCTTTATTGTTCCTGATCTATATAAACGATCTCCCTGATGACATAGAGTCTGAGATTGGTTTATTTGCTGACGACACCACACTTTACTCTCGCCATGTTGGGAAAACAGACGCGATCATATCTTAGGCAATGGGTGAATCCTTAGAAAATGACCTCCAGGTTGTAGTGGATTGGGGTCATAAATGGTTGGTAATTTTTAATGCCGAAAAGACAAAGCTCCTTTCCTTCAATAACTACAAGAAACCACTCAAACCACCGATTGTCATGGCAAATAAAACCCTACCCGAGAGTTCATCATTCAAACTCCTGGGCCTAACCTTCACAGTTAACATGAATTAGAACAAATACATTGAAGACATTGCCAAGGCTGCCGCAAAGAAGGTTGACTCACTCTACCGTGCTAGTAATCTCCTCACACCTGACATTATCCTGTATCTCTACAAAGCCACCATCCGCCCATGCATGGAGTATTGTTGCCACATCTGGGCTGGTGCATCATCTACTAGTCTCTCCCTCCTTGTTAAGGTCCAAAAAAGAGTCGCCAACCTAATAGGTCCCTCACTGTCAACGAAGCTCCAGCACCTGCCCCATCACCGCAATGTAGCATCCTTATGTCTTTTTTACAAATACTTCAATGGATTATCTCCGATGAATTGGCTACTCTGGTGCCCCCTCGACGTAAATTCTCTAGACTAACTCGACAATCAACTAAATCTCATTCATTAACAGTGGAGGTCCCCAGATGCCGGAGAGCCTTCTACTCAAATAGCTTCTTTCCTCGCGCTGCTGGCCTCTGGAACTCCCTCCCTGTCCCCTGTTTCCCCGACAGTACTGACATGCAGAAATTTAAAACTAATGTAAACAGACATCTCGATGCGCAGATCCCAATTAAGGCTGACCCCGCCTCCCACCATCTTCCCATTTCTTTTGTCTCATCACCGCAATGTAGCATCCTTGTGCTTGTTTTACAAATACTTCAATGGAGTGTGCTCCGATAAACTTGCTACTCTGGTGCCTAGTTTTTTTTTTACCTTAAAGCAGTAGTGTTTTTTAGCCTATAGCATACAATCGGCTTCATGCCTTGTCTGGAGCAATTTGCATTAAAAAAAAGTAAAAGAATAAAAAAAATAATTAAGAATCAGTTTAGTGTTCTACGTTCTCATGGCTGACGTGACGAGACAGAAAACATTTCCGTTGAATCAATAAAGGATTCAGTTCGAAATGCTGTACAGCTTTCCGGGTTCGAAATAAAGACCCCTGAGTTCTGAAAAAAAGTACCTGAAGAAATTCGGTGTTAACATAGGTCGAAAGATTGTTAGAATAACACCTTAAGTAGGGACAGTAATGCGAGTAATAAAAATAATGAATCTTCATCTAAAAAAAAGGTACTTATATCGATCTTGACCCAGTTTCCGTGAGTTTCTTGTCGGAAGCGTTCGGCTATCCTACGCAAACGTCCGAGAGATGACGAGCCGATTTGCACCAGACGACAATTTTGATACGGTGCTGCGTCCTATGATAATAATGTTTTGCTTGTTTTTTTTTGTTTGTTTTTGTTAGGGTTAGAGTTAGGGTTAGGGTTAGGGTTAGAGTTTAGGGTTAGGGTTAGGGTTAGGGTTGAGGTTAGGGTTGACGGTTTGGGTTTAGGGTTAGGGTTAGGGTTAGGGTTAGAGTTTAGGGTTAGGGTTAGGGTTAGGGTTGAGGTTAGGGTTGATGGTTTGGGTTTAGGGTTAGGGTTAGGGTTAGGGTTAGGGTTAGGATTAGGATTAGCTTTTAAAATATTTATTTGATAACAGTAATTTCGCTCTGTTTTGCTTTTTTTATTTGTTTTGTTGTTTAAAAATTTTCTTGCAAATACAATTAAAAATTATAGGACGCAGCAACGTATCAAAATAATAAAAAAATATTTACTTGATAACAGTAACTTCGCTATGTTTTACTTGTTTTTGTTTTTTTTTGTTTTTTTTTTAGAAAATTTCTTGAAAATATAACTTAAAATCATAGGACGCAGCACCGTATCAAAATCGTCGTCTGGTACAAATCGGCTCGTCATCTCTCGGGCGTTTGCGTAGGACAGCCGAACGCTTCCGACAAGAAACTCGCAAGATCAATATAAGTACACAAAAAAAAACGAAACATAATCGTGTACTTGTGTTTGTAATGTACACATAAAAACCTGATCGCCTCTATGCAGTTTCTTCGCACCTGGTGCGGGGGTATGTTTGCTCTATTGCGCTTTCTAATGGCTCAGGAACGAGCTTCGGGCGCACATTACACCTTTGTCGTGATGTATCTAAATAGCGGTTTCCGGGAGAGATATCGAGTGTCGAGTTTTCTGGCTTGTCTCCGAATCTCATGACAGAATCTTCCGCGGGCCCTGGAATTCTGGCAGGGCGCCCGGTCGATCCATCTTTTCTGGTCCTCTGTCTCCGTGCGTATCGACTATACCGGGAAGAGGGCCAAAACCTGTTTGAAATGAGTTTCAATCAGCTCGCTTGACAACTGGATAAATACGCTCGGCCATTGTTAAGGTACCCTGCTTCTATGACACATATGTACTCTGTACGTACACATACAAACACACCAACACACACACACACACACACAAAGATCACAATATATAATTTTATTAATATACTTCGGATTAATTTTAGTTAGGGTTAGGGTTAAGCTTACGGTAAGTTAGACGTTTGAGTTTCAATCCCGGCTTGAGACACTAACTAGTCTAGCCGCACTGAAGAGCTGGGATACAGCGAAACAGTCTGTATGTGGATGACTATATAAAGCTCCCTTTCTTGGGTAGAGCTTATTTGTAAGTATATCGCCAACTGCCATTAGCATTAAGAAATTGCTCATTAGGTAAAAATAATTTGAGCTACCGGTACTTGACAATGTTTACATTGAGATATCACTTACATTCAGTCAGTGTCGTATGATAGTGCAGGGGTAGAGGCGCCGACTGTCAGCTCGACGGTTGAGTGTCAATCCTGGTATGACTCACTAACTGGTCTAGCCGCACTGAAGAGATGTGATACAGCGAAACAGTCTGTATGCAGATGACTATATATATGTAGATGACTATATATATATATATATATATATATATATATATATATATATGTGTGTGTGTGTACATATGTAAATTAATAGATATATAATTAATAATAAAACTATAAATACGGCTTTTAGTAAAAATAGGACACAGGCTCCTGAAGACGGTCGAGAGATCGAAAGCGCTAGAGGAATGACCCACGACATAACGTTAGGTGCCATACTCCGCCGGTTTACACCCGACAACCGAAGAATCGCTCGCCGAGTCGAGAAATAGACAAGAAAGATCGTGAATAGAGAGAACTCTGTGGTCTTTAATGACGCTTGCATAATATATATATATATTAACGAAAAATACGTTCTATGAAGTTAAGAGCAACTGATAATGGAATTTTGTTTACTTCATCACTTAGGAAATGAAATAATCGAAATAGCAGTTTTGTTTACTTCATCACTTAGGAAATTAAATAATCCAAACAGCAGTTTTGTTTACTTCATCACTTAGGAAGTGAAATAATCGAAATAGCATTAAACAAAACTGCTATTTCGATTATTTCACTTCCTAAGCGATGAAGATGCAAACAATTGCATTATTCGTCGCTTTTAACTTTATAGAACGTATTTTTCGTTAATATTGACAAGTATTCTTACACTTCCTAAGTTTAATCACTTAGGAAGTGAAAGAATTATTCAATTTTCTGCATCTTAATTACTTAGGAAGTGGAAGAATCGAAAAAACAATGAACGCTGCAATCACCAATAAAAAAACAATTACAATGGTATGACGCTACGACTATAGACATCAATATCGAAGGTTCGATCCTTGTCTAAGTTAGCCATGCTGATGACGGTTGTGATCTAGCAACACGTATCCATGGATTACTTTTATATGCGTATAAAATTAACAAAAATATATATATTAACCAAAAAACGTCGTATAAAGTAAAGGGAAAACATGTGTGTTACGAAACAACGAAGATAATATTTTTAAACTTAAACGTGACGGACAAACTGAAATTTTAAGGAAGAAATTAATGTTACAAAGCGACAAAATTGTATTGTAAACTTTAGTGTGACGGACAAACGAAAATGCTGTGGAAAACATGAGTGTTACAAAGCGACAAAAATGTTAGTTATAACTTTAGTGTGACGGGCAAATTAAAATTCTGTGGAAAACATGAATGCTACAAAGCGACAAAAATGCTATTTATAACTTTAGTGTGACGGAAAAATTAAAATTCTGTGGAAAACATGAATGCTACAAAGCGACAAAAATGCTATTTATAACTTTAGTGTGACGGACAAATGAAAATTATGTGGAAAACATGAATGCTACAAAGCGACAAAAATGTTATTTATAACTTTAGTGTGACGGACAAATTAAAATTCTGTGGAAAACATGAATGCTACAAAGCGACAAAAATGCTATTTATAACTTTAGTGTGACGGACAAATAAAAATGCTGTTGAAAACATGAGTGTTACTAAGCGACAAGAATGTTATTTATAACTTTAATGTGACGGACAAACTAAAATGCTGTGGAAAACATGAGTGTTAAAAAGCAACGAAAATGGTATCATAGAGATGGCCGGACACATAAAAAATAAATTTCAAATTGTGACAATATCAGTTTTTTTGCCATTTTTCGAATCCTGGTCCGTCGACAGGGAGAAACTAGCACGAATAAAGAGACATACCTTTGACGAGTGACGACTTAATCAAGGTGTAATCTCGCGAGTTGTATCCACCTTTCAACCCTAACCCTAACCCTTACCCTAACCCTTTCAACTTGTAATCTCGAAAGTCCAATCCGCTTTCCAAGAGTCGCTTTTCTGATTTCGCAAGCCAAGGTGTATTGAAGAGATTATAGACAATAGCCGGGACGATTAATTCGTCTCTCACATGTTGGCTCTCGCAATCATCTCTTCGGCCCCTTCAGTCATCCTGATTGATTTCAATTGACTTCATGAAGCTTCGAATTAATCCACACCTTCACAAGAACACTTCATCAGAATCGATAGTTCCCCAGCCACGCTTTTCTTTGTTCTATTCAAAACATACAACGGACACCCGAGGCTAACCGACCACTTAATGCGAAACGAGGGCAGATGACGGTTTTCGCCCCGTATTTCGAAATGCAATTTAGAGGCTTATCTGTTCATAACTCGAGGCTTCCTCTGACCTCAGAAATGGACGTCTCGAATGACAATCTACTTTTGAAATCGCGAACAAAGGATGAATACGTACCTGGGAATGACTAAGCGTAACCCCTCGACGATTCCATCAACCCGACTATCAAAAGGTCTAGCAACTGGATACCGACTCAGAATCGAACAATTAACAGCAAATGATAAAACTAGAACGTGTGAATCAAGGACGCTGATGGGTGGTTAAGTGGATAACGACACGGACTAGAGACCTAAGTGTTCCAAGTTCGAATTCAATCGGTTCCACAGAACATCTTTCACTTAGGGATGTTGGCAACCTTCTCGTTGTCCTTCCCGTAAGTACCCGATGTCTTTCCAGAAAGATTTCTAACTAGAAAAAACACCGGGGAAACTAATGGCAACACCAGAATCATCTGATTCACACGAAAGAAGAATACGGTCATGCAAACGTCTTCTATATATAATAATAATAATAATGATACCGAAACTGAAATAGAATAGATGCTTACTGAACACATCCAGTCAATACAGACTATAACATTCAAGACGATTACATCCATCGAATCTTTCCTGGTTCTCATCATGGAAAAATACCAAAAGAAAACGAATAATCAGACAGGCCAGCCAATACACTTTTGGGATGTGACGGTGGTTAAGTGGATATCGAGTGTCCCAAGTTCGAATCCAGTCGGTTCCACGGTACCACTTTAACTTAGGGATGTTGGCAACTTTCTCGTGGTCCGTCCCGTAAGTACCCTATGTATTTCCAGAAAGATTTCTAACTAGAAAAACATCGGGGAAACTAATGGCAACACCAGAATCATCTGATTAACACGGAAGAAGAAGTGTCCAATCCAACTTACAAATATTTCAGAAAAGGCATTAGGTCACTTTATTGTCTACTTGGTCTGTGCTCGGTTCGAATTCGGACCGTTTGAAGCCAGCTGAGATATTTGACCACCCACATGTGAGATTCGATAGAGACAGGTAAACATCGTAGCTATCGACACGGACTGAATACCTGGGTGTTCCAAGTTCGAATCCAGTCGGTTCCACAGTACCACTTTCACTTAGGGATGTTGGCAACCTTTTCGTGGTCCTTCTCGTAAGTACCCGATGTCTTTCCAGAAAGATTTCTAACTAGAAAAACATCGGGGAAACTAATGGCAACACCAGAATCATCTGATTCAGAATGATGCTGATAGGTTTTTTTCTTGCAGAGATATCACTTGGTAAAGACTCGAATATACCTATATTTTCTGAACCTCCAAATATGTTATCACTTTTACCCACCACTTAGCAAGGACAAGAGCAACTTAAGTATAAGGGTCAATGGGATGAGACGATTATAAGCCGAAATTAATCAATGTATTAAACTACGTTTGATTATGTTTCAAATTTTTTAGATAAAGATCGATAATTTGTATGATTTCGATTATTCGGACTACTGTTCTCATCCTGAGTTTCGGCCGCTGTAACCTCCGGCCTTCTTCAGGTGTATCTTTTCGAACTCGGGAATATGTCCGCAATGAACCCAGGCGCAATGGATATAGTACTAAGTAAAATTCAGTTTTAAGTTAGAATCATCTGAAGGTTGAAGGTTCAATCCTCACGATAAGAAGAATTGCGAGTTACTGAAGACTTCTTCCAGTCATGACTGACGGCACGAGAGCATGCTACCTCCATGCATCAAATAAAAGGTTCCGTTCGAAATTTCGACAAGATTCCCAAGTCCGACAGAAATATTCCCGAGTTTAAAAACATACACCTGAAAATGGCCAGAGATTACAGAAATGTTGTGATGATAACACGCAAGATAAGAACAGTAGTCCGAATAACCGAAATTATACGAAGTTTTCCGACAGGTACTTGTTTGCATTAGATTTGAAGACAAATAAATTGTAGTCTGCCGAGAAGCAGTCCCGCGGTAATGTGAGTCCATTGTGGTAGTATGTCTCACGAGTCGGAACCAGAGATTGGCGCTCAGTCGATTCCAGAGACAAGCAAAGTTTTTTTTTACTGTGAGAAAATGGTTGTAAGGAAAAAAAACAGATAATCCCTAATTGATTTTAGAGTCAAATTTGAGCATTGTCTCTGAAACGGATGAGGGTTTACATAATAATTTGGTATTTCACCTCGTCTATCTATCTATCTATCTATCTATCTATCTATCTATCTATCTATCTATATATATATATCCATACATCGATCTATCTATCTATCTATCTATCTATCTATCTATCTATCTATATGTTTGTCTTTCTATCTATCTATCTATCTATCTATCTCTCTCTCTATATATATATATATATATATATATATATATTTTTTTAAAAAAAAATTTTTTTTAACATAGTTCACCCCAAACAAGGCAGGCCGCCACTGTAGGCGTAAGGGGCTACTGAGAAAAAGAAAAGGGGAGAAGGTAGGGGGTGGTCAATCTAGATTGGGATCAGCGCAGCGAGGTGTCTGTTTACATTAGTTTTAAACTTCTGCATGTCTGTACTGTCGGGGAAACAGTGGGCAGGGAGGGAGTTCCAGAGGCTAGCAGTACGAGGAAAGAAGCTATTTGAGTAGAAGGCTCTCCGACATCTGGGGACCTCCACAGTGAATGAATGAGATTTAGTTGATTGTCGGGTTAGTCTAGTGAATTTCCGTCGAGGGGGCACCAGAGTAGCCAATTCATCGCAGCATAATCCATTGAAGTATTTGTAAAACAAGCACAAGGATGCTACATTGCGGCGATGGGACAGAGGCTGGAGCTTGGCTGACAGTGAGGGACCTATTAGGTTGGCGATTCTTTTTTGGACTTTGTCAAGGAGGGAGAGACGAGTAGATGATGCACCAGCCCAGATGTGACAACAATACTCAATGCATGGGCGGATGGTGACTTTGTAGAGATACAGGATAATGTCAGGTGTGAGGAGTTTACTAGCACGGTAGAGGGAGCCAACCTTCTTTGCGGCAGCCTTGGCAATGTCTTCAATGTATTTGTTCCAATTCATGTTACCTGTGAAGGTTAGGCCGAGGAGTTTGAATGATGAACTCTCAGGTAGGGTGTTATTTGCCATGACAATCGGTGGTTGAAAAGGTTCCTTGTAGTTATTGAAGGAAAGGAGTTTTGTCTTTGCGGCATTAAAAGTTACCAACCATTTATGACCCCAATCCACTACAGCCTGGAGGTCATTTTCTAAAGATTCAGCCATTGCATCGGATATAATTGCGTCGGTTTTGCCAACATGGCGAGAGTAAAGGGTGGTGTCATCAGCAAATAAACCAATCTCAGACTCTATGCCATCAGGGAGATCGTTTATATAGATCAGGAACAACAAGGGTCTAAGGATAGAGCCCTGGGGTACACCAGCATTTATGTCATGTGTCTTAGATGAACGGCCATCGAGGACAACCTGGATTTTTCTTTTGGCTAGGAAGGATCTAATTATATTAAGTAATTGCCCAGTAATACCGTATGATCGTATTTTCAGGAGGAGCCCTTTATGCCATACCTTGTCAAAGGCCTTGGATATATCAAGCGCTACTGCCCTAGCTTCACCTGCCTTGTCGAGTGTATGATACATGCGTTCAGAGATGACCGTTAGAATGTCTGCAGTAGATCGTGATTGTCTAAATCCATACTGGCGGTCAGAAAGAAGTTTAGCATTAACTAAGTGTCGTACTATTGCTAGATTGATTAAGGATTCAAAGATTTTAGCAAAGATCGGAAGCAGACTGATTGGGCGATAGTTCTGGGGATCGGTTCTATTTCCAGAATTCTTGTGAACTGGTACCACAGAGGCCATTTTCCAGCTATCGGGGAAGCAAGATTCAGCTAGACACTTATTGTAGAGTTTGGAGAGAACAGGGGCCAGTTCAGCAGAGCATTTATTTATTACTATTGTGGGTATAAGATCAGGCCCACAAGCTTTGGAGGTGTCAAGGTTTTTTATGATGTCTCTAACCTGGGATGGGGTGATGACCAGGTTATCAAGTGTGGCTTCGGTCAGCAAAGGGAATTCGGGGAGGGGGTGGTTATCTGAGTCCAAAGTAGAGTTAGAAGCGAAGCGCTGGGCAAGTAGTTCAGCCTTATCAGTGGCCGTGCAAGCGACATCATTGTGGTTTGATAGTGGGGGAATCGTTGATTGACCATTATTCACTACACTATTGTAGATTTTCCAGAAATCACGAGTACCTAATTTCTGTGTCTGGATGCGTTTTTCTGTTAACTCATTAAACCTTCTCTTCGCTTCACCTATCACGGCCTTGCAATTATTTCTTGACTCTATAAATTTATTTCTATTAGTAGCTGACTTATGTCGGCAAAATTTACGGAATGCTTGTTGTCTCTCAGAAATGGCAGCTGCACATTCCGAGGTGAACCATTGAGGAGAGTGAGGCTTGCTAAAGTATTTTCGCATGGGGACATAGGCTTCAATGCCTGCTTTGACCCATTCAGTTAATTCGTTTGCACACTGATTGGCAGGGAGTGAGAAGGTTTCCCTCCATGGGGCATCACTGATGTGATCTCTGATTGACTCAAAATCAGCCCGCTGCCATCCACTTTACCCCTGCTCATACCCCACCTCTTTCTCTTACCACCAGCCACAGTAGTCCTGGCTCACCCCATCCTTCTATTTTTTCCCCACTCATTCTTTTCAACATTCATTTCTATTTCTCCAACAAATACGGACGTCCACCCAGCAGTGGCCACTATTTCATTCTATTTTTTCTCCCAATATGTCTACCCTACATGTATCTGTACTTGCATGACATTTTTTCTCTATTTTATCATCCTGATGAAGTCTTATAAATAAAGACGAAACGTTGATGTACACATAAAAAAACATCCATTTTTTGGTTTTCCTTTTTCATTTTCTATATATATATATATATATATATGAGTAAGGAAGGATGAGAGAAATCCGACGTAATGGGAAATGAAAAAAGAAAAACCAAGAGATATTTTTTATATATTCATCAACGTTTCGTCTTTATTGTAAGATTTCCTCAGGATGATAATTTTAAGAAAAATGTCATGCAAGTACATTGAAATATTGTGTTGACATGATGGGTTGATGAGGAAAAGTAGTAGCCGTGGCTATTAAGAGCGCTACCTTTATGGTACCCACTCAAAACTTTCCATATTCATTTCACGCTCTGCTACTCACTGACTTCTCGCAACCTGGACCCTCGTCCAGCGCTCTTAGTAGCCACGGCTACTACTTTTTCGTTATCAACCCATCATATCAACCCAATATTTCGATGTACTTGCATGACATTTTTTATCAAATTATCATCCTGGAGCAGTCTTACAATAAAGACGAAACGTTGATGAATATATAAAAAATATCTCTTGGTTTTTCCTTTTATATATATATATATATATATATATATATATATATATATATATATATATATATATATATATATATTGATTCGCCCAAAACAATGCATATTGCCAGTGAGACAAAAAGGGCTACTTTAGATAAGGGGCAAGATTTATTAGGGTAATCGTAAGCGAGGAGTTGAGCAGTGTAATATTAGTTTACATTACATTTATATTTCTTGCGTGTCGGTACAGTCAGGGAAACAGGGATCAGGAGGGATTCCAAAAGCTAGCGGTTCTAAGGAAGAAGCTATTAGAGTGGAATGTATTCAGTAATAAACTAGTGTTTATTATTCTTTCCTTAAGCGAAGGCTTTTCAAAGATCGAGATCTTATCATCAGAGGAGAAATATAGATAGATAAGTGGCTTTCGAAAAAACCAAAGTTCAAAAATTTGAAAAATATATCAAAAATATCATTTAAAAAATGCAGTGAAAGAGAAGTTCCGTAAAAAAGATATGTGGTTTGTCCGGGTGGTAAATTTCCGTTGAAAAGATGTCAAATGAATTGTAGAAAGCGAAAAATATAAATAAATAAAATAAATAAAAAATATATATATATATATATTTGTTATTGTTTATTATCTATGTACGTATACCTTCTGTCCTTTTTTAATCTGGACTCATCAGCATAGAGATATGACTATTCACTACCGGTCATGCGATTCGAAAACCTAGACTACAAGTATTTTTCAACTCAAATCCACCGTCTTTAACCGCTCGGCCAATTTTAAATAGCTGATAACCAATGATAAGTTTAACACTTTTATCGGCGGCTTAACGTCAAGGCATTCTACTTCTATTTAAGAGAAGGAGCGATGCATTATGAAGCAAGTGACGTCATGCTGTGTTAATACTACCATTACAAATATTTGTTATTGTTTATTATCTATGTACTTATACGTTTATATATATATATATATATATATATATATATATATATATATATATATAAACTGTGTTTCTCGCTTTATTGCAGATCATAATATTGTTATTAACTTCAATAATATAAATCGCACAAGTTTGAAATTTTTCACACTGCTAGGAACAGTGAAAGTGGCTAACAAATGCATAAATGTATATAACTTTAGAAATATAGTATAGATTTGCAAAATATTTTGGTATCTTACATGATTATGAGCACTCTTTCAGTGTGCAAAATTTGAAACTTGTACGATTTATATTATTGAAGTTATTAACAATTTTATGATCTGCAATAAAGCGAGAAACACAGTTATATATATATATATATATATATATATATATATATATATATATATATATATATATATATGTGTGTGTATATATATATATATATAACTAATAATAACTAATATAAGTTAGCAAAACATTTATACGGAACAAAACTTAGGTTTAGTATACGGAACGTTTATGTTTTTGTCTTTTAAGGGAAGTGGGGTCTGATCAACTCTGCTGGGAAGCCATGAAATCAAATATTGTCTGGTTTTTAAATTCCCGAAACAATTTTTCATTATCCCTTAAATAATGTTAGAAGCAAACTAATATAATAACTGAAAAAGTTAAATTGACTTACATGAGTGAGTTTCCACTGAACGACTTGGGACTTTAGGTTGTTTTTTTTGTGTTTTTTTTAATGTAGTTTTTAATGGTTGAGAAACTTCCAAGACTATATATATATATATATATATATATATATATATATATATATATATATATCGAAACGCCATTTTAATATTGTTTTATTTGTAATAAATGTATGTTAATTGTCCATAACCACTGTTTGATGTTAGCAACATCACATCAGTGAGAGTGAGGGTTCAGAGAAGAAAAAGAGTATTGATTTACTCCTCTCCAGGAGTTAGACACAAGGTCAGTTTTTATCTTACTCCCACAAGTAAGATGTGACCCAATGGTCGGGTCGGGCAACTGGCGTAATCAAGACCCGAAGGCCAAGACAACACCAGTATGGGGTGCAGTATTCATCGTAACAGATACTACACTTTGATCTTAGCCAAAAGGCCAATCAAATTACAGATACGTTACTGCACCTCATGAAGAACCCTCAAATGGGACAGAGATTCACCAGCCCAAATATGACTCCATACATGGTCTGATTGAAAACACTTGTATTCACACGAGAGCAAGCGGAAGCGTGTTTCCCTTGTGGCCTTGTTGAGGACATTGATACGATGTTGAAATCAATTAAAAGAGGTCACTTGGGGATAGGTGTACAATGACCTCAAAACGCTGCTCTATGCGAGTACTGTGTCCTTATCGTTGCTGTGTTTTATCTTTTGATGGTGTATCTTGCTGTCTCTATTCGCCTTGCGTTCTGTCTGTGTACAGTTGAAGTTTCCACCCCGCGACTTAGTTCATTGAACACGGTCTGTTTGCGTATTAATCAAATTAAGTATTTCACTTCCAGGCGACATGTTCGAACAAATTAATGTTTTGTGTTCCGCCAAAGCCTGCTTAATTAGTGTCCAACCTTATTCGAGATTTAAGAATGGCGCTAACTCACGCCTGTGGATGGACGTATGTATAGGTTGACATCTTGGCGAGTTTTTGACAATAGCTTAAATAAGAAGGTTGATTATATTTCTGCGTCCATGCAATGTCAATTGAGGGCTTTGCCAAAGACGGGAACATTGAAGATGTTTCCTAGAAAACAGGCGGCCATCACATGTTGTGTCGCTTATTCGTAGCGGTGACAAGTAAAATTAGTCTACCATGCAAAAGTCCGTCGTATTAATATATATCACGAAACGCCATTTTTTATTGTTTTATTTGTAATAAATGTACGTAAATTGTCTACAGCCACTGTTTGATGGTAGTATAAGAGCATTACTATATTAGGTACCAAGAATGTATATATATATATATATATATATATATATATATATATATATATATATATATATATATATATATATATATCGAAACGCAATTTTGGATAGTTTTATTTGTAATAAATGTACGTTAATTGTCCATAACCACTGTTTGATGTTAGTATAACATTATTATAATATTACGTACCAATATATATATATATATATATATATATATATATATATATATATAGCCTTCTGTCTTCTGGCATCAATTTTGGCAGATTTTCTGCACAGACGGAGTTTTTCTCTGTGTTTATTATTTTTGACAAAGGGAAGTTTCTTTTCCCGAAATATTAAATAAATGATTTTTAATAATCATCCGGACATCACACACACAGCTAACACTACACTTGCTGTTATGTAGGATTAAAAAAAAATCAATAGTAAGTCCCATTTCGTATTCGATTTATTATTTTTGTTCATTCCAGCTTACATCTTACCCGGAATATACGTTACCAACAGCTTTTTAAAAACATACTACTACTATTCCCAGCAATGCTTCAAACAAACTACCATTCTCTATTATATATATATATATATATATATATATATATATATATATATATATATATATATATATATATATATATCGAAACGCTATTTTTTATTGTTTTATTTGCAATAAATGTACATTAATTGTCCATAACCACTGTTTTATTTTAGTATAAGAGTATTACTATATTACGTTCAAAAATCTATATAAATATATATATATATATATATGGAAACGCTATTTTTTATTGTGTTATTTGTAATAAATGTACGTTTATATACGAGTATTACTATATTATAAACAAAGAAGATAAAAAAAAAATCCGTCCATTCTTGAAACTTGTAAATAAAATTGAATGCAATTCTTTTTCTTTTTCAGAAAAAAATGATGATAATAATAATAATAATAATAATAATAATAATAATAATAAGAAGAAGAAGAAGAAGAAGAAGAAGAAGAAGAAGAAAAAGAAGAAAAAGAAGAAAAAAAGAAGAAGAAGAAAAAAAGAAGAAGATAAAAAAGAAGAAAATGATGAAGAAAAAGAAGAAAAAGAAGAAGAGGAAGAAGAAGAAGAAAAGAAAAAGAAGAAGAAAAAGAAGAAGAAGAAGAAGAAGAAGAAGATAAAAAAGACGAAAAAAAAGAAGAAGAAGAAGATAAAAAAGAAGAAAAAAAAGAAGAAGAAGAAGTTGAAGAAAAAGAAGAAGAAGAAGAAGAAGAAGAAGAAGAAGATAAAAAAGAAGAAAAAGAAGAAGAAAAAGAAGAAAAAGAAGAAGAAGAAGAAGAAGAAGAAAAACACAAAATCCTCTGGGATATGGATATACAAACAGACAAACTCATACAAGCAAAGAGACCGGATATTATAATAATCAACAAGAAGGAAAAATCTTGCAAAATCGTAGACTTCGTCGTTCCAGCAACCACAAAGTGAAGATCAAAAAAGCGGAAAAACGAAGCAAATACACGGTACTAGCCAGAGAACTGAAAGGAATATGGAGCATGAAGAAAGTCAGTATAATACCAATAATCGTAGGGGCACTAGGAACAACTCCAAAAAACTGGAGAAAAAAATACTGGGAGAAATTAGAATCAAAGGGATCATTGAAACTATAGAAAGGACGGCAATGATCAAAACAGCTGCAATCTTAAGAAAAATCCTCGAATGCGAAAGCCAACCTCTATGAGCTACGAAGGGTCACATGGAATCTACAACAGGAAGGACACTACATCACAAAGGAACAGAAACATCACTTTATGAACCCCCCCCCAATGAATTACATCCGCCTCAGCTGACACGACACAAAAATGAACCAATGAACAGAAATAGTAAGAACACCAATAAGCTCCCCCGCTCTTCTCCCCCCCCCAAAAAAATGTTAAAATAAAAAAAATGGTACCAGCCTAGTCTGACACCACGCAAAATGTTTGCATAGGGTCAAGGAGGATGAGAAGACCGAGGAGGGACAGCACAAACCAGACCTTCGCTGGAAGTGCAGAGACTGCTGGGACCTTGGGGAGGCTTATTGCCACCCTAATCACAGAGAAGACCAATGGTCCTTACCAGCGAGAAATCAATGGTAATCGGCTGTTGCGATAATGCAAGTTTATTTGAGATGGCTATCAAAAAGAGGTGGAGAATACTGGAAATATGGGGAGACTTGTTGTCACTCAGACTCCAGGGAATGCCACTGGTTATCGGTGAGCAATCACTGATGACCTGTGTGAGAACTCCAAGTGAGTACCAATAATAATGATAATAATTAAGCGGAAAGATGAAAGAGAACGAACATGCACATGCGATTACGGTTGCTAGTCTTGCGTTGTCTCTTGTTCTCGTATCGTCGTAGACGTGTTGTCTCTTATACCTCAAATTCGAATCGTATATTTATTCATCGCTGCATTGTATCTTCTTGTTTTCAGTTTCTCATTGCCGTAGTGTTTTCTTCGTTAAGTTATAGCAAGAAAAATTAAGAGAAGATCGAGTTTGAAAATGGAAGTTTATTGAGAGAAAAATATTAAGAA
This sequence comes from Sepiola atlantica, assembly GCA_963556195.1. Lineage (NCBI taxonomy): Eukaryota > Metazoa > Mollusca > Cephalopoda > Sepiida > Sepiolidae > Sepiola > Sepiola atlantica. The sequence goes on from OY744552.1 coordinate 3,736,180, forward strand.
ATCTTAAGTATCATTTATACGTAATTATGTAGGAGAGAGAGACAGTAATTTTAACTTAGATGAACTATTAGATATATAGATAGATTAATAGATAGATGAATAGATAGATAGATAGATTGATAGATAGATAGATAAAGAAAATGGATAGATATATAGATAGATAGATCGATAGATAGATAAAGAAAAGGGATAAATAGATAGATAGATAGATAGATAAAGAAAAGGGATAGATAGATAGATAGATAGATAGATAGATAGATAGATAGATAGATAGATAGATAGATAGATAAAGAAAAGGGATAGATAGATAGATAGATAGATAGATAGATAGATAGATAGATAGATAAAGAAAAGGGATAGATAGATAGATAGATAGATAGATAGATAGATAGATAAAGAAAAGGGATAGATAGATAGATAGATAAAGAAAAGAGATAGATAGATAGATAGATAGATAGATAGATAAAGAAAAGGGATAGATAGATAGATAGATAGATAGATAGATAGATAAAGAAAAGGGATAGATAGATAGATAGATAGATAAAGAACAGGGATAGATAGATAGATAGATAGATAGATAGATAGATAGATAGATAGATAGATAGATAAAAAAAAGGGATAGATAGATAGATAGATAGATAGATAGATAGATAGATAGATAGATAAAGAAAAGGGATAGATAGATAGATAGATAAAGAAAAGGGATAGATAGATAGATAGATAAAGAAAAGGGATAGATAGATAGATAAATAGATAGATAGATTGTTAACGACCGCCCGACTCAACATCCAATAACGGTATCATCAAAATCTTACCGTTCCTTCTCGCTTCCGTCCCACGTGACGTCACTTTTGTGGACTTATTTCTGAGTACCACTCGGTGTAAAGCCTTTTATTGGCCCAACCCGACAGATCTGTACCTGCTGTCTGAAAACTGTATTGTTTCACACACGGGCAATGTCATTATTACCGTGTTCATTCACATTAGCTAAAGTCTATATGACACACATCTACACACCTATTAGAGAAGACTTCTACACATGATTGTTGTATAGACGAATTCGTTATTGTTTTGTTTAGAGAAAACAGCACGTATACTTTGATGAGGGGGGAAGGAAAGGGAAATTAATGAAATCGAAAGAAGTAAAAAAAAAATCCAAGTTGAAGTTTTTATGTTATTTTCTGTTTATTTTCTTTATTGTTTAAAACAATCCTTGTGGTAATAACTCTCTATTTCTCTCTCTCTCTCTCTCTCTCTCTTTCTCTCTCTCTCTCTCTCTCTCTCTCTCTCTCTCTCTCTTATAATCTATCTATCTTTCTACTAAAGATGAAGAGAGAGAGACAGAGATAGATAGATAGATAGAGAGAGAAATATATATATATATATATATATATATATATATGATGGATTCTCCCGTCGATTCAACGTATGAGCGCCCCGCCCGCGCGTGAATTTGTAATTGTAAGGGTTGCGCAATCACCAACAACCGCTCCCCTGAGTTGGCATTGCTTGATTCTAATGGCAAGTAGTAATAAAAAACGACTGGAAACAATGCCGAGAGCACATACAGCTGCTGGTATTCCCAAATAGTCACCCATTTAGTACTGACCAGGCTCGACGCCGCTTAACTTTGGTGATCTAACGGAAACCGGTGTGTCAACGTGATTGACTTTTATTTATTTATATATATATATATATATATATATATACATATACATATACATATACATATACATATACATATATATATATATACATATATATATATATACATATATATATATATATATATATATATATATACATATATATATATATACATATATATATATATATATATATATATATATATATATATATATATACATATATATATATATATATATATATATATATATATATATATAT
>OY744552.1:3743087-3768087 GCA_963556195.1 Sepiola atlantica
ACCTGCAACGTATAACCATTTTGAAGTTGTAGTTGACGAAACAGCTGTCGAAAGATTACTATATTTCATATATTAAATATGCATATTTTATCTATATATATATATATATATTATCACGTTATATATATATATATATATATATATATATATATATATATATATATATATATATATATATATATATGAAATAGATAACTATGTTATTATTTTTTAGTTAGTAGATAAATAAGTTTTCTGTGTTTTTGAATAATAGGTGATCTGATATGGGCGTGTTTTACGACCATACCAGATCACGTATTTCATGGAGTGGTATAAAACGTAGGAAAATTAGTATAGACAACTAAATGATGGGTTAGGGTTCGGGGTTTTCATTTTTTATTTACTAATAGTGCCATTGGTGTAAGAGTGTATATGTAAATTACTAAGGTATGATCTACAGTTAATGGAGGTGTCATATTTCTTTGTTTATAAGTTTATCTCTATCACTAAATTTAAGTATCTCAAGTTTTTCACTTAGGCATCGGTACCATGGTTTTTCTAATTGTGTTCCATTTAACTATTACTGTTGGTTAATTCCCAGAGTTAAGTACTTTTTGAATAGCCAGAATTGGTGAATGAAAATTTATGGTCGGTATATCTTACTTTGAAAGTATCATCAGTCATGCCTATATAATATTTCTCTGGGTTAGCTTTTCTCTGGTTGAAATAGTGGCCTGGTAATTTTGAAAAGAATTTTCAAATGGTCGAATTGATCACGAAGACACAAACCTAAATTCTGATATATTTTATTTCGTAATTAAATTATTAAGATATGCGGATGACACTGTCATCATGGCAGACTCCGAAGACAAATCACGACAAATACTGACAACAGTGAGGGATGAAAGTGAGAAGAAATGGCTGCAACTCAATCCTTAGAAGACATAATGCATGGTTATCTTCAAAAATGCTGAAGTACCAACATGCAACATCCAATGCAACAACACGACGAATAGACAAGTGGATCCATTCAACTACCTGGGTTGTAATATTACGTCGGATGGTAAAAGTGACGTGGAAATCAAGAAACGAATCGCAAAATCCGCTTTCCATAGCATGGGGGGGGGGCATCTTTCAAAACAGAAATAGAAAAATTAACACAAAAAATCAGAATCTTGAAGGCGTAAATATGGTCAATCCTTCTTTACAGTTGCGAATGTTGGACATTATCGAAAGTGGCTGAAAGTCGTTTAGAAGCAGCGGAGATATGGTTTCTAAAAGAATTCTACGAATCTCATAGACAGAAAGGAAAAAAAAACGAAGAATTCATGGGTAAGGTTGACTACAACAGATCTCTTCTTAATACTGTCCACGCCAGACAGTTGAAGTTCTCCGGCCATATAATGCGGGCGGACGGTTTGGAGAAAAGCTTGATGTTAGGAAAAATTAACGGCAAAAAGAGTAGAGGAAGACAGCGTACCAAGTTCACAGATGGCCTAAAAAGGGTCACTGGAATCACGACTCTAGATCTCATCAGAAAGACCGAATGCAAAGAAGAATGGAGAGACCTGATACCATAAGAAGAAGAATTTAATTATTTAGAAGTTGTATTTTATTTAACGCTATTTCCTTTTTTATTCTTATACCTGAAAGTTCAACATTCACACTCCTCAGCCTATCCTTCACAGGTAACATGAATTGGAACAAATACATTAAAGATATTGCCAAAGCTGCAGCAAAGAAGGTGGTATCCCCCTACTAATAAAGTCGTCACACCTGATATTATCCTATATGTCTACAAAGCCACCATCCGCCCATGCATGGAGTATTGTTGTCACATCTGGGCTGGTGCATCATCCACTAGTCTCTCCCTCTTAGACAAGGTCCAAAACAGAGTCGCCAACTTAATAGATCCCTCACTGTCGACCAAGCTCCAGCCCCTGTCCCATCGCCGCAATGTTGCACTTTTGTGCTTGTTTTACAAATAATTCAATGAAATGTGCTCCGATGAAATAGCTATTCTGGTGCCCCACTCGACATAAATTCACTAGACCAACCCGATAATCAGCTAAATTCCATACATTCACTGTGGAGGTCCCCTAATGCCGTAGAGCTTTCTACCCCAATAGCTTCTTTCCCCGTGCTGTCGACCTCTGGAACTCCCTCCCTGCTCCCTGTTTCCCCGACAGTACCGACATGCAGAGGTGTAAAATTAATGTAAACGGACATCTCGCTACACTGCTACCAACTTCGGATGACACCCAAAACCTACACCCTAATTCTCAGTAACCCCTTATGTCTACAGTGACGGCCTGCCTTGTTTGGGGTTTAATATGTTTATATATATATATATATATATATATATATATATATATATATATATGTATTGGGTGTAGTGTTTGGATGGGTTTATTATTATTATTTACTCACTAGGAGTTATCACACTGGTCATCGTCAGTGATCGCCCACTGCCAACAACCTGTGGTATTCCCTGGAGTCTGAGTGACAACAAGTCTCCTCAGACTTCCAGTATGCTCCACCTCTTTTCGTTCATCACCGCTGATGACTTTGCGGTATCGCAACAGCCACCTACCACCGATTTCCCACTGATAAGGGCCATTGGTTCCCTCTGGGGCCCGAGTGGCAACAAGCCTCCCCAAGGTCCCAGAGCTGTCCGCGCCCTTCCAGTGGAGGTCTGGTTTGCGCTTTCCCTCCTCGACCCTCTGTCCATAATTTTCGTGGCGTCTGCCTATGCTTGCGCCTTTCTCGTGCAGTAGTATTTTCACCGGTTCTGTTGTCTTGTGCTTCCATGTGTTTGTTCCCATTCGTTGCTTATGTAGGTTATTATTATTATTATTATTATTATTATTATTATTATTATTATTATTATTATTATTATTAGTGTTATAATTAATTTTATTTGATATGCAAATTACCATATCACACGGTAGTCTTAAGGGTAATATATTATTATTATTTTATTATTATTATTTATTTATGTATATATTAGTGAAATTTTAAGCTGAATTATTTCGACACTTGATTATTGGGGAAATGGTAGTTTGATCAGTACCATTGGAGAGCCATGAATATTATAACTGTCCTGTTATTAAATCTCCGATACAGTTACATGGTAAACAGCTGATGATCTTCGTGCTAATATTAGACGCTTACGTTAAGGTCTCCTGTTTTTTGTTTCATTGTTAGATACTAAACCCCCCTTTTTATTTTATTTACTTACTATTATATTTATTTATTTATGAATTTTCCAACGAATGTTAAGTCTGCAATATTTTGAATTTAGTTAGTTTCTCTGGGAATTTAAACTGTATTTTCCTTTTTTTTCTCTTTTTGTTTAAAATAATTCAAAGCTTCTTTAGACTACATATATATATATATATATATATATATATATATATAAGTATAAATTTTTATTTATACAAACATTATTGGTTACATATGTGCATACATGTTTCGGTTGCACTTTTCCCAGAAAGTCAACCTCATCAGACCAAGAACTTTCGAGAAATGGATCCATTTCTCGAAAATTCTTGGTCTGATGAGGTTGACTTTCTGGGAAAAGTGCAACCGAAACATGTATGCACATATGTAACCAATAATGTTTGTATAAATAAAAATTTATAATTATAAACAGCCCTACTTGTTATTGAGCACTTTTTATAAACACTTGAGTTTCTACGGATTTACATTTACAGAAACTAATACAAAACTTGTACGATATATATATATATATATATATAAAAGGAGAATGTAGTTTGCTTGAAGCATTGCTGGTAAATGTAAGTGTAAATTAGTCGTCCAAGGCTATAGCAATGCGATGTGGTTGCCGTGAGATGGAAAAGTGAAAAGAAGTAAACGCAGGGAGAGAGTGAAACTCAAAACGATTTATTAATAATTTCACGAAAACTGATTAAATACCAAATAGTATTTTTTTTTTTGGTAAGTAACAGATCGGCAAAGGGTAATCTTAAATTTTCGAAATAACAACTTTCATTATCAGAAGACAACAATAGAAGACCGAGAGGGTCGGAAAAACGTGAAAAAACCGGTGTCAGATCATCGTAAAACAGGGGAAAACAATTGGCAGTAGGAACGCAGAAAACGTCAAAATTCCATTAAGCAATCATATAACTAAGGTTAAAACATTATAAACATTAGTTTAGTAATATACCAATTTTTTAAATTTTATTATGTTTCATTTTACATGACTCATCAATCTTTATTTATTTATTTATTTATTTATTTTATTTTATTTTTTTTTCATTTATTCTCTTCAAATCTAAATTTAAATTTACTGTCAAAGGGAGATAACTTATTCTAAATAATATATTCAGACTTTATAAATGAGATTGGAAACTTGAGAAGGAATTTGAGTTGTGAAGTGGATAAAAGCCAAGGATGGGACCTTTTTTTTTTTTTTTTATTAGCAGGGGAAGGGATGAATAAGAAGAGAGAGGATTATAAAAAAAAAAAAAAAAAAAAGTAAGTAAGTTGTGGGTGGGAGTGTGAGGAGGTGGGAGTGTGAGGATGTAAGAATCAGAGGATGAAGGGAGATGACAACTCGAATCTGTTATTCAAGGTAGGGCGAAATTTAGGATTAGGAAGCTGGCCTATATTGCGGACAGAGTTGAGGATGCGGACACTAATGGAGCGATGTGTGTTGCCACATGAAATTAAGTGTTTATGGAAGGAGGAAATGTGGGTGTTTAGATGCTATATATATTTGATTAATAGTAAATAAAAAGAGTTTATTTATGATACGGGTAAGAAATGCATACACAAGATGTTGTGTATTAATATTGAGAAAATAGTTAGGGTTAGGGTTAGTTACCAACGATGAATTCTCCTTAATATAAACGGTCTATAATCTCTAGATACGCTATATATATATATATATATATATATATATATATAGGGCTCGAGTAATTAACATTTAATTAATTAAGCTTTTCGAGTCAGCGTTTATAATATTTGTATACCTGTAGAATTAGGAAATTAGAGAAGAACGAAATTTCAAGACGAAGCTGTGATTAGAAGTGAAAACGTGGGAAGAATCTTACTTAAATTCATAGATTTCAACAGCCTTATATACCCTTAATAAACGTCGTTTAGACACTAGACGGGCTTCCTTATTTACATAATACATTCCTTTTAACCTTCAATTAAATTCAGATTTACAAATATACACTTATAACTGCTATTATCAAGTTTCCATATGTATTTACAATACGTTCCGATAAGGTGATATTAATAAAAATTATTCATACAATTAATTAAAGCCATTTTCTTCATCAACCAGCGTGTTTTCTGAACCATACTTCCAATGGCGATTATTGTTAAAATATATATATATATATATATATATATATATATATATATATATATATATATATATATATATACATACACACAGATACATATATACATATATACATATATATATATAAATACACACACATATATATATATATATATATATATATATATATATATATATATATATATATATATATATATATATATATATATATATATGTTTCTCTAAGTTCTGTGAAAAGTCGAAACATCTTGATGTGTATATCTATGGTGCAATATTATTTCAACGCTCAATTCTGGCGCACCAATATCCTGAAGGACGACCCATCCGCCTGTCAATTGCAATTACTTGAGATGATGTATTATTCAATCTCTAAGGAAACAGTGATAAGTGTAATAAACAATATCACCAAAAGCGATTAATTATATTGTATACTTACTTTTTTTTCCTAAAATGTGTCTCCAGAGTTTTAACGATTTCTCATTTTATCTTTACCTCCGAAATTATTTATTACATTTTTTTTACTCACTCACTTTCTGCTGATTTATTTTTCAACAGCTAACCCTAACCCTAACCCTAACCCCAACCTTAAACCCTAAACCCTAACCCTAATACTAACCCTAACCCCTAAATCTTAAATCTGAAACCCTAACCCTAACCTTAACCGTAAACCCTAACCCTAACACTAACCCTAACCCCTAAATCTTAAATCTGAAACCCTAACCCTAACCTTAACCGTAAACCCTAACCCTAACCTTAACCGTAAACCCTAAACCCTAACCTTCATTTTTTTCAATGGATTAAATATCCAAAAATTTGTCTCTAGAGTTGTATAGATTTCTCATTTCATCTTTTTTTCCGAAATTATTCATTTTTCAGACAGCTAAACCCTAACCCTAAATCTTAAATCCTAAACCCTAATCCCTAAACCATAACCCTAATCCTTACCCTAACCTTTACCCTAACCCTAACCCTAACTTAAACCCTTAACCCTAACACTAACCTTAACCCCTAAATCTTAAATCCTAAACCCTAACCCTAACCTTAACCTTATCCTAGCCCTAACCTTAAACCCTAATCCCTAAACCCTAACCCTAATCCTAACCCTAACCTTTACCCTAACCCTAACCCTAACCCTAACCCTAACTTTAACCTTAAACCCTAATCCCTAAACCCTAACCCTAACCCTAACCCTAACCCTAACCCTAAACCCTAACCTTAACCCCTAATCCCTAAACTCTAATCCCTAACCCTAAACCCTAACCTTAAACCCTAATCCCTAAACCCTAACCCTAACACTAACCCTAACTTAAACCCTATACCCTGAACTTACCCTTAACCCTAAAGCCTAAACCCTAACCCTAATCATAACCCTAACCTACTTTTTTTTCAATATATTAGATATCCACAAATGTGTCTCCAGAGTTTTAACGTTTTCTCATTTTATCTTTTTTCCGAAATTATTTATTCAATTTTTTTCTATTCACTCACCTTCTACTCATTTATTTTTCAGACAGCTAACCCTAACCCTAACCCTAACCCTAACTTTAAACCTTAAACCCTAAACCCTAAACCCTAAACCCTAACCCTATCCCTAATCCAAACCTTAACCCTAAACTCTAACCCTAACCCTAACCCTAACCCTAAACCCTAACCCTTACCCTAACCTATTTTTTTCAATATATCAGATACTCAAATATGTCAACCCTAACCCTAAGTCAATACATACTAATAATTAACCTTCTGTCTATAACCCTCATCCTCATTCATTTATTCATATCGTATGAATCAGATGATTCTGTTGTTGGCATTGGTTTCCACGATATCTTTCTAGTTAGAATTCTTTCTAGCACGACATTGGGTACGTGTAAAATAATGGTGCAGACATGTTCATTAATAACGCATAAGACGTCACGAGGAGGCTTAGGGCATGACCCAGCAATAATGAAGAAAAGCCGAACACTAGATAGATTGTCAATTAGGCTAAAAGTACAACGGAAATGAATTGCTGACCTTTGAACGAACCCAGGTGTGTTAGGTGACGAGTTCATTTCGGAGCATGACGTCGTAAAAAAAACGAGTCGGTAACCTTAAAAAGAGTCAGGTGCACGAGGCCAGAAGAAAAAGGGGCGCCTGGAGTGCAAAGTCAGAAATTAAAACGGCGATTTTAAACGAAGGAAGAATGGGTGCTTACGTAGCAGAGATCGAGTTGGGAGGTTATAGATAAAACTTGTCGTGGGCCAGCCCCGAAGCGAGGTACTTCCACCACGGCCGAACTGCCGTAAACAACTGGCGTGGGGATCACAAGCCGTCCCTAGATTCCGTGAGCAGACTGGTACAGAACGTATTGTCGTGTTTCTCTCTAGGTTGCAAGGTAAATCACTCTGCCTGGTTTTTATGAAAGTGACCTACGTAGGTTAGAGTTCAAAATACACCGCCGCCAAGGTAAAGAAAAAGGTTTCTTCGTAACACAAGGGAAAGGATAATAATGCAAAGGACTTTTTCTAGCAGATAAATATTTCATTATATATATATATATATATATATATATATATATATATATATATACAGGGTGGGCCAAAATAAGGGTCCTATCTTTAAATTTGAATAACTTGAATTTGAATAACTCCCACAAAATAAAAGTTAAACTCACCAAACTTTATGTGTGTGTAGACTGACCCTTCCGAGATTTTTTGAAATAAACAAAACAAATTTTAGCCGAAAAACACTTCTTAAAACTTACAAAAACTAAAGTATTGTTTTTTACACTGTTTTGAGTTTTTTAAGCAAAAATAATGTTTTCTAAATGAGGGTACGTTCCTTAGGGCTAATACGGCTCATGCTTGCTTCGGAAGGGGTCCTTTACTTATTCTAAAAAAAAATAAAAAAATCAATAAATAGAAAAGTTATGAATTTTTAAAAATAGGACCCTTATTTTTGCCCACCCTGTATATATATATATATATATATATATATATATACCCAACTTACACCAGCTGATGGTGAAGAATAAAGAAACAGAGTTTCTCGAGCACGTCCTTGTTTCTATCGTTGTGTTTTGCTTGATGCTACCGGTTACCCCGAAGGAACGGGTATTGCAGAGGGACCACGTGTTGATTTCCAACATCCTAAGTGAAAGTGTTTCTGTGGAACGAAATGTATTCGAACTTGGCACAGCCAATGGTGCCCTAAAAATGATAAACATTTATACAGGTCAGTGTCAATGTCTTTTTGGACTCGTCTTTGGTTTCATGAGTGTGTTTGTTAAGCACATCGGACTCTTGCATAAAGCGCAAGTAGATCGTGCCTCATGCTTATCTCGTCTGCATGAAGTCTTCGTCGTAAATCGCAGGTATTCCTTAAGCAGCATGTTTGCAGGTGTTTACCATCGACACAGAGAATAGCAAGGCTCATACAGCGGTTGCATGCGAAGTCGTCTATTTTTGCTAAGCTGCCACGTTCTTGGGTGGTGAGACATTGATTTTCTTTGTTTTGGACCAAAAATATTTTTAGTTCAGAAAAAAAAAGTTCTCCCAATAGTTTTTGTTTAAAAAGAAAAAAAAATGGGGGGGGGGCAAAAATCCCCCCTCAAAAAATCGAGCGCGAACGCAGACCCCCACACTATATCGAAGAACCAGTTTTCATACGTAGCCTCGTTTTAAGATTATTCATTGCTCAGCAAAAAAAAATGAAAAAATCATTTTTCTTCGTTAAGTAGTTAAATCAAAATCGTTCTTTTAACTTGTCACATTTCCTCATATGGTAGGGCGTCGGACAAATTCGTCCAAATTACCATATGACGTCAAGGTTACGAGTTCAAGTCACGACCTCGGCGTCAAAATTATTTATTGTTTATTTAGTTGTTAAGATGTGCCCTAATGTATTTCTTATGTTTCTGACTTGGAAATTAATTAAATATCTTTTCTTACCCCCTCCCTTACGTTTATTGATGTGCAGTTACGCACGTGACAGGTCTTTGCTTGTCTCAGGCAGAGACGATACTGATGCCGACTCCTTATTGATTTTCAACGTAATCCTCTTAGCCAGGTGTCCCAGACACTACCACGTCGCCATCGACCTAAAACAGTGTGCAAGTTTGGATTTTAAAGGTGTTCGTTTATATTCTAACAATGACGGCAACAGATCCGCAAACAATAACATACATGTCCACAAGTATCAGAAAGAAGCAGGCTGGATCTATTATTAACCAGAGTATCGACGAAAGTAGACTGTCTGATCCCTTCTCGACTGCTTTTATGTAAGACCCGTGAAAATTTTGAAATACAACGAGCTTTTTTTCTTTTTAATGCAATCGTGTAAATAAAATGTATGTAATGACAAACGAGAACTTAAGAAAGCTTTATTCGGCATAAACTGGCAGTACAATGTTAGTGCTGCTATTTATATTGTTAAGACGAACAGGAGAGTTCTCCAAAGGGGAGATAATTTAGAATAGGTACATTATTCGTAATTGTTCATAATGTACATAACATACAATTTTCGGCCGCTAGACACTAGCCGTCAATGACAGATTGAAATCATAATAGTTATTATTATTATATATAGTTTGCGGAAGAATAGTTTAGTACTGTTTTTTTCTTTCATTATTAAGTAAGTACTTACGTATACATTATTTCTGTCTTTTATTTTTGTCTTTTTCCTCCGTGTTTCGGAAGTTACAAGAAAATATCAGAAAAGAACTTAGCGTAAACTGTAATCTAATCTCGGCGACGAAATTAAATATCATTTTATTGATTAATGTGTTTTTTTTTTGTTTTTTTTACTTTACTCCTTGAAAAATGTCCACTTAGTTATTTTTCGCTGCGGAATCGCTTTCAAACATTCGTGCCTATTATTCCTTAATCGACAAAGGACAAGAAAATGGCTCGGCTCCATTTTCCAAAATGTCCAGCGGCCGGAAGCACTTCCGGTCGCAAGCAAATAGCTCGACAGATGAAACCCAGGGAAGCCAAGGAATTAATGGTGGTTTTACTATCAGTGGTTTTATCAGCTTATAAATTATTAACCAAGAAAATGAGATATTCTGGAGAAGTCACTTAAAAAGTTCCAAATTAAAGAAAAGGGGAAGACGGAAAAGGGTTACGATCGTAAAAACCTAAATGATTGCAGTAATATTTAAACGGACACCAATTAAGAAATGAAGCTAAAATAACATCAGCGGTTGAGAAAAAAACAAAACGAGATCCTGACTGATACCATGGGTTTAACGGTGTCATGTGACCCGACAATAACTTGAAAACGACAGCTAACTCTTTTATATCAAAACATTATTTTTAATTATGTCAATTGAGTCGTAAAAAACATCATTTCTTTAAATTAAATAACATTAATAATTTCGTTTATATTTTTCGCTATAAAAATATTGTTAGTTGTGTGTGCTTCTTTTAATCCGCAGATGTCCAACCCTTCCTCACCGTAAGGGGAGCGGTGAAGATGTGGTAATATCAGAGATACCCGACTAACAAAGGTAAAAACGAAACGAGACTCTGACTGATACCATGGGTTTTGAGGCGTCATGTGACCCGACAATAACTTGAAAACGACATTAACTCTCTTTTAGGGAGACATTATTTTTAATTCTGTCAATTGAGTCGTAAAAAACATGATTTCTCAAAATTAAATAACATTAATAATTCGTTTATATTCTACGCTTTAAAGTTATTATCTGTGTGTCGTTTTAAAATTAGCAGATGTCACACTATTCCTCGCCATAAAAGGAGCGGTGAAGATATGGTAATATCAGAGATACCCGGATAACAAAGGTAAAAACGAAAGGAGACCTTGACTGATACCATAGGGTCAGATGCGTCAGGTGACCCGACAATAACTTGAAAACGACAGTTAACTCTTTTATAAGGAAACATTATTTTTAAGTTTGTCAATTGAGTCGTAAAAAACATGTTTTTCTACAAAATTAAATAACATTAATAATTCGTTTATATTCTACGCTTTAAATATATTATCTATGTGTTGTCTTAAAATTAGCAGATGTCCAACCATTCCTCACCGTAAGAGGGGCGGTGAAGACGTGTTAATATCAGAGATACCCGGCTAACAAAGGTAAAAACGAAAGGAGACCTGACTGATACCATAGGGTCAGATGCATCAGGTGACCCGACAATAACTTGAAAACGACAGTTAACTCTTTTTTAGGGAGACATTATTTTTTAATCTGTCAATTGAGTCGTAAAAAACATGTTTTTCTCAAAATTAAATAACATTAATAATTCGTTTATATTGTACGCTTTAAAGTTATAATCTGTGTGTCGTTTTAAAATTAGCAGATGTCACACCATTCCTCACCATAAAAGGAGCGGTGAAGACGTGTTAATATCAGAGATACCCGGATAACAAAGGTAAAAACGAAAGGAGACCTTGACTGATACCATGGGGTCAGATGCATCATGTGACCCGACAATAACTTGAAAACGACAGTTAACTCTTTTATAGGGAAACATTATTTTTAATTCTATCAATTGAGTCGTAAAAAACATGTTTTTCTCAAAATTAAATAACATTAATAATTCGTTTATATTCTACGCTTTAAAGATATTGTTATCTGTGTGTTGTTTTAAAATTAGCAGATGTCACACCATTCCTCACCGTAAGAGGAGCGGTGAAGACGTGTTAATATCAGATATAACAATGGTAAAAACAAAACGATACTTTGACTGATACCATGGGGTCAGATGCGTCATGTGACCAGACAATAACTTGAAAACGACAGCTAACTCTTTTTATAGGGAAACATCATATTTAATTCTGTCAATTGAGTCGTAAAAAACATGTTTTTCTCAAAATAACATTAATAATTCGTTTATATTCTACGCTTTAAAAATATTGTTATGTGTGTGTTGTTTTAAAATTAGCAGATGTCCAACTCTTCCTCACCGTAAGAGGAGCGGTGAAGATATGGTAATATCAGAGATAACCGGATAACAAAGGTAAAAACGAAAGAAGACTTTGACTGATTCGATGGGGTCAGATGCACCATGTGACCCGACAATAACTTGAAAACGACAGTTAACTCTTTTATAGAGAAACATTATTTTTAATTCTATCAATGTAGTCGTAAAAAACATGTTTTTCTCAAAATTAAATAACATTAATAATTCGTTTATATTCTACGCTTTAAAGTTATTATCTGTGTGTCGTTTTAAAATTAGCAGATGTCACACTATTCCTCACCATAAAAGGAGCGGTGAAGATATGGTAATATCAAAGATACCCGGCTAACAAAAGTAAAAACGAAAGGAGAACTTGACTGATATCATGGGGTCAGATGCGCTAGGTGACCCGACAATAACTTGAAAACGACAGCTAACTCTTTTATAGGGAAACATCATATTTAATTCTGTCAATTGAGTCGTCGAAAATATGTTTTTCTCAAAATTAAATACCATTAATAATTCGTTTATATTCTACGCTTTAAAAATAGTGTTATCTGTGTGTTGTTTTAAAATTAGCAGATGTCCAACCATTCCTCACCGTAAGGGGGCGGTGAAAACGTGGTAATATCAGAGATACCCGGCTAACAAAGGTAAAAACGAAACGAGACTCTGACTGATACCATGGCGTCAGATGCGTCAGGTGACCGGACAAAAACTTGAAAACGATCTCTAATTCTTTTATTGCCAAACATTATTTTGAATTTACTTAATTGAGTTGTTAAAACCACCACTTCTTCAAATTAAAAAAAAATAATAATTCTTTGATATTATTTGTTTTAAAACAATATTGTTAGTTGTGTTGTAATGACTAACGAGAACAGACGTAACTTGGGAAAGCTTTATTCAGCACACAATGTCGGTACAGTATTAGTGCTACTATTTATAGTGGTTAGTAGAAGCAGGAGAGTTCTCCAAAGGGGAGATAAGTCAGAGTAAGGTATGTTACTCGTAATTATTCATTACATGTGTCTCGTCTATAAATTAGCAGATGTCCAACCTTTCCCCACCGTAGTAGGGGCGGTGTAGACGTGGTCATATTAGAGCTACCCGGCTAACAACGAAAAAAAAAACGAAACAAGACTGACTGACACCATGGGTTTTGAGGCGTCATCTGACCCGACAATAACTTGAAAACGACCTTTAATTAATATGGTTGTTGTCCTCGGTTAGAAAGCATTGTTTATATGGAAATATTAGTTATTAAAAATAACAAGCAATTTGAACGCCATACAATGCATATTAGTTTTATTAACTTTTTTTTTTTTTTCAATTGAATTTTCGAAGATATACTTCTTCATCAGAATTAAATAAAGATATATAAAATACCTTTCTTTTTTTTTTTTTTTTAGATCTCATCTTGTTTTTATTGGTGTTATCAGTTCGGTGTAAATGAACGAATGAGAGTCTTTTTTTCCGGACGGCACATGGCAGTGCAATTTGAATAATATGGTTGTTGTCCTCGGTTAGAAAGCATTGTTTATATGGAAATATTAGTTATTAAAAATAACAAGCAATTTGAACGCCATACAATGCATTTTAGTTTTATTAACTTTTTTTTTTTTTAGATCTCATCTTGTTTTTATTGGTGTAATCAGTTCGGTGTAAATGAACGAATGAGAGTCTTTTTTTTCCGGACGGCACATGGCAGTGCAATTTTTATAGGCAAAATATTTTTAATTCTCTCAATTGTGCAGTAAAAAATATCACTTTTTTAAATTAAAAAAACAAAAACATTAATAATGCGTGTGTATCTTTTGCTTAAAAATATTAAGAGTGTTTTGTTGTTTTGTATCAGTATAAGTCCATCCTTTCTATTATACACTGAAGTATTTGAATCGATACAGTCTATCATGTGATATTTCTGATGCAATCTTAAAAATTTCTTCTTAGCGTAGTTCCTGGCCAGATAGATTGAATGTTCGTATTTCCTTTTACACAATGTGAAATTTGCAATTCTACGTTCCAAGGTATTCACATCTTCCATTTATTGACAATAGTGAGTGAAAATCCAACCACTGGGAATTTCTTTGTTTCCATGTGTCACCGGTTTTTGCTATGTCCACCTCGACGTCTTTGTATTCGAGTTTTCCTGTAGATATTTCAAGAGTTCTCTGATTATCAGACGGTATTAGCGTTCATATCAGGATGATGTAAGTACTTTTTGTTGTTTCATGTAATTATTTATGACTTGTTGACTGTAATCTTCTTGTCGTCGAGTCCGATTAAATCTCATCGGATTCGTACTAATCATTGCTGTCCGCTCTTAGACACTTGTCTCGGCAGCGTCGCTTATCTTTGCGTACTCTACCAGTATGTCCATGGTAGCTGGTCGACTGAACTCCAATCTCCAGAAAAACCTCTTCAGCAAGAACCTGTTTTACTACTAACACTGCCAAGAACCGTTCTTAGCATCGAGAATGATTCCCCACAGAATAGAACATGATCGTCTTCAAGTCCAATGTAAACAAATATCAGTATGTCCATGGTAGCTGGTCGACTGAACTCCAATCTCCAGAAAAACCTTCTCAGCAAGAATCTGTCTTTTTATTTCTTTTTTTTTTTAACATAGTTCACCCCAAACAAGGCAGGCCGCCACTGTAGACGTAAGGGGCTACTGAGAAAAAAGGGAGAAGGTGTCGGGGGTCAACCTAAATTGGGAGCTGCGCAGCGAGATTTCTGTTTACATCAGTTTTAAATTTCTGCATGTCAGTACCGTTGGGGAAACAGGGAGCAGGGAGGGAGATCCAGAGGCCAGCAGCACGAGGAAAGAAGCTATTAGAGTAGAAAGCTCTCCGACCTCTGGGGACCTCCACAGTGAATGGATGGGATTTGGCTGATTGTCGAGTTGGTCTAGTGAATTTACGTCGAGGGGACACCACAGTAGCCAGTTCATCGGAGCATAATCCATGGAAGTATTTGTAAAACAAGCACAAGGATGCTACATTTCGGCGATGGGACAGGGACTGGAGCTTCGTTGACAGTGAGGGACTACGAACACCGCAAAGAACCGTTCTTTATTCCCCCTTGCGTACCTAAAAGAAAACAAAACTTCCATGAACGGAGTTTGTTTCCAAGAACTTCCCACATTTAGAACACGTAACCGCGAGAATGATTACCCCACAGAATAGAACATGATCGTTTTCAAGTCTAATGTCAACAAGTATCTGTCGAGTCGTCATGTGAATAAATTTTAACTCGCAATCCGATCATAGTACTGTTCCATCATCTAGCTAAGCATCTCACTTGACCTTATCCTTGAATTGCTATTTGCCTTGGTCCGTGATTAATCATTAGTATATATAAAGCGAACACTTCTTAATTCCCCTTGTTTACCAAAAATTAAACAGCACTTCCATGGACAGGGTTTATCTCCAAGAACTTCTAACCTTTGGCACATGTTACCGCGGGACTGATTCTCTACTGACTACCACATTTTTTTAAAGTCGAATGTCAAAAATGCCTGTCCAGTAGTGATGTGAATTCATCAGAGTACGCAATCATTTCATATTACTATTCGAACATTAAACTAGAAATCAAACTAACTGTTGTCCTTGAGTCGGTTTTGGCCTTGGCGCATGGTGAGCCATTGATGTATTAAAAAAGGTAAAGTTATCCTATCATGATACGTTCGGATAGTTTTTGTGTAGAGCTGTTTTTCTTTCGACATACATGTTTAAACATTTTTCTATCTCGAATTCTAACCCTAACCCTAAACTCTAATCCCGAATTCTAACCCTAACCCTAACCCTAAACTTCAAATTCTAACCCTAACCCTAACCCTAACCTTAACCCTAACCCTAACCCTTACTCTAATCTCAAATTTTAACACTAACACTAACCTTTACCTTAACCCTAACCTTTTTTTCAAGACTAAGGACAATAGGAATATGCTATCTTTGCGATAATCATATTTGTTCTTGTTAGCTGTTTTCATCAAGTGGTTTCGTGCCTTGTCTGGAGCGATGTATATACAAAATAGGTAAAAGAGAGAGTGAACGGGGTGTCAACATGCTGAAGGTAATTTCCTGACAGCATGTACTTTTTATTATTATTATTATTATTATTATTATTATTATTATTATTATTCAATTAACTAGTAGTTCTCATATTAGCCATTGCCAATGACACCTACTAGTAAGAGCAGCCATTATTTTACTGGATCTAAGTTACAACGAGTTAACATAGGTGTTCAGATGTCACATATACTTTAGAATTAGGGTGGATAGTGGCTTTGTAGTGATATAGGATATTGTCAGCTGTGAGAAGTTTTCTATCACGGTAGAGGGAACCCACCTTCTTTGCAACAGCCTTTGGCAATGTCTTCTATTCGTTTGCTCAAATTCCTGTGAATGTTAGGCCGAGGAGTTTGAACGTTGGACTCTCAGGTAGGGTGTTATTTCCCATGATTGATGGTGGTTGAAGAGGTTTCTTGTAGTTGTTGAAGGAAAGGAGGTGTGTCTTCGCAGCATTAAATGTTACCATCTATTTATGACCCCATTCCACTACAGGTTTGTTGTTTTCATGTCTAACGACTTCACATGTGGCGTTCTCGACTGTTTTTTTAAATTCTCTTCTTGTCTTTACTATTTTCCTCAGTTTGTAATTGTCACCTTGTTGGACAATGGCCTATGGAAATGGACGTATCTGTTGGAAATCGTTGGTTTGACTTACGCGAATTAGCGCGGGGGGGACCCGTGCAGTCGAGTGCAGAATAGGGCCTGTTCTCACAGTTGGAGATAACAGACGTGACAGGGTCACCGCGTGACGAGACCACGGATCAGGGGTAAATGTGCCCTGCGATAGGCTCTGTGACGTCACGGGCCTTTGCGTTGGAAACAGAGAGATCCGTGACGTCACTCGTTCTTCGTAAGAAGCGAGTTTTAGCAGTCTGGGTTTTGGAGGCGAACCTATCAGACGTGATTGTTACCATGTAGTCTACAATAGATTAGGGGAATTGATTCCCTAAGAAAATACAGGCGAAAGATCTCTTCCCCCCTCCACGAATGATTAAGGACTTAGTTGCTAAGTAATTACGAAAGCAGTAATTTACTCTCTCTCTCTTTTTCTCTCTCTCTCTCTCGACGTTGGTGAATATCTCCAAGCTGATAAATAACTAACGCCGGTAATAAAAAGAATTGAAAGTTTAAAATATTGTTGTTTAGTGAGTCGGTCATGAAGTGGTTGACGGCAGAAAGAGAGAAGAAAGAAGACAACCACTAGACGACACGCACCCTCTACGCGGCGAGGGAGAAATTGAAAGGTATGATAACTATATGATGGGAACTGAAACGGCCCTTTCCGGGGCGCGTGTACGAAGCGAAAAAAGCCTCGGGCCAAGTAGTAGGGGGTATGCAACAACCTGAACATGTAGAGATATAGGATACTGTCAGGTAGAGGGTGCCAACTTTCTTTGCAGCAGCTTTGGCAATGTCGTCTATGTATTTGCTCCAATTCATGTTACCTGTGAATTTTAGGTCAAGGAGTTTGAGCATTGGACTTTCAGGTAGGGTGTTATTTCCCATGACAATCGGTGATTGAAGAGGGTTCTTGTAGTTGTTGAACGAAAGAAGCTTTGTCTTAGCAGCATTAAATGTTACCATCCATTTATGACCCCATTCTACTACAGGTTTGTTGTGTTCATGTCTAACGACTTCACATGTGGCGTTCTCGGCTGTTTTTTTATTCTCTTCTTTACTATTTTCCTCAGTTGGTTATTGTCACCTTGTTGGATAATGGCCTATGGAAATGGACGTATCTGTTGGAAATCGAATTAGCGCGGGGGACCTGTGCAGTCGAGTGCAGAATAGGGCCTGTTCTCACAGTCGGAGATAACAGACGTGACAGGGTCACCGCGTGACGAGACCTCGGATCAGGGGTCAATGTCCACTACAGGTTGGTTGTGTTCAAGTCTAACGACTTCACATGTGGCGTTCTCGACTGTTTTTTTTTTAATTCTCTTCTTTTCTTTACTATTTTCCTCACATGAAGATCGTGTTTTGGGTTAACGGTTACTGTGAGAAATGAGCCCTACGTTCGCATTTATTCATTTAGATACATATTTTTACTTATATAAATTTGTCCGTTGTAAATAGATAACAGATCGATAATTCAATCATATTTAAAGAATATAAAGAAACATTATTATAAAAAAAAATTACAAATGTTTTTTTGAATTTTCAAAAAAAAAATTCAATTTGGATAATGAGAAACATGATTATTAAAAAAAATTAATTTTTTTTTTTTAATTTTCAAAAAAAAATTATAATTTAAATAATAAGAAACATTATTATTAAAAACAATTACAAATTTTTTTTTTTAATTTTCCAAGACAAAAATTTCAATTTAAATAATAAAGAACATTATTATTAAAAAAAAATTATAGATTTTTTTTAAATTAAAAAAAAAAAATTTCAATTTAAATAACAGGGGTCAATGTGCACATTATTATTTAAAAAAAAAAAAAATTCAATTTAAATAATAAGGAACATTATTATTAAAAAAAAATAAAGATTTTTTTTAAATTAAAAAAAAAATTCAATTTAAATAATAAAAAACATTATTATTAGAAAAAAAAATTAAAGATTATTTTTAAATTAAAAAAAAAAATTTAAATTTAAATAATAAGAAACATTATTATTAAAAAAAAATTAAAGAATTTTTTAAATTAAAAAAAAAATTTCAATTTAAATAATAAGCAAACATTATTATTAAAAAACAATTAAAGATTTTTTTAAATTAAAAAAAAAAATTTCAATTTAAATAATAAGAAACATTATTATTAAAAAAAAATTAAAGATTTTTTTAAATTTAAAAAAGAAAAATTTCAATTTAAATAATAAGAAACATTATTATTAAAAAAAAATTAAAGATTTTTTTTAATTTTCAAAAGATAATGATTAGAAAAATTACATAATAATAATAATTAGAAAAACATGAATACAAAAATGATCAGAAAAATAGTTATTACAGAAAAGATTTTAAAAAAGATAACATTATATACATTGTTGAGAGGATACTGTTGCTGTAGGTTCATTGGAGCACATTCCGTAGAAGCACCTGTAAAACAAGAACAAAATAAAAATTCCTATTTCACAAAAAAAAAAATGATTACGTCATTAAAGTCGCCAGAATTAATCTCGAATTTTTCATAAACAAGCGAGACTTTTATTTTTACTCCCGGGCAACGCCAGGCAAGTAAAGCTAGTTATATTATAAATAATAGTTATCGATGGAATTATCGATAATTGTATCGATAAAATCTCTTGACAGAAAACGCCGGACAGTCTAGCACAAATGTGTTTTGCTCCAACTGTGGGAGAGACCCTTTCTTGTTCGATGCGTTTTATTACTGGACAGATTAGAGCCAATTCAATTTTGATAGTCAATGGGGAACAGCTAGGATAGTGTCATAGGTGAAATTATCCATTTCATCATTTTTTCTTCATTTAACCAAAAAAAGTAGACATTAAATTTTTTTTTGTTTGTTCTGTCCCTTGAGTTTTCGTTTATCAATTCATTTTTGATTGTATTAAGCATATCAATAATAATTGAATAAATATAACTACGTTTAATAACTAGTTCGTTCGTGGTCTCCCTTAATGTTTAATTTTACTTCAGTCGAAGTTCTCAGAAATCAAGGGGCCCCTTCCTGGGGCTAACACTTGATCTCTATATGAGATACATAGATACCCGAATATTCTTTTAAAATTCTTCTTCATTTCTAAAACATTGAGTTAGTAAAAAGTTAAGAATAATAAATTTCTTCTCTCCCTAACTGACCAGTCAAGGATGTCATAGTATATCTTTCTTGTGGTCTGTTGGTCTTATCGGATTCCAGGACAAGAATTCATCTAGTCTGGTGGAGTATCCAGCACGTGGTGTTACTTGAGGTAACATCACAAGGAGAAGATTCACTATTCCTCGTACGAGGGGATCTTATTTGTGCTGCAGGTACTATGTAATTTGAATATTTGGTCAGGGTATGTGACTCGATGTGGCGAGTAAAATGCAATAGATTTGGGCAATTTGAGGCATTTTTACCCTCCTTAGACCCCCCCTGGGGGCGCGAAACAGAATTTTTCTTAGGTCAAGGATGCTCATTTCATATCCAGAACAATTGCCTCTACATTTTGGGCAAGTTTAAGAAAAATTGAATGAAAGGGTCAAACGTTATGGGAGAAAAGGGTCATTTTTTTCCATTTTGGGGGCTTTTGCCCCCCCCCCTCCCTGAAAGCGCGAACCAGATTTGTTTCCAAGGTCAGCGATACTTATTTTCTATTAGGAACAATTGCCTCCACATTTTGTCCAAGTTTCAGAGAAATTAAATGGACGGATGAAATGTTATGGGGCAAAAAATGTCATTTCGGGATCTTTTGACCCCCTGGGGGGCTAACCAGATTTTTTCCAAAAATCAGAGAATGTCACTTTCTAACCTGACCAAAGTTACAACTTCATGCAAAATTTCAGAGAAATTTAATGGATGGTTGCGGAGAAAAATCCGGACAGACGGACGGACATGCCTCAAAACATAAGTCCCCCGATTTAAAGTTTTGAGGGTGTATTCGATGTATTTGAATTCCTCATTTAGATATTCCTTGCTACAGATTCTTAGTGTTCTGAGGATGAAGCCAATTATGATTCCAGATTTTATTTTGTCATTATGATGTGAATAAAAATGCACATAGTCATTCTTATTCGTTTGCTTGCGGTAGACTTTATAAGATAGATTATTATTTTTATTTATTAATAGGATGTCTAGGAAGGGTAGGGAGTTTTCGGATTCTTTTTCAAATGTAAATTTGATTGTGGGTTCTACTTGGTTTAATTTGCAAGTAATATGTTCAATTTTAGTAGTTTTAGGGAGGAAAATTAGAATGTCGTCAATGTATCTGTAACATGATACATTTTTGGGTAATCTGTACTTGAAGGGGCCGTTCTCGAGAAATGCAAAAAATAAACAGGATAGGACACCGCTAATGGGATTACCCATAGCCAGGCCAAACTTCTGTTTATAAAAGGAATTGTTGAAAGTAAAGTATGTCATGTTAATGCATAAGTTTATAATATTAATTATGTTATTCACTGAGAAAGGAGGGTTGATATTTATTTTGTCGAGGTGTTTTTTTAAGTACATTGAGACGATACGCCGTATAATAGAATCTGCAGTAATAGCCCTGTCTACAAACAAAATCAAACAAAGAATGGGTTGCTACTGTATCTCTCCCAACCTCTCTAAAACAATCTAAAACGAAAATAAGATACGTCGAGACACTGGATGATTCCCTGAATATTATTTTAATTTTTTATTTTTCCTTTTTTCTTTTTCTCTTTTTCCCCCTATCTTCTCTCTAGTTTCTCCTTTTTTATATTACTATGTACATTTGAAATTACAGGTTTATTTATGCATACATATATGTATTTAATATATATATATATATATATATATATATATATATATATACATATGTATAATTATATGCTGACATTTTGCACACTTATTTCTGACACTTTACATATTTGCATATATTTCCCTCCATTCAAACACTACCACTATTTATATTCCCCAATGATATGACATTCCCGTCTTTTATCATTTTTAGCCCACTTTTCCTCCGCTCTTGAAAAAGCCCACATCACATCAGGCGAAACGTTGAGCTTATGGGTCTTCCACTGTTCCATTTTTAATTTCATATATATATATATATAAATATATAAACCCACACACTAAAATAAACACACACACACACACACACACACACATATATATATATATATATATATATATATATATATATATATATATATATATATATGTATAGAGAGAGAGAGAGAGAGAGAGAGAGACAGACAGACAGACAGAGAGAGAGAGAGAGAGAGATTTGTATAGGTATACAGTTTTAATAAACAGTGAAATAATGTTGGACGCACTGCCATTATTATCTATGAGGGTTTCTTTTATATGATTTATGTCAGAAAAGAGGAAAAAAACAAAGATGAATCACTCCGTAAACTTTTCTTACGAAAAGTTTACGGAGTGATTCATCTGTGTTTCCCTTCTCCTGTGTCTTTTTCCTCCTTTGTAATATAAATCAGATGAAAGAAACCTTCATAGATAATAATGGCAGTGCGTCCAACATTATTTCACTGTTTATATATATATAATAATGGTAATAATCCAGGTGAAAAATATCCACAGGGTGGTAATCCAGAGAATTTAAACCGGGTTTATAAAAAGTGCTCAATATCAAAATAGAGCTTTATATATGATAATTTTATTTACACAGACATGTACAAAATCTGCGACACTGGCATGTCGATGTTATCAATCAACAGTTACTATAAACTGTGATCTCATCAGGCAGATTTAGAATCCGATCTTTACCTCAGATCATATTTGGAAAGGTTCTGTCCAAATATGATCTGAGGTTAAGATCGGATTCTAACTCTGCCTGATGAGATCACAGTTTATAGTAACTGTTGATCGATAACATCGACATGCCAGTGTCGCAGATTTTGTACATGTCTGTGTAAATAAAATTATCATATATATATATATATATATAATATTAATTTTAAACAAATAATATCAAGTTATTTTTACCTACATACGCTATCGTTTCGAGCTATTGCTCTCATCAGTGCAGCGATGATGATCTCGGACGGTCGCACGGTTCGAACCCCTGCCACAGAGTCAAACTAAACTCCTTAAGGCGAAGTCACGTGACTGCACCTCGTTCTAATTTCTTTTTTTTAGACTTTTATTTCTCTTCGTTATTCGACATTTAAGCTCGATAATTTTGTATAACCCTCCATGTATGTGCTGCTAACGTCTGTTTGCAAATCCTCTATTCTGATATCATGATTGTTCACATCCAGAAAAAAAATATCTTTTGGGGAAAGTTTCTTACAGTAAATAATGAGTGTAATTTTATTGTTATTGTCAATTGGGGGGTCTGTATCTCTGTATAATATTTTTCATGGTTTTTTCGTCTAATCTGCAACCAAACTTCAGATGTCATATGTATCACAAACGTTTTTGATTCTTCATCGAATCAGATTCAGGTGGAAAAAGCAAATAGACAAAAAAGTTGGAGGAAAGAAGAGAATTTTAAAAGATAGCAGAGAAACGGACACGTGAAGTCTGCTAGACCGTAAACTTCGTAAAGAGAAAGTCTTTCCATTGAGTCGCGTTTTGCTTCTGACGTCACAGTGGTTGGTGAAATGCCTTAAATTAACTCCTATTTTCTGGTGATTTTCTCTATAAAACGTATAAATTGAAATATCAAATATTCTAACTTTATATGTATTCAATAAAGAAAATGCTATTTTAAAATTACGCATGACAGACGGACAGACACACACATATATATATATATATATAGAGAGAGAGATAGAAGAAAAAAGAGTGATAAATATGCGACGATTGTCCAAATTTATTTCAAATTTCAATTGTTCAATGCAAGGTTGTCAGTAATAAACTAGTGTTTATTTTCCTTTCCTTAAGCCAAGGCTTTTCAAAGATCGAAATCTTATCATCAGAGGAGAAATACAGATGGATAAGTTGGCTTTCGAAAAAACCAAAGTTCAAATATTTGAAAAATATGAGAATTATTTTTTAAAAATTATTAAAATAATTTTTGTCAAAAAACGTACTGAATGAAAAGAAAATTTCGTGAAAAAGAAATACAATTGTCCGGGTGGTGAGTTTCCGTTGAAAAGGTTCGGTGAAATTGTAGAAAGTGAATAAAAACACTTTGCATGGGAGCAGGTTGGAAAAGGTGCTCAAAAGTAGATAAGTCCAGATGTACTTAAAAGAGGCTTTGAAGAGGAAAACAGGCCATTTTTTGATTTTCTTCCGGGCCTAGAAAAACGGTAGGATCTCATACAAGGATTAACTCAGAATGAGAAAAAGCCAAAGTTGATGAAAGTTTCAGATTTGGGGTCAGGATGGGGGGGGGTTAGGAGGTGCGGGGTAGTTTAAAAAGTCGCTTTGTGAATTTGGGGGAAAAATCGTCGCATATTTATCACTCTTTTTTCTTCTATCTCTACTATTGCTCTATCTCGTATATTGAGCTTATCCTTTTCACAATAGGTTCCATCTACTAAAAGTTTTCACTTTGGTTTATTTTGATCCTATATATATATATATATATATATATATATATATATATATATATATATATATATATATATATATATAATGTAAGTTCGTAATCCGAGGCAGGGGCAATGCGATATAGGAACCGGAAGGTGGAACATTAAAAAGCGAGCTTGTGTCTCACGTTGCCCTCGTGGGGATTAAATCCAATACGAACAATAAGTTGATCTTTGAGATAATGAAGCACGTACGTAATGATAAAATCAACAGAGTAAGATTATAAAAGCGAGATCCGGAAAAGTAAGTAACCCAAGAAACTCCTGCTCACAGTCCTAAACCCCATAATATAATTTTTACGGTAACAAAAAATAAAAAAGATAATGTAATATAGTAATAATATAACCTAATTATTACGATATTGTCTGATCATTCATTGAACCAAATTGTTATAAAACTAGTTCTAATTTGGTTGATATCATTTTGGTGATTTTACTTCCTATTTCCTATTGTAATGTTCTGAATAGAATAGGAAATAAGAAGAAAAATCAACCGCACCTTCGTTCGTGAGAAGCCCAATTGGCTAATAGAACAACAATGAATCTGATTGGTTAACTA
>OY744552.1:3778087-3790587 GCA_963556195.1 Sepiola atlantica
AACATATTTTAAATTATTAACTGACATTCTTCATTCCGTAATAGAAAGAAATGATCCCCTTTCTCCCCCATTTTTCTTTCTTCATCTCGTCTGAATGTGTGCCATTTTTAACTTGTCAGTCTTAAATCCGAAACACGTAATGCTCTGATGAATTGGCTACTCTGGTGCCCCCTCGACGTAAATTCATTTGACTAACTTGACAATCAACTAAATTTCATTCATTCCCTGTAGAGCTTCCCAGATGCCAGAGAGCTTTCTACTCAAATAGCTTCTTTCCTCGTGCTGCTGGCCTCTGGAACTCCCCCCATGCCCCCTGTTTCCCCGACCGTACTGACATGCAGCAATTTAAAACTAATGTAAACAGACATCTCGCTGCGCAGATCCCAATTTAGGTTGACCGCCCCTCCCCCCAACATTCTCCTCTTTTACTTTTTCATAGTAGCCCCTTACATCTACAGTGGCGGCCTGCCATGTTTGGGGTGAATTATGTTAAAGAAAATGATCAAAACAATTGCACTTTTGTACCCAAGCTAAGGCATTAAAAATAGTGATGTCTGACCGTGTGCATTTTCCGGCCATGCATATAACAACTTGAACTGTAACACATTACGTGCATAGGTACAGGTCAGACCGGAGTATTGTCCGGTCCGTGTGACACACCTGGGTCGCGCGAAACACGTGCAGGTTGTGTTTCGCTTGAGACAATTGCTCCATAGCGCATGTTTCACTTAAAGACATTGGTATCCTTCACATCTCTCCCCTGAACTACATGCTTCGACAAAGAACTAGAGAAAGCAATGCCAACAATGAAGCTTGCCAAAAAAGAACATACAATGTGCATTTATACAGTTTTATTTTTCATCATTTATTTAAAACAATTTTTAGCATGTATTTATTTTTATGTCAACATTTTTCACTATTAAATATGCTTCGAAGAATGTATTTTCGCTTATTTTTATCGAGATATTTGGTGAAAAAAACCATGCAATGTGCCTTTATACAGTTTTATTTTTCATCATTTATTTAAAACAATTTTTAGCATGTATTTATTTTATGTCAACATATTTCCACTATTAAATATGCTTCAAAGAACGATTTTCGCTTATTTGTATCGAGATATTTAGGGGAAAAAAACCATACAATGTGCATTTATACAGTTTTATTTTTACATCATTTTTTAAAACAATTTTTAGCATCTATTTATTTTTATGTCAACATATTTCCACTATTAAATATGCTTCAAAGAATGTATTTTTGCTTATTTTTATTGAGATATTTGGTGCAAAAAAAACATGCAATGTGCATTTATACAGTTTTCTTTTTCATCATTTATTTAAAACAATTTTTAGCATCTATTTATTTTTATGTCAACATATTTCCACTATTAAATATGCTTCGAAGAATGTATTTTCGCTTATTTTTATCGAGATATTTTGTGCAAAAAAACATACAATGTGCATTTATACAGTTTTATTTTACATCATTCATTTAAAACAATTATTAGCATGAATTTATTTTCATGTCAACATTTTTCCACTATTAAATCTGCTTCAAAGAATGTCTTTTCGCTTATTTTTATCGAGATATTCGGTACAAAAAAAACGTACAATGTGCATTTATACAGTTTTATTTTTCATCATTTATTAAAAACAATTTTTAGCATGTATTTATTTTATGTAAGCATATTTCCACTATTTCATCTGCTTCAAGGAATGTATTTTCGCCTATTTCTATTGAGATATTTGATGCAAAAAAAACGTACAATGCGCATTTATACAGTTTTATTTTTCATCATTTATTTAAAACAATTATTAGCATGTATTTATTTTATGTCAACATATTTCCACTATTAAATATGCTTCAAGGAATGTATTTTCGCCTATTTTTATTGAGATATTTGGTTTAAAATAAACCCGTACAATGTGCCTTTATACAGTTTTAATTTTCATCATTTATTTAAAACAATTTTTAGCATGTATTAATTTTTCTGTCAACATTTTTCCACTATTAATTATGCTTCAAAGAATGTATTTTCGCTTATTTTTATCGAGATATTTGGTGCAAAAAAACGTACAATGTGCATTTATACAGTTTTATTTTTGATCATTTATTTAAAACAATTTTTAGCATGTATTTATTTTATGTCAACATTGTTCCACTATTAAATCTGTCTCAAAGAATGTCTTTTCGCTTATTTTTATTGAGATATTCGGTACAAAAAAACGTACAATGTGCATTTATACTGTTTTATTTCTCACTATTTATTTAAAACAATTTTTAGCATGTATTTATTTTTCTGTCAACATTTTCCACTATTAAATATGCTTCAAAGAATGTATTTTCGCCTATTTTTATTGAGATATTTGGTGCAAAAATAACCGTGCAATGTGCATTTATACAGTTTTATTTTTCATCATTTATTTAAAACAATTTTTAGCATGTTTTTTTTTATGTCAACATATTTCAACTATTAAATATGCTTCAAGGTATGTATTTTCGCCTATTTTTATTGAGATATTTGGTGCAAAATAAACCCGTACAATGTGCATTTATACAGTTTTATTTTTGATCATTTATTTAAAACAATTTTTAGCATGTATTAATTTTTATGTCAACACTTTTCCACTATTAAATATGCTTCAAAGAATGTATTTTCGCCTATTTTTATCGAGATATTTGGAGCAAAAAAATGTACAATGATCATTTATACAGTTTTATTTTCATCATTTATTTAAAACAATTTTAAGCATGTATTTATTTTTATGTCAATATTTTTCAACTATTTAATCTGCTTAAAAGAATGTATTTTCGCTTATTTTTATCGAGATATTTGGTGCAAAAAAACATACAATGTGCACTTATACAGTTTTATTCTACATCATTTATTTAAAACAATTTTTAGCATGTATTTATTTTATGTCAACATTTTTCCACTATTTAATCTGCTTCAAAGAATGTCTTTTCGCTTATTTTTATCGAGATATTTGGTACAAAAAAACGTACAATGTGCATTTATACAGTTTTATTTTTCATCATTTATTTAAAACAATTTTTAGCATGTATTTATTTTTATGTCAACATATTTCCACTATTAAATATGCTTCAAGGAATGTATTTTCGCCTATTTTTATTGAGATATTTGGTTTAAAATAAACCCGTACAATGTGCCTTTATACAGTTTTATTTTTCCTCATTTATTAAAAACAATTTTTAGCATGTATTAATTTTATGTCAACATTTTTCCACTATTAATTATGCTTCAAAGAATGTATTTTCGCTTATTTCTATCGAGATATTAGGTGCAAAAAAACGTACAATGTGCCTTTATACAGTTTTATTTTTCATCATTTATTTAAAACAATTTTTAGCATGTGTTTATTTTTATGTCAACATTTTTCCACTATTAAATCTGCTTCAAAGAATGTCTTTTCGCTTATTTTTTTCGAGATATTTGTTGCAAAAAAAACATACAATGTGCATTTATACAGTTTTATTTTTCATCATTTATTTAAAACAATTTTTAGCATGTATTTATTTTTATGTCAACATTTTTCCACTATTAAATATGCTTCAAAGAATGTCTTTTCGCTTATTTTTATCGAGATATTTGGTACATCTGTTCGGGTTGTTTTAATATATATATTAAAGGGTTACGTTTTGATTTAACGATTTTAATAGCAAGTGTCTGCCTTTCAGACAAAGATGGTGAGGCAAGCTAATCAAATCGGTGGTCAGCTGAAGGGACAAAAGCACGTAAAAGGCGTAAACAGCCACCAAATACACAAAACATCAGAAGGTAAGGTTATGGCCTCCGTATTTCAGGATACGCAAATATTTTTTCATCGATTTACTTGAGAAAGAAATAATTATTAATAACGACTATTGGGAAATGAAAAAAGTAAAACCAAAAGCTATTTTCATATATTCATCAACGTTTCGTCTTTATTGTAAGACTTCCTCATATATGATAATTTTAAGAAAAATGTCATGCAAGTACATCGAAATATTAGGTTGACATGATGTGTTGATAAGGAAAAGTGGTAGCCATGGCTACTAAGAGCGCTGGACGAGAGTTCAGGCTGCGAGAACGACTATTATATCGCCTTATTGGAAGAAATAGATCGCTACGCTGCGCCTTTTCCTGAAACCCTCGTTGATGGTCTGTTAAATAAAAAGCTGACTATTTCAAAACGGCATGATAAAAACTCAGCAACTTAAATTAGATATTATATTTTTTGATATAATAGAGATACAAGCATGAAGTGTTAAACACGTACACATCAGCTGCCGTCATTCTTGAACCGCTCCCCGCACGGTTTAAGCTCCCTCCCTCTATAATTTGGCGGACTTTAATATAAGAGCCAAAAATATTTCGAAATAATTATAGCCTACTTTATAATTAACCAAGGTGTGGAGAGAAATTGAAACACGCAATTCGAGAAGAATATTGATGAACATCGAATTTATAAATCGTTTATCTATATTAGTAATAACTTGAATAACTTTATCCCCCCCTCTCTCTCTCTTCCCTCTCTCTCTCTCTCTTTCTCCATCTGTATCACTCTGTATATCTCTCTCCTCTCCCTTCTCCATCTTACTCTCTCTATATATATATGTATATATATTTATTTATTTTAATACGTACATAAAAGTAATCCATAGACACGTGTTTCTGGCTTATATCCGTCATCAGCATGACTAACTTAGACAAGGATCGAACCTTAAATATTGATGTCTATAGTCAAGTGTTTTACTATCGGACCAAGACGCCCTGTCTCCAAATATGTACGAAATATGGAAATAATTGCATTTATATATATATATAGAGAGAGAGAGAGAGATGTATATATATATATATATATATATATATATATATATATATATATATATATATATATATATATATATATATATATATATATGATAGCGCAGGGGTAGAAGCGCCGACAGTCAGCTTGACGGTTCAGTTTATATCCCGGCTTGAGGTACTTGCTGGTTAAGCCTCACTGAAGAGTTGTGATACAGCGAAACCGTCTGTATGTAGATGACTATATACATATATATATATATATATATATATATATATATATATATATAAATATATGAATTTTTTTTTTTTACAAACATTTGGCTTCATATTTGCGGATATATTTTTTTTTGTTTTTCTTTATGTAAATCGCTCCAGACAAAGCATGTACCCACTAGATGTAAGAAGTTAAAAGATATTACCCCAAAGTCAAAAACTAGCCAGAGATAAGTCTTATATGGATAGATTCCGACCCAGAAAACAGCAATTTCCCTCCTTTGTCAGAAACATCGTTCCCGGAATGCGAGGACTAAAAGACAAAATAAAGGAAGCGAGAGTTACGAAAGTCAACCCCAGGGTGAACTTTGGGGTCTATTAAAAACGAAGAAGAAGAAGAAAAAGAAGAAGAAGAACAACAACAACAACAACAACAACAACAACAAGAGGAAGAAGAAGAAAAAGAAGAAGAAGAAGAAGAGGAAGAAAAAGAAGAAGAAGAAGAAAAGAAGAAGAAGAAGAAGAAGAAATAGAAAAAGAAGAAAGAAAAGAAGAAGATGAAGAAGAAGGAGAAAATAGAAGAAGAAGAAGAAGAAGAAGAAGAAGAAGAAGAAAAGACGACAAAGAAGAAGAAAAAGAATAAAAGAAAGAAAAAGACGAAGAACAAGAAGAAGATCAAGAAGAAGAAGAAGAAGGAAGAAAAGAAGAAGAAGAAGAAGAAGAAGAAAGAAAAGAAGAAGAAGAAGAAGAAGAAGAAAGAAAAGAAGAAGAAGAAGACGAAGAAAAAGAAAGAAGAAGAAGAAGAAGAAGAAGAAGAAGAAGAAGAAGAAAGAAAAGAAGAAGAAGACGAAGAAAAAGAAAGAAGAAGAAGGAGAAGAAGAAGAAGAAGAAGCAGAAGAAGAAGAAGAAGAAGAAGAAGAAGACGAAGAAAAAGAAGAAGAAGAAAAAGAAGTAGAAGAAGAAGGAGAAGAAGAAGAAAAGACACTATTCAATTGAATTGTTCAATAATTATTAATTCAAACTTTTCTTGCCTTTGAACTCCTGATGTTTTAATAAATATTGTGTTTATACATTTTTTTATTTTCATCTTTCATGTTCTGTACATATATATATATATATATATATATATATATATATATATATATATATGGGGTAAAGTGCACGATAAGTCATGAAACTGAAATGCCGTGGTAGACAAAATGTGTGAAAAACGACAAACGGAAAACGGGTTAAAATGCAGAAGAAATACTAAAACAAGAAATTTGACCGGTTAATACGAACGAAACCGGTCAAATCTTTGTTTTTATTTTTTTCATGCACTTTAACCTGTTTTTCGTTTGTCTTTATCACACACACAGACACAATGACCAATACCTGTGTACAAGATTCAGAACTGACCACACACGTGCGCGCACACGCGAGCATAACAGCTTTCTTGGACACAGGGGGCAATAAAAAGAAAGAAATTTCAAAAGAAAATCTACGCACCCCAACAAATGAAGATGACCGATAAAATAAAGGTCAAAATAACACGTACTTTAAAAAACACACACGACTTTGACCAAGAGAAGCAGGAAAGATAAGAAATAAAAAATAAAAAATAAAAGATTTAAAATTATCAAAACACGTACTCACACACCCGCAAACCCACGCATGCGCAAAAACGTTAAACAATAACAAATTTCCTCAAATGAAACAACAGTCTTTCAAATCGAAAGACATTTCTTCAAATGGATTTACATATCTGATGAGAGCGGACCACCGCTTGAAACGCGTTATATAAAATTATAAAATGATAAAATAACAAAATAATAAATACATGTTGAAAAACAACTTTTACAAATGTTGGTAGCCTTACTCCTTTACATATATACTTTTCTCTCGTTGGAACTGCACTAATACTGTACTACCCTATTCTCTCTCTCTCTCTCTCTATATATATATATATATATATATATATATATATATATATATATATATAAATTCTTTGTAATATAGTAAGAAAAATCCCAACAGAGTGCTCGATTAATTAAGAATTAAAGTTAAAAATTAAGAGCATAATATTTATTTATTTTGGTACAGAAAAATTAGTACCACATTTGTACCGTCGGTTTCAAGCTCAGAAAGTCTTAGTCATCCGGCTCTCTTCAGCTTCTGTGGTCATCAGATGATGAGATTGAGATGACAACAGAAGCTGAAGAGAGCCGGATGGCTAAGACTTTCCGAGCTTGAAACTGACGGTACGAATGTTGTACTAATTTTTCTGCACCAAAATAAATAAATAAATAAATATATATATATTTAAACATATACACATATCTAACTAGTACAGCTATATTATTTGTGTATCAAAGAGACGCAAATTTATTACCGTAACTTCGAAACATTATATAACTTAATATCTCATCATGTCTAATTCTAGCTTGACAGGTGTGTAGTATTGTTATCTCATCACCAAGAACATAATTAAAAGTTACATGGAATCTGAAAATAAAACTACAATATTGTGAGAATTCATTTTAATTATATAAATGATTGGGCGTACGACTGCGCAAGAGAAAAGTGATTTTTCATTTTGTAATTGTTTTTTTGTATTTTTTTTTTGTTCTCGCTTTTAATTGTTCGCAATTATTTTCGATTTTAAGATTAATTGCTTGATACTTCCGCAATTTTTCAATTTATAAACCGTATCGAGAAAAAAGCAGATAAAATACATTGGCGTTGGGTGCGGACAACGTGAATTTAAAGAGAAATGGAATGTTTTCAATAGTACGAGTAGTATTAGTAACCGTACTGGTAGCAGTAGTCGTATAGTATTTGATAAGGAGCTATTTCATCGAAATAGCATGCCATAATGGCTGTCTCGGAGAGGCATATAATAGATGCATATATGTAGAGAGGCATATGATAGATACATACATATATATATATGTCTGATCCTATGTCATAAGAATACCATTGCCCAAAGACAAGGTTTCTATAATATTGCTTTTCCTTCGGCTAGATCGATTTTATACGAGATTAATCTAAATGAATACGACTCTGGCTAACTTTTAACCCTTGTCTCTCTTCTTCCGCTTCCCCTCCTCCCCTGCCTCCTCCTCTTCCCTTGTTTCGTCCCTCGACGTTCACTGCTCCAATTACTACTAATCCTGTTGACTTTTGACGTTCTCAACCCGAATTCAATCAGCAGGCGATATCTAAGCACTGATTTTTTTTCTCTCTCTTTTTTTTTCTTCTTCAATAGTTTTCGACAACGACATGTCGATTTACCCTTTCTCACGTTTGCTCTCGCTTTCTCTTCTTCTTCGTTTCGTCTTCTTCAACTGACGTTCTAAAGATACTGTTTGATTTGTATCTCTTTCTTCTTCTTCCTCTTCTTCATCTTCTTTTTCTTTCTCTTTTCATAACATTCCTCGCATTCCTTTTTCTCCCCGTTTTGTTGTTCTCTGCACGTGACATTTTCTTCCAATCGCATTCTCTGTATAAATTTGAAAACTTTTCCGTTTTGAAATAAAGTTTATTAACTGATCGAAAATGGTCGTATCTACGGCCGAAATATCTCGGTGGAACTTTACAACATGAGTTTTTGAGTTTATTTTTGTTAGTTATTGAATTGCTTATTCTTTTTTCCATTTTTATTTTTACAGATATATATGTATATATATATATATATATATATATATATATATATATATATATATATATATATATGAGTGTGAGTGTGTGTGTATAGTAATGAAAGAAAATATATTTATGGCAATTAAGCTACACATTTTAGCCTGACGATTCCCTATGGAGATGAAACGCGGGAGCCTATGTGTAGCTTAATTGCCATACATATATTTTCATAACTTACTACTTATCTCTACACACGTATCTAGCACTGTTAATGTAAATACTGAAAATTGATACATAAATAATTATATCTCCTTATAACACTATGTTGATACATGAAATATATATATATAAACTTTTAGTAAATAGGACCTATAATGAAAAGTTTAAGCTCAATATACGAGATAGAGCAATAATAAAGGTAGAAGAAATAAGAGTGATAAACGTGTTCGAATGTCCAAATTTATTTCAAAGTTCGATTGTTCAATGCAAGATGTATTCTGTAACAAACCAGTGTTTATTGTTCTTTCCTTAAGCCAATGCTTTTCAAAGATCGAAATCTTATCATCAGAGGAGAAATACAGATAGATAAGTGTGCTGTAGAAAAGTTAAAGTTCTAATATTTGAAAAATATTAAAATATTATTAAAAATGGGGTGAAAAAAGTTCGTGTAAAAAAGGATATGTGGTTTGTCCAGATGGTAATTGTCCGTTGAAGGAGTGTCCGTTGAGGAGATTTTTGAGAAGACGAAAAAAAGAAAGTTTTCGTAGGAGCAGTATGGAGGAGGTGTTCAAAAAGAAATAAATCCAAAAGTGAAATGTTGAAATCTAAAACGTAGATGGAGCGCACTTAAATGGAATTTAAGTAAGAAATCGGGCCATTTTTTGCAGCTTCCTTGGTCATGGTGGATTTCTTACTTCGATTCCATTTAAGTGAGCTCCATCTACAGTTTATATAATTGTATTATTGGTGATTGTAGCGTTTGTTACTTTTCTACGCTCCTATTGTAATTGTCTCACTTCTTAAGTGATACAGATTAATGCAAAATATCGCGTAATGTGTCGCCTTTAACTTTATAGGATGTATTTTTCGTTGATATATATATTTTAATTAATTTTATACGTACATAAAAGTAATCCATGTTCCTGGCTAACAGCCGTAATGAGCATGGCTAACTGAGACAAGGATCGAACCTTCGATATTGATGTCAATAGTCTGCTGTTTTTTTGCTCAGGGCTATGACGCCTTGCCTGGAAATATGTACGGTTTTTATCACCTAAATATCGAAACCGTACGTAATTGCAGGCATATGCCGGGGGTAAAACGCCAGACTATTGAGTTCAACATAGAAGGTTCGATTTTTGTCTAAGTTAGCCATACTGATGACGTCTGTGAGCCACAAACAAATGTCTATTGATTACAGTTATGTACGTACAAAATTAATAAATAAATATACATATATACATATATATATATATATATATATATATATATATATATATATATACTGCTGCCTTAATGGTAGCCACTCAAAGCTTTCCATATTCATTTCACTCTTTGCCACTACTGACTTCTCGCAACCTGGACCCTCGTCCAGCGCTCTTAGTAGCCACGGCTACTACTTTTTCGTTATCAACCCATCATGTCAACCCAATATTTCGATGTACTCGTATGACATTTTTTTTTAAAATTATCATCCTGGGGAAGTCTAACAATAAAGACGAAACGTTGATGAATATATAACAAATATCTCTTGGTGTGTCCTTCTTTATTTCCCATATATATATATATATATATATATATATATATATATATATATATATATATATATATATATATATATTCGATGCGAGGTAATTTATTAATAAATAAATACTATTTTTAGAATAACCCTATATTCACATGTATTACATCCCAAACCTGCAATCAACAGTATGGGAGGAGATGATCCCTACCGGTCACGCTGTTCGAACCCCGATACTGAGTCAAACATGACTCAGTAGCCGGGGCGTTTACCAATGCATCTACCACGCATTGTCTAAAAGTGGGATATAAATTAACATATAAATTGCAAATACGGCGGCTATCGAGCATTGTTCGATGTTTTCATTTTTTTGTAATAAATGATGAATCTTATTTTATTAGCAGAGTTGATGGGGGTTATGTAGCGATGTATTATATTTTTAATAGCTTTTTCATCCAATTTAAAGTCCATATGCATTTGATTACAGTAGAATAGATTTATGTAGTGGGAATTATTAAGCTGATTATTATTAGTATTGTCTAATGTTTCTAATCATTAATTTTATTTGTTCGTCTACGATATAATTGGGAAAGTGATTATTAATTAGAACTTTCTTAATTTTTTTAAAATTCGTTAAGGAATATTTTTTGGTTGAAGAGATTAGCTTTACACGGTTTAATAGATTTTTAATCATTGCAATTTTATATCGATATGGAAATTCGCTTTTATAAAAAATGAAAACATCGAACCAAAATCAATTCGGAAGAAATGGTGTAATATGTCGGTTTCAATGCTCTATGAGAGAATGTATCTCTGACAATAACAATAAAACTAATTCTTACATTAGTTTCACAACTACAACACTTTCCTAAAGACTAACCTTACATCTCTCTGACACTAGCTCCATTTGCCAACACCTAAAAACACTGCCCCTTCTCAATATAGACACATACTAGTTAACAATACTACAATAATACACCACGATACCAACACCAAAATATTAAAAATTCTTGAAACCCTCTACATAAAAACAAAACATCCCACAATCAATAATGTGAATTACGAAACTAGTCATAATATTTTAAAGTGTCTAGCATAGTAATAAACGTTACTAAATTCTTAGACATTAAGCAATTATACGTTTGAATCTTGAACGCACTCAGAACGTAATCAAATTCTTAACGGTGAAGCAATCAAACTTTTGAATGTTGCACGCTCTTAGAACGTAATCACGCTCTCATGTAACATCTCAATATTATAGACGCTCATTTTAAGTTGTAAATTATTGGCCGTTATAATAATTTAAAAAATCAACAGTAAAGGCATATTTTTAAAGAAACCAAAATTAACACCGTCTGAAGATGATTTGACGAATCAAATCGAAAGTATTCGCGAAAAAGGAAAGAAAATGGAACAAGAAACACATGGAACTTACATACAGCAATTTTACCGAAACACTAAATGGACCATTCGGAAAATTGAAAAAAAAGTCTTATCGAGCAAAAACGCCCCGTGTTATTTAATAATGTTTGCATATATATATATATATATATATATATATATATATATATATATATATATATATATATATATATAATATTTGGTTTTAGTGTATTATCTATGTACGTATACGTTTCGCCCTTTTTAATCGGGACTCATCAGCATAGAGATATACTACTGGCCGCGTGATTCGAACCACCGGGTTCCAAGTATCTTACAACTCAAATCCCGACACCCAAACCCATTCGGCCAACGCTGGATAGCTAAATAAACAGTGATAGTTTTAAACACTTATTTCGGGGGGCATATATATATATCAGTATAAAAATATATATCTTTTAAAGTAAAGTTTAGTTGAATAATTATAATTTGTATCACAATTATAAGTTGTATAAAACATCGATTCTTAAGAAAATTTAAAATTGAAATAGCAGCAGACAGAATAAACCTTTACAGACCAGAATGGTAAAACCAATTGTCATGAACATATTGACCGACGAATAAAACTTGAAATAAAAGAAGACGTAAGACTTTATGGTTTAATCCATCCTTTTGTGAAATGCCCAAACTGACATCTCTTGATGCTTCTTTAACATCATTGATGACAGCAAACTC
>OY744552.1:3795587-3805587 GCA_963556195.1 Sepiola atlantica
ACAAGGTCACCGCGTGACGAGAGCCCAGATCAATAGTCTATGTGCACCTGCGAGAGGCTCTGTGACGTCACGGGCCTTTGCGTGGGAAACAGAGGGATCCGTGACGTCACTCGTTGTTTGTGAGAAGCGAGTTTTAGCAGTCTGGGTTTTGGAGGCGAACTTATCAGACGTGATTTTGATGTAGTCCTCAATTTGATTAAGGGAATTATTTCCCTAAGAAAATACAGGCGAAAGATCTCTTTTCCCCCCTCCACGAATGGTTAAGACTTAATTGATAAGTAACTACGATAAAGTAGTCGTTGGCTCTGTCTCTCTCTCTCCCTCTCTCTCTCTCTCTCTCTCTCTCTCTCTCTCTCTCTATCTATCTATCTATCTCGATGTTGGTGAATATCTCCAAGCCGATAAATAACTAACGCCTGAAATAAAGCAAACATTGAAAGTTTTAAAAGATTGTTTGTCTTCGGCGTCGGTCATGAAGTTTTTGTTGTAACTGCGATGTTCACGACAGTGCGGAAGAGAAGAAAGAATTAAACAACTAGACGACACGCACCCTCCACGAGACGATGAAAGAAGAGAGGGTACGAGAAATTTAAAGGTATGCAAACTATATGATTTGTGATGTTAAATGACGAGTGTTTAAACGAGGACTGCCACGGCCCGTTCCGGAACGAGTAGGATAAACGCGAACTGCCGCGACTCGGGCAAAGGGCTATGCAACACAGAGAAGGAGTAGGTGACTAGGGTTAGGCTTAGGATTATGGCCAGAGATGGGAGTAGGTGATTAGGGTTAGGGTTAGACCAAGAGAGTTAGGGTTAGGGTTAGGCCAAGAGTGGGAGTTGGTGACAAGGGTTAGGCTTAGGGTAAGGGCTATAGATGGGAGTAGGTGATTAGGGTTAGGGTTAGACCAAGAGAGTTAGGGTTAGGGTTAGGGTTAGGCCAAGAGTGGGAGTTGGTGACTAGGGTTAGGCTTAGGGTAAGGGCTATAGATGGGAGTAGGTGATTAGGGTTAGGCTTAGGGTAAGGGTTGTGGTTAGGCTTAGAGTTCATGAAATGTGGATAATAAAGTCCAAAGTGGTGACACTTTAGGAAAAATAAATACAATTTTCCAGGTCACGTACCTTTCTACGTAAACCTCTCATCATACCATTTATGTTTTAAATATTTCATGTTTTATTTAATTAAAATAAGCTTTTAATCGATGTCCGAATTTTGTATATTCACCATTTTAGTGTTCAATGTCTCAATATATACAAATTGGATTTATCGCGTTTTGCTTTCGAACAGTTCATATATTTAGTGTGCAATTCTTTTAGATGTTTGACATCGTCTATTTCCACGCTCGCAGAAATAGTATTCGTATTTGCACGTTTCGTTTTTAGAAATTGCTATTTGAAGCCGATGCGTGTCAGACCGGCAGAACCTCTTAAAACTGCCAAAGACGCGCCAACATAAAAACACTATTAGAAATTGACCGAGTAAACGTGACAAACGGATTGACATACCTTTTTAGAAATAGGCTCTCCACATCTAACGCTGTCTATTTAAACCGAAAGCGTGATTAACATGCAACTGTTATTTCTAACTTAAGCACAACAAATAAGGTGGCCTTTTCTTTTTAATAAACGTGACAGACAAAATAAAATGTTGTTTTAAACATAAGCGTGACAGACCAACGAAAATGCTATTTTAAACTTAACCGTGACAGACCAACGAAAATGTTATTTTAAACTTAAGCGTGACAGACCAACGAAAATGCTATTTTAAACTTAAGCGTGACAGACCAACGAAAATGCTATTTTAAACTTAAGCGTGATAGACCAACGAAAATGCTATTTTAAACATAGTCATAACATTGCCAGTGGACTCCCTCTACCGTGCTAGTAAACTAGTAATGTCTGTATAAATAAAAATGTATACTATATATATATATATATATATATATATATATATATATATACATATACATATATATATATATATATATATATATATATATATATATATTAGTACTTCATGTATCCACATGAAATATTATAAGGAGATATAATTTTTTATGTATCAGTTTTCAGTATTTACTTCAACAGTGCTCGATACGTAAGTAGAGCTAGGTAGTAAGCAATGAAAATATATATGGCAATCAAGCCTTGATTGTCATATATATTTTCATTGCTTACTATATATATATATATATATATATATATATATATATATATATATATATATATATATATATTGCCATGTCAAAAATACACCCTACTTGAGAGTTCAACATTAAAACCCCTGGCCTAACATTCACAGGTAGAATGAATTGGAATAAATACATTGACGACATTGCCAAGGCTGCTGCAAAAAAGTTGGGCTCCCTCTACCGTGCTAGTAAACTTCTCACACCTGACATTATCCCATATCTCTACAAAGCACCATCCGCCAATGCATGGAACAGTGTTGCCACACCTGGGCTGGTGCATCATCAACTAGTCTCTCTCTATTAGACAAGGTCCAAAAAAGAGTTGCTAACTTAATATGTCCCTCACTATCCACCAAGCTTCAGTCCCTGTTCCCATCGCCGCAATGTTGCATCCTTGTGCCTGATTTACAAGTACTTCAATAGATTGTGCTCTGATGAACTTTCTGCTCTAGTGCCCCCTCGACGTAAATACACTAGACCTAACCCGAAAATAAGCTAAGTTCAATCCATTCACTGTGGAGGTCTCCAGATGCCGGAGAGCTTTCTATTCCAAAAGCTACTTTCCTCGTGCTGCCGGCTTTTAGAACTCCCTCCCTGTTCCCTGTTTCCCCGCTTGTTCTGACATGCAGATATTTAAAACTAATGTAAACAGGCATCTCGCTGCAAAGCTCCCAACTTCAGTGGCGGGCGGCCTTGTTTGGGGTGAACTATGATATATATATATATATATATATATATATATATATATATATATATATATATATATATATATATATATATATATATATATACAGGGTGGGCAAAAATAAGGGTCCTATTTTTAAAAATTCATAACTTTTTTATTTATTGATTTTTTTTTTTTTTTTTTAGAATAAGTAAAGGACCCCTTCCGAAGCAAGCATGAGCCGTATTAGCCCTAAGGAACGTACCCTCATTTAGAAAACTTTATTTTTGCTTAAAAAACTCAAAACAGTGTAAAAAACAATACTTTAGTTTTTGTAAGTTTTAAGAAGTGTTTTTCGGCTAAAATTTGTTTTGTTTATTTCAAAAAATCTCGGAAGGGTCAGTCTACACACACATAAAGTTTGGTGAGTTTAACTTTTATTTTGTGGAAGTTATTCAAATTCAAGTTATTCAAATTTAAAGATAGGACCCTTATTTTGGCCCACCCTGTATATATATATATATATATATATATATATATATATATATATATATTTGTATACATAGGCAGCATTTCTTCATTTATGCATGTTTGATTAAACAACAGGGACAATTTCTGTTTGTTTCTTTTTTGATCAATCTTTTCATGTTGACGGACCAATGATCTAATGTTCTGTTCGAGTGTGAATAGCAACTCGCCAAAACTGCTAACGTTTTCGAATCCCATGAATTTTCTTTCAGGCACGTGAGGAGTTATGCAAGCTTTAACTGTTGTTTAATCAAACGTATATATATATATATATATATATATATATATATATATATAACACCAAAAAAACAAGATGAGATCTAAAAGGAAAAAAAAAAAATGAAAGGTATTTTATATATCTTTATTTAATTCTGATGAAGAAGTATATCTTCGAAAATTCAATTGAAAAAAAAAAGTTAATAAAACTAAAATGCATTGTATGGCGTTCAAATTGCTTGTTATTTT
The DNA here is from genome assembly GCA_963556195.1 of Sepiola atlantica. Lineage (NCBI taxonomy): Eukaryota > Metazoa > Mollusca > Cephalopoda > Sepiida > Sepiolidae > Sepiola > Sepiola atlantica. The sequence continues at coordinate 3,799,434 of OY744552.1, forward strand.
TAATAACTAATATTTCCATATAAACAATGCTTTCTAACCGAGGACAACAACCTATTATTCAAATCGCACCGCCATGTGCCGTCCGAAAAAAAAAAAAGACTCATTCGTTCATTTACATCGAACTGATAACACCAAAAAAACAAGATGAGATCTAAAAGGAAAAAAAAAAATGAAAGGTATTTTATATATCTTTATTTAATTCTGATGAAGAAGTATATCTTCGAAAATTCAATTGAAAAAAAAAAAGTTAATAAAACTAAAATGCATTGTATGGCGTTCAAATTGCTTGTTATTTTTAATAACTAATATTTTATATATATATATATATATATATATATATATATATGAAGAGTTCGAACGCAAAACACGATAACTCCAATTCGTTTAAATTGAGACCTTACAAAATTAAAACACGAATTTATTAAATGTTGACTACGAATTTAAGCCAATTTTAATTGAAATCAAAGAGAAATTAGTTCGGTATGATATTATGGAACACATAGTTGTTGGGTGTCGTCGAGTGTTAAAATGCAACACTTTTTGTAAGGACAGTTTTATGATTTTGAAAATGGCGTTTATCGCGGTTTTCATTCGAACTCTTCATATATAATTATATATATATATATATATATATAATAAAATAAAATATGAAACTAAAAATATACTTTTAGAGGATATAACCTATAGTGAAATGGTTTAAGCTCAATATACGAGATAGAGCAATTATAAAGATTAATGAAAGAAGAGGGATAGATATGTACGAATGACAAATCTAGTTCAACTTCGATTGTTCAATGCAAGGTGTACTCGGTAAAACCTTTCATTTATATATATATCATTTTCAACTTCAGCGAAACAGAGGAACGAAATGCTATTTCAAATTATAACTTGACAGACCGACAAAGCCTCTTTGGGAGATACTTGAGCGTATCTAACGTTAAAGTTGCGATTCGTGTCCTCTTGGTTTTTTAGATACAAACAAATATTTGAAAGCTGTGCGTGACAGACTGAAGAATTCAAAACGCCGTATTCAAAAACCGAGATAGAACTTCAGGAAATCCATTAAAACGAATCAGTGACGCCAACGTATTTAAACGTATTGTTAATAAAATAATCAACGGCATCGCTCCACCAAAAACGGAATGGATTTCTGACGAATTTGCAAATCTCGATTCCTGAAAATCAACTCATAAATAAATTACCATAGTTCGTTTGTCTGTTTTATTTTTTATTTTTTTATTTACAACGACGACTTCATTTGTTTGTTTTTTTGTTTTTTTTAATTTTATTTTACTTTTTTATTTTTATTTATTTATTTTATTTTTTTTTTTAATTTATTTATTTATTTTTTTTTTATTTTATTTATTTTTTTTATTATTATTTATTTATTTATTTATTTTTTTTACAACGACGATTTCATTTGTTTGTTTTGTTTCTTTTTTTTTGCCATATAGCAATTCTGGTCGGATTATTGAATGCCGAATCTAGTCATTTTGGTAACAGTGGTTATAGTTTCTTTAGCAAGACGGCTATACTAACGTTCAACCACCGGCTTCTGCGATGTGACAACAGGTAAACGTTGCTTATCCTGGCCAGTATTGAATTAGTGACCATTCCGGAGGTAACCTTCTAAATTCTTTATTTCTATATTGGTTTGAAAAAAGCGAAATAACGTTTGATACGGGTGATATAAAATAGTATAAATTATTTTTTGTAATATATATATATATATATATATATATATATATATATATTGTAAACGTATTGTATTAGTTTCTGTAGGTGTAAATCCGTTGAAACTACAGTGTTTACAAAAAGTGCTCAATAACGAGTAGAGCTGTTCTTTAGTATACATTTTTATTTATGCAAACATTATTAGTTACATATGTGCATACATGTTTCGCGTGTACTCTTCACAGAGAGTCAACCTCTTCACACCAAAGAAGACATACATATATATATATATATATATATATATATATATATATATATGTGTGGGTATATATATATATATATATATATAGTATTTTTTTATGTATATAGACATTATTGGTTACATATGTGCATACATGTTTCGGTTGTATTCTTGACAGAGTGTTTCTGTCTTCTTTGGTCTGAAGAGGTTTCCACTCTGTGAAGAGTACAACCGAAACATGTATGCACACATGTAACCAATAATGTCTGTATAAATAAAAATGTATACTATATATATATATATATATATATATATATATATATATATATTAGTACTTCATGTATCCACATGAAATATTATAAGGAGATATAATTTTTTATGTATCAGTTTTCAGTATTTACTTCAACTGTGCTCGATACGTAAGTAGAGCTAGGTAGTAAGCAATGAAAATATATATGGCAATCAAGCCTTGATTGCCATATATATTTTCATTGCTTACTATATATATATATATATATATATATATATATATATATTGCCATGGCAATAATACACCCTACTTGAAGGTTCAACATTAAAACCCTCGGCCTAACATTCACAGGTAGCATGAATTGGAATAAATACATTGACGACATTGCCAAGGCTGCTGCAAAAAAGTTGGGCTCCCTCTACCGGTCTAGTAAACTTCTCACACCTGACATTATCCTATATCTCTACAAAGCCACCATCCGCCAATGCATGGAGTATTGTTGCCACATCTGGGCTGGTGCATCATCCACTAGTCTCTCCCTCTTAGACAAGGTCCAAAAAAGAGTCGCCAACTTGATAGGCCCTTAACTATCCACCAAGCTCCAGCCCCTGTCCCATCGCCGCAATGTTGCTTCCTTGTGCCTGTTTTACAAGTACTTCAATGGTATGTGCTCCGATGAACTTTCTCCCCTGGTGCCCCCTCGGCGTCAATTCACTAGATCAACCCAACAATCAGCAATTTCGCATCCATTCACTGTGGAGATCCCTAGATGCTGGAAGGTGATTCTGCTCTAATAGTTTATTTACTCGTGTTGCCGGCCTCTGGGACTTCCTCCCTGCTCCTGTTTCCCGACTCTACTGACATGCAGAAATTAAAAACTAATGCATACAGACATCTCGTAGCACAGCTCAAAACTTAAAACTGCATGGAATATTGTTGCCACATCTTGGCTGGTGCAGCATCCACTAGTCTCTCTCTCTTAGACAAGGTACAAAGTAGGCCCCTTGTGCTTGCACACACTTAGCCCACCGATCCATCCACTGCCGGAAACACCTATGGAAGTCTTCTTTTGGAATGGTGTTCATCTCGCACCCTCTCAACAACAGCTGCGTTCCGAGCAGTTTGAGAACGCTGGTCACTCTCCACGGCCATTTTTGAATCGGTTGAACCACTCTTTAATTTGTGGTAAACTTATCGCATCTTGTCCAAACACCTGCTGCATCGAACGCGACGGCGGAGATGAACACGATTCCAAAACAAGTCTCCCACAGGTGTTTCCGGCAATTGATGGATTGGTAGGCTAAGTGTGTGCAAGCTACAAAAGGCCTACTTTCAAGGGGATAAATGTCACGTATTTGAAATATTTTTTTTTACTGGACAAAGGTCGGATACTTATTAGACAGGCCTCGTAATTATAACAAACATCTGCGTAGATATGTACTTCGGAATGTGAGACGAACTGAAACTGAAATGAATGACGGAGATCAAAACTATCTCAACACGCTCTACGCGAGATCAATGTTGGTAAAAAAAATCATCTCCAGGAATTCTACGCCAAAGAGAAGCTGGTTTTGACGAATTCTAGCAGATCGATTCACTTAAATCAACTCGTAAATAAATTATCAGATTTATTTTTTTCTGTGTTTATTTTCTATTCTTCAGCTTCGTGGAATTTGGTTATAAAATTGCTTTCTCCAAGATCAGCAATTCTGTCAGAGAATTTGGCAACATCATTCAATAAAGGCGGCCGGAATTGGGTAAAAAAGTAAAAATGAACAAAACAAAAAAAAACATTTCTAAAAACTCAGAGAAGCTGTTATGCAGAAGATACGCCCATTCAATGTGTGGTTTAGCGATGCAAACTGTAATTCCAACTACAGCGTGGCAGACCAACAGACCGACCGCGTATTTTAGTGATGTGAGAACTCGGATAAAATTCCGAATTACAAATTGTGCTGATCGTTTCGTAGAGAACACTTCGATAGAAAGAAAATACGAGGAGCGTTCAAAACGTATAATATATAACATATTTCGACAACGTTCGTAGAATCTTTAGTCAGTCTTTCTAGATGTGCCGCCTTTCGCATAAATAGAACTTTAATTACCTTCTTAGAATATGGTAATGTGTCGTGGCCTAATGGTTACAGCGCTTGCTTACGGAGTGTAGGATGACTCCGTGGCAAGGGTTCGAAACGTGCGACCCTATGATAATCATCCATGCACTGATGAGAGCGTATGTGCGTAAAAATACCTTAATATTATTTATTTGAAATTAATATTATATATATATATATATATATATATATATATATATATATAACTTGTTACAAATATCCAGGGGGTATGAATCCGAAGGAAGTTGAAACCGGGTTTATGAAACAAAACTTGTTTTGTCGCAACTAATGGAATAAAATCAAATATATATATATATATATATATATATATATAAAGTAATCCAACAAAAGATATAAGCGTCAACTAATATCTTATAATTAGTGAAAACATCCGGATAAAAACTGAAGCTCAATATACTGGATAGAGCTTTAATATTATACTATAAAATGAAATAATAAAATAAGGTGTCAATCAAATTTTATTAAAATTCAAAGTTCAAGCTAAATATCTTAACGTCCTTAACTCATGAGTTTTCAGAGATAATTCTTCTCCTCAGAGGACCATTACCATAGTGACATCACTACAGGTAATAAAATTACACTTTGAAAATATATAAAAATATATACAAAAATACATAAAAATATAGAACATCAAATATATCAACCCAAAACATACTTTTTTGTTGAATCTATACAATCCATCCAAGTCATAGAGTTTAAAAGACATAATCAGGAAACATATCCAGAAGTCCAGAAGGCTGACTGAAAATTAATCCAGGTAGTGAGTGAAAGTCCAAAAACTAGAAATTGAGAGAATTGAAAAAATAGTCCAACCGTGAGATGCGTCAGCAATCGATGAAGTGAAGAGTATCCAATGTTTATGTTAGTCCGATAAATAAATCAAATCAAATAAAAAGTTCAATAAACTCACTTATATTATATATATATATATATATATATATATATATATATATATATATATATACGATGGACGTTCAATAAGTAATGTCCCTCACCAACTTCCAGTTGTCTGATCTAGATTAAATTTTGCATGTGTAATGATTTATATCTGTATGGGTTATGTTGCTGATAACAGCTCTGAACTAATTGTGGTTTCTGATTTACAGGTGTTTAATCTGAGTCAGGTGTGAAATGGAGCCAGTCGCGTTTCGCGCAGTGATCCGGTTTTTGTGGTTGAAATGACGCACCCCAAAGGAGACTTTTGATGAAATGAAAGAAACTTATAGTGATGATGACCTTGTAAAACGCTGGCATCGTGAATTCAAACATGGCCGGAAGTCTGTGGAAACACTTCTCGGACCTCGTTGTCCCTCTTCTGCCATTGATGAAGCATCTTTCCTTCAAGTTGGGGCTGCCATTTTGAAAGATCGACGCATTACTATTCGCCAAATAGTCCAATAGGTCAAGATTAATACCGGGTATTTGGAAACTATCCTTGATGACCATTTACATATGCATAAGGTGTCTGCAAGATGGATTCCCAGGTTACTCACACCTTTACATGAGCAAGAAGGCGTCGAGTGCTCGAGGATGAATTTAGAGATGTGCCAAGAAGATGAGTCAAAGTTTTTCAAAAGACTGATTACACAAGATGAAACTTGGGTCCATCACTATGATCCAGAGACCAAAGCCCAGGCAATGAAGTGAAAGCACTTGGACTCACCACCTCCAAAAAAAGCAAGGGTGCAGCCATCCGCTGGCAAGGTCATGCTCACAGTCTTCTGGGACCAGGACGAAGTAGTGATGACAGATTTACTTGCAAAGGGTACCACAATTACAGGAGCCTATTACGCTTCACTTTTGATGAAATTAAGAGAAGCGATCAAAATCAAGAGGCGGGGCAAGATCAGCAAA
>OY744552.1:3808087-3840587 GCA_963556195.1 Sepiola atlantica
CATCATCATCAGCATCATCATCAGCATCAGCAGCAGCACCACCACAATCATCATCATCATAATCATCCTCCTACTCATCATCGGCATCATAATCATCGCCACCACCACCACCAACACCAACACCAACACAATCATCATCATCGTCATCGTCATTATCATCATCATCACCACCCCCACCACGATCATCATCATCATCATCATCATCATCATCATCATCATCATCATCATCATCATCATAATCATCATCGTCATCATCGTAATCATCAGCATCATCATCAGCATCGTCATCATCATCATCATCCTCGTCATCATCATCATCATCATCATCATCATCATCATCATCATCATCATCATCATCATCATCATCATCATCATCATCGTCGTCGTTATCATCATCATCATCATCATCATCATCATCATCATCATCATCATCATCATCACCGTCGTCGTCGTTATCATCATGATTATCATCATGGTCATCATCATCATCATCATCAATATATTCGGTTGAACGTTTATTTTATATGCTCTCATGTGCTAGACGCTTTTAGAAATTAACTTCCAAACTCATTTCTCACCAGCTCTCTTCGGAAGTTATTCCCTAAATCGAGGCAAGATCATCATCATCAATATATTCGGTTTAACATTTATTTTATATTCCCTAAATCGAGGCAAAATGTTTATAAGCCGGACGCTATTCCGGACGCCAAACTCAGGGTTGTGCTGCGCATTAACTTTTGTATCGAAACACCAAGTGTGAAGTGTGAGTCGCCTGTCATTAAAATGAAATTAACTAACATTAAAAACCGATCTTGGGTCAAACTCTCTTCTCGTTAAAAGACAAATAAATAGGCCTTCTTTTCACGAGCTGAGGTATGGTCCGACTTAATTTAAGGATGAGCACGCTCCCAGGCATTACCATTTCTCTTTGGAGGTTGGCTTATTTATTACCGATCGCTTAAAGGGCGCTTACGTTTGAATAACTATTTTTTTAGAGACAGGTGCGCCTTCGGAATCACTGGCTTCCCTAACTTTCCGGCTTTTTTGTCAAATATTCTTACGATTGAAAGAAATAAAATCCGACTAAAGAAAATGTTTATTGAAACAAGAGCGTGATAGACCGGCACCATGATACCACGAAGTTTAGTATGACAGACAACCGACAGACAGAGCATCTTTAAAAATTGATCAGTCGCGTCTAAAATACACGTCCATTACTTCTCACGTCGTGTAGCGATTAAAATGTCGTAAAATACGCAATAGTCAATACTGGGCCGATTGCCATGATGGTAAGAAAGTTTTATAATGGTCTGGGAAACATGGGTTCAATTCTCGGTCGAGTCGTTCTAAAACTTTCAAAATAGTACTTGATGTTCCGTTGCTAAACACTCGACATTAAAAGGCGAGGTTTAATTTTTGGTCTATAAAAAGGGAGCCTTCAGGTCGCACTCGACTATTGTCGCCCGATTTGCTTTAAACACTAGAGAACTCGTAATAATACTCCGTAAAAATACAACACATCCTTAAGAAGTCCACACTCCCAGGCTTGCCCACCCTTCTTGGAGGAGGAGTAAGTTTATCGCTTACTGCATGAGGCGCCCCTACTGGGGAATGCCGACGGGGCTGCCTAAGCATTTTTTGTAGGCTAGAGTGCTCACTTTCTCGGGCGCTGACTTTGCAAATCCTACTTTCCGACCTTGTGTCACATCTTACCGCTGTGGGAGGAACATAAATAAAACAACAACACATACTTGACCTTTTGGCTAGGAACAAAATGTAGTATCCGTTCTGAATTTACACTTAATCTATCCTGTCCTCGGTCAGTAAAAGAGAAATCCTTCTAATTTGAGACAATTTTAATTTTTTTGCTCTAATCCACGGTGCTCTGTTTTTGGGAGCTGGATTATCGCCCATTAAAAACCGACCTTGTGGCTACCTTTGTAAGGAGTCAAGTCAATAGGAACAACAACACACCCTTGGCATTTTTGCTACAAACAAAGTATAGTACCTGTTCTTATACTACCCTTGATTTTTTTCTGTCCTCGGTCAGTGAAGGAGTAATCTTTCTCGACTAAGAACATTTTATTTTTGTTCCAATCCCAGATCCCCTTAATGGAGAGTTAGATGTTGTCAAGTTTTAAAACGGATCTTGTGTCTAACTCTGTCTTTGTGGGGAGGCAAGTTGATAAGAATAACACATGATTTATAAAAAAAGTCTGTGTAGAATAAACGTATTATACTATCCATCCTGTTCATAAAGAATTTACAGATCTGCATAATTTTGGTTATTTAGACTACATCTCTCATTTTGAGTGTAATCATCACAACGTTTCGGCCGCTGTAACCTCCGGCCTTTCTTCGTGTGTATCTCTTCGAACTCGGAATTATTTCTGTCAAACTCGATAATCTGGACGAAATTTCGAACGGAACCCTTTATTTAATCAACGGGGGTAGAACAATGAAATATGAAATTTAAAAATCCTTACAGCACGTTAAAACAAGGCGGGTTTCGCCATATTTAAGAGAGGGGAAGAGATTACGAGTTATTGAATGTTAACTATTATGTACTTTTACGTAAAAAGCTGTTTCAAATTAAAGCATCATAGGTTGTCCTACTGGTGGACAGAGCCTTACGAAGCCATACGTGGACGCATTTAAAATAAAAATAAAACATAAGTTGTAGATGAAAACAAATCGTTCGCTTTCATTCCTTCTCGCCGCGATGAATGTCTATACTTGCAAAAGCAAACATGTCATCTGAATCTCGCCTCGTTGGCCATTGTAAGCACTGCCCCCGGGCGGTAATAATATGCAATAAATAAAGCAAAGGGAGCTAACCCTGTAATTTCACGTTCAGTGCTCTACACTTTATTCATATAGATGTTTTGTCATTGTCATGGGTTTTTTTTTTCTTTCGGATAATGTGATTTATTTCATTTCTTTATCATGTATCGATTTGAATCGGGGAAGGTAATTTACGAGTGAGGTTTGATTCAAACGATTCTAAGCACATTTTGAAGAGGCAGAGAGCAGAAGAAAAAAAAGAAGAATGAATATATGCTGATATTCATGTTTTATTAGGTGTATTTTAACACATATTGTGCAGTCTCTTTTTTAATCTTAATTGAACGTTTTAGCAGACATGATTTAAATTCTGTGTTCATATTTGACGACAATAATACACTTTTATCGTTCAATGTAAGAGCTTCTGCATTATTCATTTGATCATTAACTCTAACACTTACCCTAACCCTTACCCTAACCCTCACCCTAACCCTAAGCCTAACCCTAAACCCTAAACCCTAACCCTAACCTAACTCTAAACCCTAACCCTAACCCTAACTCTAACCCAAACCCAAACCCTAACCCCTAACCTTAACCTTAACCCTAACTCTAACCCTAAATCCTAACACTCACCCTTACCCTAACCCTAACCCTAACCCTAACTCTAACCCTAAATCCTAACACTCACCCTTACCCTAACCCTAACCCTAACCCTAAATCCTAACCCTAACCCTAAACCCTAACACTAACCCTAACCCTAAATCCTAACCCTAAACCCTTACCCTAACCCTAACACTAAATCCTAACCCTAACCCTAAATCCTAACCCTAACCCTAACCCTAACCTTGACTCTAAACCCTAACCCTAACCCTAAATCCTAACCCTAACCCTAAACCCTAACCCAAACCCTAACCCTAAACCCTAAACCTAAATCCTAACCCTAACCCTAACCCTAACTCTAAACCCTAACCCTAACCCTAACCCTAACCCTAACCCTAACCCTAACCCTAACCCTAACCCTAAATCCTAACCCTAACCCTAACCCTAACCCTAAATCCTAACCCTAACCCTAAACCCTAACTCTAACCCTAAACCCTAACCCTAACCCTAACCCTAACCCTAGCCCTAAACCCTAACCCTAACCCTAACCCTAACCCTAACCCTAAATCCTAGCCCTAACCTTATCCTAACCCGTCCCAGGACGAGTAAAATCAATTCTCCGAAAATAAAGTTTTCGCGCCATTTTCTGTCCCGTAACAAATATGTGGGCGCAGAGGCCCATTTTTCTCTGAGTCCGACACAAACAAAACTCTACCCATGTCTGTTTTGCTTGAACATGTATATAGATACGACTATTATTTCGGAATATGTGTAAAAAATATGCTGTTTCTTTATGAAGCAGCATATGTAGTAGAGACCTACTTTAGTGAACCAACAGAATTTTACTTCTGTTGAGGGTCCTGTAAAGTACACAAGTAAAAAATAAAATAAGAATTAAAAAAAATTTACTTCTGTTGAGGATCCTGTAAAATACACAAGTAAAAAATAAAATAAGAATTTAAAAATACGATTATAAATTTCAGCGTTCAGACTGACTGACTCATCTTGGTTGCCTTGCTTACAATGTTTCGGCCGTTCTGCCCTCCGGCCTTCATCAGGTGTCCGGTATTGAACTCGGGAACCGTAAGTCTGGACTCTCAAACCCAATCCTTTTATTGTCACTGGAGTCCTAGTGGCCGTGAGGTCTAAACCGTTGGTTCGAAAGTTGCAAGTTATCTGGAGTTCAATGCTAAGTTCAATCCTAGGCGAAGGCAGTGAAAGTAACATTCAGAGTGAGCAACAATACAGCAGCACTGAGGGGAACAAATAATTAACGAGTTTGTCCCAGAAAAACATGGAACCACCTAGGCAGACGGTTCCCGAGTTCGATACAGGGCAGAACGATACGTTGTAAGCAAGGCAGCCAAGATGAGGAAGTCACTGAAATCCTATATTGAAACACCTCATCTTATCAATACAGACAATTACTTCAAAATGCAAAAGAAAAAAACAAAAAATAAATCACAATAATACAGTTTAGATACCCGTTAAGAAATCCACAATAGACCTAAATACATACTGATGGTCAGCAAGAAGTTTAGTATTAGCATAGAGCGGGAGTAGACCGATTAGTCGAACATCATGAGGGTCATTTCTATCTCCAGAATTCTTTAAGACTGGTATCACAGAGAAAATTTTCCAGCTATCAGGGAAGCAAGATTCGGTAAGGCATTTGTTATAGTCGAGTGTATGATACATGAGTTCAGAGATGACCGTTAGGATGTCTGCAGTAGATCGTGTCTGTCTAAATCCATATTGGCTGTCAGAAAAGAGTTTAGCATTAACTAAGTGCCGGAATATCGCTAGATTGATTTAGGATTCAAAGATGTTTACAAAGATCAGGAATAAATTGGGCGGTAGTTCTGAGGATCGGTTCTATCTCCAGAATTTTTGAAGACTGGTACCACAGAAAACAATTTCCAGCTATCAAGGAAGCAAGATTCAGCAAGGCATTTGTTGTAGAGTTTGGAGAGGACAGGGGGCAGTTCAACAGAGCATTTCTTTATTACTATTACTAGTATGTGATAAGGCCCACAGGCTTTGGATGTGTCAATGTTGTTTTTATGATGTTCCGGACATGAGATGAGGACCAGGTTATCAAGTGTGGGTTCAGTCAGCAATGGGGCATTTGGGAGGGAACAGTTTACGGAGTTTAATATGGAGTTTGAAGTGAAGCGCTAGGCAAGTAGTTCAGCCTTGTCAGCTGCCGCGCAATAACTCACATGTATATAGATATCAGTGCCATTTAATAAAATGTGTAAAATAAATGCTGTTTAAATGGATAACTTGTTTACAAAGAAACAAAAATGCATTCTGCTGGATTTAATTTTGTAATTATATTATTTTTGTAAAATGGCATTTTTAAAAAGTTCGTTTTGGTATTTTACAGTATTGCATTTCTTATTTCAATAAATAATTGATTAATAGTCAATAAAAAAAAAAGTATAAGTCAAAAAAAGGCGACAAACACAATTTTATTGTTTAATGTAATGGAGACTTGCCTTTGTGAACCAAAAGAATTGGACTTATGTTGAGGGCTTTGTAGTATACACAAGTCAAAGATAGAATACAAATTTGAAATGCAAACAATAAAACTACAAATGAATCAAAATAATGCAGTGGTTTAAACATAACAACATTCATTGTTGTGCTGCGTTAGTATGAAGATTTCTATTTAACTAAGAGGCTCCACTCATCAAGGCCCAAAGGCAACTAAAGGATAAAGGGGAAATGAGTGTTGGATGGATGGTGTTTTCAAATCAGTGAGAGATAATGTCGAACAAAGTGTGTTATTTCGTCATTTCTTAAGACAACCGTCCTTCGTAATACTGTCACTTCTCTCTTTAAATGTAATGTGAACAAACATATAGCTGCCAAGCTTCTCACCCTTGGTTGCTCGATTATAAATCTGACCCATATCAAAGTAGCCCCTTACTCTTCAGAGTAAAGGGTTTTATTTACTCCTCCCCAGGAGTTAGGCACAAGGCCAGTTTTATCTTACTCCCACAAGTAAGATGTGACCCAAGATCGGGTCAGGAAAGTGGGGTTTGAAAAGCCAGGGCTCGAGAGGTGAGCACTCTGGCCATTTAAAAATTGCCTGGGCAGCCCCGTCGGCATTCCCCGGTAGGGGCGCCTCAGACAGTAAGCAATAAACTTACTCCTCCCCAAAGAGGGGAGGCAAAGCCTGGGAAGGTGGACCTCCTAGAACTGCACAGGACAGGCGTGCAGTATCCATCGGAACAGATACTACACTTTGATCTTAGCCAAAAGGGTTAACTAAAGGAAGAAAATAATACTTCGCGTATGATCTATTTTTAAGATTTGCTTACCGTTTATCTTAAGTCATTTCTGGGTATATTTTCTCTTTTTTTTTCATCGAGGTTAGTCTTCAATACTATTTCGTATAGTTTTACTAAATTCTTCATTCGTATAATATTCTCAAGGGTTGCTCCAAATACCCTGATTGCATTTCTAAAATTCCTCACGAGAAGTTCGCTTTTTTCTACTCATACGGTTTCTTTTTCTAATCAGCCGTAAGATGTTTTCCGTTAGAAAACTTATTTTGCTCATAGAATTTCGTTTTTCTCAGCATTTTCGCTTTTGAACCTTTAATTGGAATTTCTATTTAAAGGTTTCCCTGTTTTCCGAATTTTAATTCCTTCCTTTAATGTAATATTTACTTTTTACTTTCCAGCATTTCTATGTTGATATATTTCAATTATCTTAAAGTGATTAACATCGACATCGATTTCTATTTCTCCTTCACGTTTGCTGAATTATTTTATTTTGATTCATCTCTTATTTGGGTTATCATTACGTTTGGTAATCATCATTATACCTGTTACATAGTTTAAATTGTGGGAGTTATTCCCCTTTACGTTGGGTTGGTATTAATTAATAAAAGAAATGTTCATCTTCCGTATTTCCCACTTCCGGTACTAATTAACAAACCCCCTTCCATGGATACTGTAGTATCTATCGTACATTTGGAAACGACAACGATGTTTTAAATCCAGGGGTTAAGAGTATCCTTATTACCTCCCTTACACCAGTCATTCTGTAATTGTCTGTAATCTGTAATTATCTCCCTTGTATATTTCTCATGTATATGAAAAATGAGTGATTACGTGTAACAAGCCTCTTATGTATCAAGCGACCGACAAGGTAACGTGTTTGTGTCTCTTTTGATCTCAGTCCTTTTGCTTATATTATTTCTTACTTTCAGGGATAACCACATCACAACAGATACCGTATTGTTTTAATTGTTTGAAATAATGCAAATGTTTTTTTCTTTTTTAGTTCAAAACTGACGAAGGGAAGTGTTCTCGAAATATTATACTGTACAGAGCTTCTGTTGCAATAACCGTTTCTTTCCGGTGACCCGGTAGCATCAAAGAAAACACAACGATAGAGAGAGGGATATGCTCGAGAAACTATGTTTCTTTATTCTTCACCACCGGCTTGTGTAAGTTGGGTATACACACATATATATATATAATTAAATATTTCTTTGTTAGCAAAAGCTCTTTGGCATTATTGGTATTTCCCTTGTCTTACGAAGTAACCTCTTTCTTTACTTTTACGGCGGTTGATTTTCTATTCTACCCAATGTAGGTTACTTTCACAAAAAAACAGGCAGAAGGATTTACCTTGCAACCTAGAGAGAAACACGACAATACGTTCTGTAGCAGTATGCTACCGGAATTCAGGGAAAGCTTGTGATCCCCACGCCAATTGTTTACGGCAGTTCGGCCGAGGTGGGGGTACCCCGCTTCGGGGCTGACCCACGACATGTTTTTCTCTATCTTTTCCCAACTCGATCTCTGCTACTTACGCGCTCCTTCTCCCTTCGTTTAAAACCGCCGTTTTAATTTCTGTCTTTGCATTCCGGGTGCCTTTTTTTTGCTGACCTCGTGCACCTGACCCTTTTAAATGTTACCGAGTCGGTTTTTTTACGATGTCATACTCCGAAATGAACTCATCGACCTCGCACATCTGGGCTCGTTCAAAAGTTACCGATTCATTTCCGTTGTTCTTTTAGCCTAATTGACAATCTATCTAGTGTTCGGCTTTTCTTCATTATTGCTGGGTCATGCCCCAAGCCTCCTCGTGACGTCTGATGCGTTATTAATCAACATGTCTGTCCCATTATTTTACACGTACCCGATGCCTTGCTAGAAAGAATTCTAACTAGAAAGATATCAGGGAAACCAATGCCAACAACAGAATCATCTGATTCATACGATATGAATAAATGAATGAGGATGAGGGTTATAGACAGAAGGTTAATTATTAGTATGTATTGACTTAGGGTTAGGGTTGACATATTTGAGTATCTGATATATTGAAAAAAATAGGTTAGGGTTAGGGTTAGGGTTTAGGGTTAAGGTTTTGATTAGGGATAGGGTTAGGGTTTAGAGTTTAGGTTTAAGGTTTAAAGTTAGGGTTAGGGTTAGGGTTAGCTGTCTGAAAAAATTATTTATTGGTGGGTCATGCCCTTAGCTTCCCCGTGATTACTTGTGCGTTATTACTCAACATGTCTGCATCATTATTTTACAGTATTATTCAAAACGGAATGGTATAAAGAAGAATATTTTGCTTCCGGGCCAATAGTTAAGGAGAAAAATAAAAATAAAAATCTTTTAAATAAATCCATATTCAACCTAAAGTATTATTGATTTATTTTAGAAATTCTTATAAAAGTTTATTTGTTTATTTTCAGTTTTGACGTTGAATAAATATGCGTTTACATTTTACGCTAACAACGTCCGTTCTTTGTGCTACCAGATCAGACTGTCTGTAAATATCGGCTTCCTGACCCCAATTGCACCAAACATTTATGTTTTATTGTTTTTTTTTATTTTCCTTTTGCAAAACTGAATCATGTTCTGCAAAAAAAAAAAACAATAATAAATTTCTGATTTTTTTAGATGAGGATTGATAATTTGTATGATTTTGGTTATTCGGACTACATTTCTCATCTTGAGTGTTATCATCACAACAACGTTTCGGCCGCTGTACATGCGCCTGAAGATAACCGGAGGTTACAGCGGCCGAAACGTTGTGATGATAACACTCAAAATGAGAAATGTAGTTCGAATAACCAAAATTATACAAAAAACAACACCCCCGCCGATTTTCCTACACCACCCTATTCCCACTCTCCCACCCTTTTCGCCCTTTTAACCCAAGCAAACAACAGGAATAAATGCTTGAAAAGGGTTGATATGCCGTAAAACAATCAAACCAAAAACCATGAATAAATACTTGAACATATAAAAACTTAAATCATAAAAACCTTTACCAAAATGACCGGATTCAGAATTAAATAACCCTAAAAGGGTTG
This sequence comes from Sepiola atlantica, assembly GCA_963556195.1. Lineage (NCBI taxonomy): Eukaryota > Metazoa > Mollusca > Cephalopoda > Sepiida > Sepiolidae > Sepiola > Sepiola atlantica. Next base: position 3,817,818 of record OY744552.1, read on the forward strand.
ATATGCCGTAAAACAATCAAACCAAAAACCATGAATAAATACTTGAACATATAAAAACTTGAAGAATAAAAACTTTTAGCAAAATGACCGGATTCAGAATTAAATAACCCTAAAAGGGTTGATATGCCGTAAAACAATCAAACCAAAAACCATGAATAAATACTTGAACATATAAAAACTTAAATCATAAAAACTTTTACCAAAATGACCGGATTCAGAATTAAATAAATCTAAAAGGGTTGATATGCCGTAAAACAATCAAACCAAAAACCATGAATAAATACTTGAACATATAAAAACTTAAATCATAAAAACTTTTACCAAAATGACCGGATTCAGAATTAAATAACCCTAAAAGGGTTGATATGCCGTAAAACAATCAAACCAAAAACCATGAATAAATACTTGAACATATAAAAACTTAAACCATAAAAACTTTTACCAAAATGACCGGATTCAGAATTAAATAACCCTAAAAGGGTTGATATGCCGTAAAACAATCAAACCAAAAACCCTGAATAAATACTTGAACATATAAAAACTTGAAGAATAAAAACTTTTAGCAAAATGACTGGATTCAGAATTAAATAACCCTAAAAGGGTTGATATGCCGTAAAACAATCAAACCAAAAACCATGAATAAATAATTGAACATATAAAAACTTGAAGAATAAAAAACTTTTACCAAAATGACCGGATTCAGAATTAAATAACCCTAAAAGGGTTGATATGCCGTAAAACAATCAAACCAAAAACCATGAATAAATACTTGAACATATAAAAACTTGAAGAATAAAAACTTTTAGCAAAATGACCAGATTCAGAATTAAGTAACCCTAAAAGGGTTGATATGCCGTAAAACAATCAAACCAAAAACCATGAATAAATACTTGAACATATAAAAACTTGAAGAATAAAAACTTTTAGCAAAATGACCGGATTCAGAATTAAATAACCCTAAAAGGGTTGATATGCCGTAAAACAATCAAACCAAAAACCATGAATAAATACTTGAACATATAAAAACTTGAAGAATAAAAACTTTTAGCAAAATGACCGGATTCAGAATTAAATAACCCTAAAAGGGTTGATATGCCGTAAAACAATCAAACCAAAAACCATGAATAAATACTTGAACATATAAAAACTTAAATCATAAAAACTTTTACCAAAATGACCGGATTCAGAATTAGATAACCCTAAAAGGGTTGATATGCCGTAAAACAATCAAACCAAAAACCATGAATAAATACTTGAACATATAAAAACTTAAATCATAAAAACTTTTACCAAAATGACCGGATTCAGAATTAAATAACCCTAAAAGGGTTGATATGCCGTAAAACAAAACAATCAAACCAAAAACCATGAATAAATGCTTGAACATATAAAAACTTAAATCATAAAAACTTTTACCAAAATGACCGGATTCAGAATTAAATAACCCTAAAAGGGTTGATATGCCGTAAAACAAAACAATCAAACCAAAAACCATGAATAAATACTTGAACATATAAAAACTTAAATCATAAAAACTTTTACCAAAATGACCGGATTCAGAATTAAATAACCCTAAAAGGGTTGATATGCCGTAAAACAAAACAATCAAACCAAAAACCATGAATAAATACTTGAACATATAAAAACTTGAAGAATAAAAACTTTTAGCAAAATGACCGGATTCAGAATTAAATAACCCTAAAAGGGTTGATATGCCGTAAAACAATCAAACCAAAAACCATGAATAAATACTTGAACATATAAAAACTTAAATCATAAAAACTTTTACCAAAATGACCGGATTCAGAATTAAATAAATCTAAAAGGGTTGATATGCCGTAAAACAATCAAACCAAAAACCATGAATAAATACTTGAACATATAAAAACTTAAATCATAAAAACTTTTACCAAAATGACCGGATTCAGAATTAAATAACCCTAAAAGGGTTGATATGCCGTAAAACAATCAAACCAAAAACCATGAATAAATACTTGAACATATAAAAACTTAAACCATAAAAACTTTTACCAAAATGACCGGATTCAGAATTAAATAACCCTAAAAGGGTTGATATGCCGTAAAACAATCAAACCAAAAACCCTGAATAAATACTTGAACATATAAAAACTTGAAGAATAAAAACTTTTAGCAAAATGACTGGATTCAGAATTAAATAACCCTAAAAGGGTTGATATGCCGTAAAACAATCAAACCAAAAACCATGAATAAATAATTGAACATATAAAAACTTGAAGAATAAAAAACTTTTACCAAAATGACCGGATTCAGAATTAAATAACCCTAAAAGGGTTGATATGCCGTAAAACAATCAAACCAAAAACCATGAATAAATACTTGAACATATAAAAACTTGAAGAATAAAAACTTTTAGCAAAATGACCAGATTCAGAATTAAGTAACCCTAAAAGGGTTGATATGCCGTAAAACAATCAAACCAAAAACCATGAATAAATACTTGAACATATAAAAACTTGAAGAATAAAAACTTTTAGCAAAATGACCGGATTCAGAATTAAATAACCCTAAAAGGGTTGATATGCCGTAAAACAATCAAACCAAAAACCATGAATAAATACTTGAACATATAAAAACTTGAAGAATAAAAACTTTTAGCAAAATGACCGGATTCAGAATTAAATAACCCTAAAAGGGTTGATATGCCGTAAAACAATCAAACCAAAAACCATGAATAAATACTTGAACATATAAAAACTTAAATCATAAAAACTTTTACCAAAATGACCGGATTCAGAATTAGATAACCCTAAAAGGGTTGATATGCCGTAAAACAATCAAACCAAAAACCATGAATAAATACTTGAACATATAAAAACTTAAATCATAAAAACTTTTACCAAAATGACCGGATTCAGAATTAAATAACCCTAAAAGGGTTGATATGCCGTAAAACAAAACAATCAAACCAAAAACCATGAATAAATGCTTGAACATATAAAAACTTAAATCATAAAAACTTTTACCAAAATGACCGGATTCAGAATTAAATAACCCTAAAAGGGTTGATATGCCGTAAAACAAAACAATCAAACCAAAAACCATGAATAAATACTTGAACATATAAAAACTTAAATCATAAAAACTTTTACCAAAATGACCGGATTCAGAATTAAATAACCCTAAAAGGGTTGATATGCCGTAAAACAAAACAATCAAACCAAAAACCATGAATAAATACTTGAACATATAAAAACTTAAATCATAAAAACTTTTACCAAAATGACCGGATTCAGAATTAAATAACCCTAAAAGGGTTGATATGCCGTAAAACAAAACAATCAAACCAAAAACCATGAATAAATAATTGAACATATAAAAACTTAAATCATAAAAACTTTTACCAAAATGACCGGATTCAGAATTAAATAACCCTAAAAGGGTTGATATGCCGTAAAACAATCAAACCAAAAACCATGAATAAATACTTGAACATATAAAAACTTGAAGAATAAAAACTTTTACCAAAATGACCGGATTCAGAATTAAATAACCCTAAAAGGGTTGATATGCTGTAAAACAATCAAACCAAAAACCATGAATAAATACTTGAACATATAAAAACTTGAAGAATAAAAACTTTTACCAAAATGACCGGATTCAGAATTAAATAACCCTAAAAGGGTTGATATGCCGTAAAACAAAACAATCAAACCAAAAACCATGAATAAATAATTGAACATATAAAAACTTAAATCATAAAAACTTTTACTAAAATGACCGGATTCAGAATTAAATAACCCTAAAAGGGTTGATATGCTGTAAAACAATCAAACCAAAAACCATGAATAAATACTTGAACATATAAAAACTTAAATCATAAAAACTTTTACCAAAATGACCGGATTCAGAATTAAATAACCCTAAAAGGGTTGATATGCCGTAAAACAATCAAACCAAAAACCATGAATAAATACTTGAACATATAAAAACTTGAAGAATAAAAACTTTTACCAAAATGACCGGATTCAGAATTAAATAACCCTAAAAGGGTTGATATGCCGTAAAACAATCAAACTAAAAACCATGAATAAATACTTGAACATATAAAAACTTGAAGAATAAAAACTTTTATCACAATGACCGGATTCAGAATTAAATAACCCTAAAAGGGTTGATATGCCGTAAAACAATCAAACCAAAAACCATGAATAAATACTTGAACATATAAAAACTTGAAGAAAAAAAACTTTTAGCAAAATGACCGGATTCAGAATTAAATAACCCTAAAAGGGTTGATATGCCGTAAAACAATCAAACCAAAAACCATGAATAAATACTTGAACATATAAAAACTTGAAGAATAAAAACTTTTACCAAAATGACCGGATTCAGAATTAAATAACCCTAAAAGGGTTGATATGCCGTAAAACAATCAAACCAAAAACCATGAATAAATACTTGAACATATAAAAACTTAAATCATAAAAACTTTTACCAAAATGACCGGATTCAGAATTAAATAACCCTAAAAGGGTTGATATGCCGTAAAACAATCAAACCAAAAACCATGAATACATACTTGAACATATAAAAACTTGAAGAATAAAAACTTTTAGCAAAATGACCGGATTCAGAATTAAATAACCCTAAAAGGGTTGATATGCCGTAAAACAAAACAATCAAACCAAAAACCATGAATAAATACTTGAACATATAAAAACTTGAAGAATAAAAACTTTTAGCAAAATGACCAGATTCAGAATTAAGTAACCCTAAAAGGGTTGATATGCCGTAAAACAATCAAACCAAAAACCATGAATAAATACTTGAACATATAAAAACTTGAAGAATAAAAACTTTTAGCAAAATGACCGGATTCAGAATTAAATAACCCTAAAAGGGTTGATATGCCGTAAAACAATCAAACCAAAAACCATGAATAAATACTTGAACATATAAAAACTTGAAGAATAAAAACTTTTAGCAAAATGACCGGATTCAGAATTAAATAACCCTAAAAGGGTTGATATGCCGTAAAACAATCAAACCAAAAACCATGAATAAATACTTGAACATATAAAAACTTGAAGAATAAAAACTTTTAGCAAAATCACCAGATTCAGAATTAAGTAACCCTAAAAGGGTTGATATGCCGTAAAACAATCAAACCAAAAACCATGAATAAATACTTGAACATATAAAAACTTGAAGAATAAAAACTTTTAGCAAAATGACCGGATTCAGAATTAAATAACCCTAAAAGGGTTGATATGCCGTAAAACAATCAAACCAAAAACCATGAATAAATACTTGAACATATAAAAACTTGAAGAATAAAAACTTTTAGCAAAATGACCGGATTCAGAATTAAATAACCCTAAAAGGGTTGATATGCCGTAAAACAATCAAACCAAAAACCATGAATAAATACTTGAACATATAAAAACTTGAAGAATAAAAACTTTTAGCAAAATGACCAGATTCAGAATTAAGTAACCCTAAAAGGGTTGATATGCCGTAAAACAATCAAACCAAAAACCATGAATAAATACTTGAACATATAAAAACTTGAAGAATAAAAACTTTTAGCAAAATGACCGGATTCAGAATTAAATAACCCTAAAAGGGTTGATATGCCGTAAAACAATCAAACCAAAAACCATGAATAAATACTTGAACATATAAAAACTTGAAGAATAAAAACTTTTAGCAAAATGACCGGATTCAGAATTAAATAACCCTAAAAGGGTTGATATGCCGTAAAACAATCAAACCAAAAACCATGAATAAATACTTGAACATATAAAAACTTAAATCATAAAAACTTTTACCAAAATGACCGGATTCAGAATTAGATAACCCTAAAAGGGTTGATATGCCGTAAAACAATCAAACCAAAAACCATGAATAAATACTTGAACATATAAAAACTTAAATCATAAAAACTTTTACCAAAATGACCGGATTCAGAATTAAATAACCCTAAAAGGGTTGATATGCCGTAAAACAAAACAATCAAACCAAAAACCATGAATAAATGCTTGAACATATAAAAACTTAAATCATAAAAACTTTTATCACAATGACCGGATTCAGAATTAAATAACCCTAAAAGGGTTGATATGCCGTAAAACAATCAAACCAAAAACATGAATAAATACTTGAACATATAAAAACTTGAAGAAAAAAAACTTTTAGCAAAATGACCGGATTCAGAATTAAATAACCCTAAAAGGGTTGATATGCCGTAAAACAATCAAACCAAAAACCATGAATAAATACTTGAACATATAAAAACTTGAAGAATAAAAACTTTTACCAAAATGACCGGATTCAGAATTAAATAACCCTAAAAGGGTTGATATGCCGTAAAACAATCAAACCAAAAACCATGAATAAATACTTGAACATATAAAAACTTAAATCATAAAAACTTTTACCAAAATGACCGGATTCAGAATTAAATAACCCTAAAAGGGTTGATATGCCGTAAAACAATCAAACCAAAAACCATGAATAAATACTTGAACATATAAAAACTTAAATCATAAAAACTTTTACCAAAATGACCGGATTCAGAATTAAATAACCCTAAAAGGGTTGATATGCCGTAAAACAATCAAACCAAAAACCATGAATACATACTTGAACATATAAAAACTTGAAGAATAAAAACTTTTAGCAAAATGACCGGATTCAGAATTAAATAACCCTAAAAGGGTTGATATGCCGTAAAACAAAACAATCAAACCAAAAACCATGAATAAATACTTGAACATATAAAAACTTGAAGAATAAAAACTTTTAGCAAAATGACCAGATTCAGAATTAAGTAACCCTAAAAGGGTTGATATGCCGTAAAACAATCAAACCAAAAACCATGAATAAATACTTGAACATATAAAAACTTGAAGAATAAAAACTTTTAGCAAAATGACCGGATTCAGAATTAAATAACCCTAAAAGGGTTGATATGCCGTAAAACAATCAAACCAAAAACCATGAATAAATACTTGAACATATAAAAACTTGAAGAATAAAAACTTTTAGCAAAATGACCGGATTCAGAATTAAATAACCCTAAAAGGGTTGATATGCCGTAAAACAATCAAACCAAAAACCATGAATAAATACTTGAACATATAAAAACTTGAAGAATAAAAACTTTTAGCAAAATCACCAGATTCAGAATTAAGTAACCCTAAAAGGGTTGATATGCCGTAAAACAATCAAACCAAAAACCATGAATAAATACTTGAACATATAAAAACTTGAAGAATAAAAACTTTTAGCAAAATGACCGGATTCAGAATTAAATAACCCTAAAAGGGTTGATATGCCGTAAAACAATCAAACCAAAAACCATGAATAAATACTTGAACATATAAAAACTTGAAGAATAAAAACTTTTAGCAAAATGACCAGATTCAGAATTAAGTAACCCTAAAAGGGTTGATATGCCGTAAAACAATCAAACCAAAAACCATGAATAAATACTTGAACATATAAAAACTTGAAGAATAAAAACTTTTAGCAAAATGACCGGATTCAGAATTAAATAACCCTAAAAGGGTTGATATGCCGTAAAACAATCAAACCAAAAACCATGAATAAATACTTGAACATATAAAAACTTGAAGAATAAAAACTTTTAGCAAAATGACCGGATTCAGAATTAAATAACCCTAAAAGGGTTGATATGCCGTAAAACAATCAAACCAAAAACCATGAATAAATACTTGAACATATAAAAACTTAAATCATAAAAACTTTTACCAAAATGACCGGATTCAGAATTAGATAACCCTAAAAGGGTTGATATGCCGTAAAACAATCAAACCAAAAACCATGAATAAATACTTGAACATATAAAAACTTAAATCATAAAAACTTTTACCAAAATGACCGGATTCAGAATTAAATAACCCTAAAAGGGTTGATATGCCGTAAAACAAAACAATCAAACCAAAAACCATGAATAAATGCTTGAACATATAAAAACTTAAATCATAAAAACTTTTACCAAAATGACCGGATTCAGAATTAAATAACCCTAAAAGGGTTGATATGCCGTAAAACAAAACAATCAAACCAAAAACCATGAATAAATACTTGAACATATAAAAACTTAAATCATAAAAACTTTTACCAAAATGACCGGATTCAGAATTAAATAACCCTAAAAGGGTTGATATGCCGTAAAACAAAACAATCAAACCAAAAACCATGAATAAATACTTGAACATATAAAAACTTAAATCATAAAAACTTTTACCAAAATGACCGGATTCAGAATTAAATAACCCTAAAAGGGTTGATATGCCGTAAAACAAAACAATCAAACCAAAAACCATGAATAAATAATTGAACATATAAAAACTTAAATCATAAAAACTTTTACCAAAATGACCGGATTCAGAATTAAATAACCCTAAAAGGGTTGATATGCCGTAAAACAATCAAACCAAAAACCATGAATAAATACTTGAACATATAAAAACTTGAAGAATAAAAACTTTTACCAAAATGACCGGATTCAGAATTAAATAACCCTAAAAGGGTTGATATGCTGTAAAACAATCAAACCAAAAACCATGAATAAATACTTGAACATATAAAAACTTGAAGAATAAAAACTTTTACCAAAATGACCGGATTCAGAATTAAATAACCCTAAAAGGGTTGATATGCCGTAAAACAAAACAATCAAACCAAAAACCATGAATAAATAATTGAACATATAAAAACTTAAATCATAAAAACTTTTACCAAAATGACCGGATTCAGAATTAAATAACCCTAAAAGGGTTGATATGCTGTAAAACAATCAAACCAAAAACCATGAATAAATACTTGAACATATAAAAACTTAAATCATAAAAACTTTTACCAAAATGACCGGATTCAGAATTAAATAACCCTAAAAGGGTTGATATGCCGTAAAACAATCAAACCAAAAACCATGAATAAATACTTGAACATATAAAAACTTGAAGAATAAAAACTTTTACCAAAATGACCGGATTCAGAATTAAATAACCCTAAAAGGGTTGATATGCCGTAAAACAATCAAACTAAAAACCATGAATAAATACTTGAACATATAAAAACTTGAAGAATAAAAACTTTTATCACAATGACCGGATTCAGAATTAAATAACCCTAAAAGGGTTGATATGCCGTAAAACAATCAAACCAAAAACCATGAATAAATACTTGAACATATAAAAACTTGAAGAAAAAAAACTTTTAGCAAAATGACCGGATTCAGAATTAAATAACCCTAAAAGGGTTGATATGCCGTAAAACAATCAAACCAAAAACCATGAATAAATACTTGAACATATAAAAACTTGAAGAATAAAAACTTTTACCAAAATGACCGGATTCAGAATTAAATAACCCTAAAAGGGTTGATATGCCGTAAAACAATCAAACCAAAAACCATGAATAAATACTTGAACATATAAAAACTTAAATCATAAAAACTTTTACCAAAATGACCGGATTCAGAATTAAATAACCCTAAAAGGGTTGATATGCCGTAAAACAATCAAACCAAAAACCATGAATAAATACTTGAACATATAAAAACTTAAATCATAAAAACTTTTACCAAAATGACCGGATTCAGAATTAAATAACCCTAAAAGGGTTGATATGCCGTAAAACAATCAAACCAAAAACCATGAATACATACTTGAACATATAAAAACTTGAAGAATAAAAACTTTTAGCAAAATGACCGGATTCAGAATTAAATAACCCTAAAAGGGTTGATATGCCGTAAAACAAAACAATCAAACCAAAAACCATGAATAAATACTTGAACATATAAAAACTTGAAGAATAAAAACTTTTAGCAAAATGACCGGATTCAGAATTAAATAACCCTAAAAGGGTTGATATGCCGTAAAACAATCAAACCAAAAACCATGAATACATACTTGAACATATAAAAACTTGAAGAATAAAAACTTTTAGCAAAATGACCGGATTCAGAATTAAATAACCCTAAAAGGGTTGATATGCCGTAAAACAAAACAATCAAACCAGACAACGTTCGTTGAATAAATATTATTTGCCCAGTTTAAAATCGAGTCCTCACATTGTTCGTCCAAGTTTCTATCGTTACACATCATATGTTACACATATGTTACACATGTTACACATATGTTACACATATGTTACACAATTGTTACACAATTGTTTATATCTGAGGAAAGTCTACAGTGTACATTCGCACTTTGTCTCAATTCTACTTCATCATTTGTCTCTGTTGTTTTCTTCAGACAATCATCCTGAATAAGTTTTAAAATAAAGACGAAACGCTGATGAATATACGAATAAAGAACTTTAATACAGGGTGGGCAAAAATAAGGGTCCTATTTTTTAAAATTCATAACTTTTTTATTTATTGATTTTTTTTTTTTTTTTTTTTTTTAGAATAAGTAAAGGACCCCTTCCGAAGCAAGCATGAGCCGTATTAGCCCTAAGGAACGTACCCTCATTTAGAAAACATTATTTTTGCTTAAAAAACTCAAAACCGTGTAAAAAACAATACTTTAGTTTTTGTAAGTTTTAAGAAGTGTTTTTCGGCGAAAATTTGTTTTGTTTATTTCAAAAAATCTCGGAAGGGTCAGTCTACACACACATAAAGTTTGGTGAGTTTAACTTTTATTTTGTGGAAGTTATTCAAATTCAAGTTATTCAAATTTAAAGATAGGACCCTTATTTTGGCCCACCCTGTAGAATATTCGAATATCTATGAATCTCATACAGGGGTAGGGTTAGGGTTAAGGGGAGAGGGGGGCGGAGGGTTGGGTTACGGTTTAGGTTTTAGGGTTAGGGTTATGGCTTGGGTTTAGGACTAGAATTAGTGTTAGGTTTTAAGATTATGAAAGGCATTTAGACTGCGGTATCCATCTACCTATCTGTATCTCATAACTTCAAGGGGCGTGATCGGATCGTCATGCAGATACTTTACATGTCATAACTTTATTTCAAAATGGTAACCCAGTTAGTGATGGCCAGGCTCAACGTCACTTAACAGCGGTGATCTAACAGGAACCGGTGTGTCAACGTCATTGTGCCGTATATAAGGACTGACTGATCTCGTACAATGAAATTCGTCGTGAAATCGCAAAAACATGTACGACAAGATCTCAAAATCGCAAATAACGATTCACTCGCTGACAGTCAACCGGACCACTTTCCGACAAAAGGTAGCAGTTTTTTCGTATTTTACACGACTTTTTACACGTTAATATGTAGTAAATTCGAAATAATCTAATGTATTTATGTACTAATCCGATAAAAATGCAGAGTCACTGTAAACATCCCATAATCCCTTGCCGGATGTACCCGGTCTTGCCCTAAATTGTGTCCGGTTCTATCAGATCATCCAATAACTTCTGTCCGGATGCATCAATAACAACATAGGAATCCTACGTTAAGAGTGTGTAGTGAAACAAGGGTTGCTCAATCACATCCGCACCTGTCCCATAATCCCTTGCCGGATGTACCCGGTCTTGCTCTAAATTGTGTCCGGTTATATCAGGTCATCATGACGTCAGAGAGTGGCAGATAATTTGAAAAATAATGCAAAGTGGCGGGAAGAAATTCACTCACACTACAACCTTTTAATGGACGCTAATATTCCTCCCCCTCCCTTCCGTTATCATGATAGGCATTACCTCCTCCTTTCATGCCAAATTGGGGGGGGTGACGGCATTCGCCGGTGTGAGCGCCTCAGGCCAAATTTGGGGGAGGTGTTTCGGTATTCGCCGGATGGGCGCCTCAGGCCAAATTTAGGGGAGGGGGAGTGTCGTCATTGGCGAAAGAAGTCTTGAACTTTGTATCAAACATCCCATAATTTTAGATGCACCTTTTCGTCGGTTTATCTGTCACGTATACCCATGAAACAGCGTTTCCCTCTGTCTGTCACGATGGTTTACAAATATGAGAATACGTGGCACATTTCATCAATCAGAATTGATTATTAAATCGCTGAAATCTATATTTTCTAATTCAATTTATTAGAAGAAACATTTTACTAACGAAATTATTTCTCAAATATCTACAGAATTTAGATTTTTTTTGTCGTTATCACAACTAACGATTGACAGACTTTTTTTTACAATAATAAAAATAACTAATAGTTAATTAATGATATGTCATTTTGCAAATCAATACGCAATTTGATTCGTTCATGTACATAGATGGAGTGGACACGCTCAGTTTCTTTTTTTGCAGATCTTGTATTTGCGTTTTTTGATTCTTAATACATTAAAAACAAGAAATATCTAACCATCTCTCGCTTTTTATTAGTAAATAACGCGTTGCCTATAGAAATCAAGAGACCCTGGGTAATACTTATCAAAAATTCAATTTGTCTTTGCGAACATAAAAAGGTTTCGTTATAGTGTCACCCGAAGGAAGAGTTACTTTTTAGTTTCTATTTCTTGATAAATAGTAAAAAACAAAAAAAAACAAAAAACGATCGGTGTTCTTCTAAAAGATTAATAATAATGTTCCTCCTACGCTGTTAAAAACGAATGAACACCACATAAAAAGTTAAGTATATGTTTGTATATTAGCCTGTGCAGGATTCAGTCCTAAACTTATAAACCGATCATTACGAAATGTTAAACACAGCTACTGGGTATGTAGCGATCGTATTAATGATTTGATTTACCTGTATTAAAAGAAGATAACAGGAGTTGGAATTCCTTCGTAAAAATAAAGGTATCTTTGATGTGTGTAAAAAAATAACCATCGGTATTAAGTTTTTATTAAAAAAATTTTTGCTAAAATTACAGTTTATTTGAAGTAATTTAATGTGCTTTAGGTTAGAGTTAGGGTTAGAGTTAGGGTCAAAGTTTTGGGTCAGAGTTAGGGTAAGGGTTTAGGGTTAGGGTTAGGGTAACGGTCAAGGTAAAGGTCAGGGTTAGGGTTTAGAGTTTAGGATTTAGGGTTAGAGTTTGTGTTAAACTTAGAGTGTGGGTAAAGCTTAGGGTTAGGTTAGGGTAATGGTTAGCCATTTCGAGTTTAAAGTTAGGGTTAGGGTTACGGTTAGGGTAAGGATTAGGGTTCGGGTTTAGGGTCAGGCTTAGGGTTAGGGTTAGGGTTAAGGTTAGGGTTAAGGTTAGGGTTAGGGTTGGTGTAGGGTTAGGGTTTAGGGTTAGGGTTAGGGTTAGGGTTAGGGTTAGGGTTAGGGTTGGGGTTAGGGTAAGGGTTAGGGTTAGGGTTTAAGGTTAGAGTTAGGGTTAGTGTTAAGGTTAGGCTTTAGGGTTAGGGTTAGGGTGTAGGGTTAGGGTAAGGTTTAGGGTTAGGGTTAGGGTGAGTGTTAAGGTTAGGGTTAGGGTTAGGGTTAGGGTTAGCGTTAGGGTTAGGGTTAAGTTTAGAGTTAGGGTTAGGGTTAGGGTTAGGGTTATTGTTAAGGTTAGGGTTTAGGGTTACGGTTATGGTGTAGGGTTAGGTTTAGGGTTAGAGTTAGGGTTAGGGTTAGTGTTAAGGTTAGGGGTTAGGGTTAAGGTTAGGGTTAGGGTTAGGGTTAAGGTTAGAGTTAGGGTTAGGGTTAGGGTTAGGGTTAGGGTTAGGGTTAGGGTTAAGGTTAGAGTTAGGGTTAGGGTTAAGGTTAGGGTTAGGGTTAGGGTTAAGGTTAGAGTTAGGGTTAGGGTTAGGGTTAGGGTTAGGGTTATTGTTAAGGTTAGGGTTTAGGGTTAGGGTTATGGTGTAGGGTTAGGGTTAGGGTTTAGAGTTTAAGGTTAGGGTAACGGTTTAGGTTTAGTATTAGTGTTAAACCTAGAGTTAGGGTAATACTTAGAGTTAGTGTTAGAGTTAGAGTTAAGATTAGGGTTAAGGTAAGGGTTAGGGTTTCGAGCTTAGGGTAAAGTTTGGGGTTATGGTTCGGGTTAGGGTTAGGGTTAGGCTTAGGGTTACGGTTATGGTGTACGGTTAGGGTTCGGGTTCGGGTTCGGGTTCAGGTTATGGTTAGTGTTAAATTTGGGTTACGGTTAGGGTTAAGGTTAGGGTTAACGTATTGTTCGAGAGCATAATATAGTAATGACACCCCCTTTAAAAATTAAAATATTTCAGATTTGCATTGAATTTAATCCATATTCATTGAACTTCAATCAAGCAAGATTCACTAAAGTTGGATTTATCTTCAGAAATTTTAGACATTTTCTACAATCAAAATTATTGATTTTAATAAAAATATGAATATGGTTTCTAAACCTAATGTTTAATCTTGATTTCTATTTTTGTAAGAAGACATATACGGGGGGATACTTTTCTATTATATATATATATATATATATATATATATATATATATATATATATATATCAAGGGAAGCGCGAGAGCGCTCTATGCCTTAATAGACTTCACGAATAACCTATGCTGGAAATCTCATTTCTTTGATCAATCATAACTGCAAAAACCAATAAACCAAATTAGTTGAAACTTTGCACAACATTTTTTTTTGATAGGTTCTATAAGTGTGTAGAATTTCAGCATCATTAGTAAAGTCAACCCAGAGATCCAGAAAGTTCAATCATGAAATCAGGTTATCTGTGTGTACGTACGTATGTGCCACCCTGTATCTCATCAACTATTTGATGGATTCAGATGATTTTTGGCAGAGATAAGGGGTCTAGGGTCTAGTTGATGGCATCTTAATTTCGGTTTACCATATACCTTAGTTTTTCAGAGAATTAAAAAAAAACCTTATGAGAAGGCATTGTATTGAGGCATAGCCTTTACAAAAGTAGTGACATTCCATGAGAAATGCCAGTATACTGAAATCATATGCCCTTAATAGGGTTAAGATGAAAATTCATATACACTAAATGTACAAAAGCCAGTAAATTCCCAAATTTTTACACTTTTATTGTCATTAAGGGTATGCGAGCAAAACAGGGCTATGTATTTTACTGGTAGGAATTTTTCTTCAGCGTACCTCACACACTTCATCCACTCATGCATAGAGATTTATACTGTAGTGATGTGATAATGAAATGGTTTGGTTGATATGTAGTCATACCCTTAATTAATGACAATAAAAGTGTAAAAATTTGGGAATTTTCTTTGCTTTTAACATTTCGTGTATATGAATTTTCATCTTAACCCTATTAAGGGCATATGATTTCAGTATACTGGCATTTATCATGGAATATATATAGAGAGAGAGAGAGACAGACAGAGAGAGAGAGAGAGAGAGATAGAATGACGTCGCTAGCTATATATGCATCGTTCCTTTCACTAAGTAGAACGCTCTCTTGACGTCAAGCCGCCGAATAAATGTTAAAATTATTACTGCTTATTTAGCTATTCAAACGTGGTCGTGTTGTTCTAGATGTCGGGATTTGAGTTGTAAAATACTCGGAGCCCGGGTTTCGAATCGCACGACCAGTAGTGAATAGTTACATCTCTATGCTGATGGTTCCCGATTAAAAAAGACGAAACGTATACGTACATAGATAATAAACAAAACAGATATTATATATATATTTATCTAAACTCCACACCAGTTTCTGATCGTAAGTTTAAGCGTATCTTACGATGCGTCGTTATTACGATACGACACAACTTTACGAACGATATTAGCGACAATTATTATTGTTTCTATCGTTGCAAATTCTCATAACTGCCTCCTCCTCCACCTTCCCATCATCGAATCTCGTTTTAATATTTCCCAACATCACGTGCGCGCTGTCATCTACGGATGTTACGGGCTGAGCTAAATGAATTTATTCCTCTCTCGGCTAATAAACAAAGTCAATGCATTCCCATAAGAGTCAAGTTGCAGTCTTTTAAAATCCAATAATGTCTTGAAACTATTTTTAACTTCATTAAGTTCCGTCGTGACAATACAATTATTTTATTTACATTTTTTTTTCTCTCTTTTGTTAATGTTTCACTTTAAATCGAAAAATAAACTCTCATTCTATTCTAAAATAAGCAGTTTCTGTTTCTTGGGTTATTCGAAAAATAATAACTAATTTATTACCAGCCTTTATACTTTAACTATTAAAAAAATTAAAACCCTAAGACTAACCCTTACACTAAACCCAACATAAACCCAAACCCAACATTAACCCAAACCCTAACCTAAACATTAACCTCTAACCCTAACCCTTACCCCTAACCCTAACCCTTATCCTTATCCTTACTTCTAACCCTAACTCTAACCTCTGACTCTAACCCTAACACTAATCCTAACCCTAAACCCAACATTAAGCCAAGCCCAACATTAATCCAAACTCTAACCTAAACCTCAACCTTAACCCTAACCTCAAACCCTACACCTTACCCCTAATCTCTAAACCTAACCCCAACCCTAACCCTTATCCTAACCTTTACTTCTAAGCCTAACCCTAACCTCTGACTGTAGCCCTAACCCTAAACCCAACATTAACCTAAGCCCAACATTAACCCAAACCCTAACCTAAACCTTAACCTTAACCCTAACCTCTAACCCTACCCCTTACCCCTAACCCTAACCCCAACCCTAACCTTTATCCTAACCTTTACTTCTAAGCCTAACCCTAACCTCTGACTGTAACCCTAACTCTAATCCAAACCCTTACCCTAAACCCAACATTAACCTAAGCCCAACATTAACCAAAACCCTAACCTAAACCTCAACCTTAACCCTAACCTCTAACCCTAACCCTTACCCCTAACCCTTAACCCTAACCCCAACCCTAACCCTTATCCTAACCTTTACTTCTAAGCCTAACCCTAACCTCTGACTGTACCCTAACTCTAATCCTAACCCTAACCCTAAACCCAACATTAACCCAAGCCCAACATTAGCCAAAACTCTAACCTAAACCTCAACCTTAACCCTAACCTCTTACCCTTACCCTTACCCCTAACTCTAACCATAACCCTAACCCTTATCCTAACCCTTAACTCTAACACTAACTCTAATTTATGACTCTAACCCTAACTATAACTATAACCCTAACCCTAAACCCAACTCGTACTCTAACCAATTTATTAACAGCCTTTTTACTTTAACTATTTAAAAAATATTTTTGACTTACCAATTTCTACTAGGTCGTAGTGTAATGTTATTATGTGTCAGGTCGGTTTTAACCCCGGATCGTCTACAGATGGTTTTAAATAATAATAAAGTACATATAATTATTTCGGTAAAATATCAAAAAAGCGAAAGTAGTCCTTACCGGTGACATTAGTTGATCGAAGAGCACGATCAGAAAAATAAATGCTATGATCGGGAATCGGGAATCGGGCTGTCATTCTTTACCTAATTGCTGACGTCGGATAACGTAAACAAAAATTATTTAACACGATAACTGTTGATGCCAATATAACAGAAAGCCTGACAGCTAACCAATACGCTCCAGTCGGTTCGATAAATAATAGATACGCTCCATAAAAAATAAATACGCTCCACTTCGTTCGATAAATAATAGTTACGCTCTATAAAAACGATACACTCCACTTCGTTCGATAAATGATAGATACGCTCCATAAAAAATAATTACGCTCCACTTCGTTCGATATATGATAGATATGCTCCATAAAAAATAATTACGCTCCACTTCGTTCGATATATGATAGATACGCTCCATAAAAAATAAATATGCTCCACTTCGTTCGATAAATGATAGATACGCTCCATAAAAAATAAATACGCTCCACTTCGTTCGATAAATAATAGATACGCTCCATAAAAAATAACTACGCTCCACTTCGTTCGATAAATGATAGATACGCTCCACAAAAATAAATATGCTCCACTTCGTTCGATAAATAAGAGATACGCTCCATAAAAAAATAAATACGCTCCACTTCGTTCGATAAATGATAGATACGCTCCATAAAAAATAAATACGCTCCACTTCGTTCGATAAATATTAGATATGCTCCATAAAAAATAAATACGCTCCACTTCGTTCGATAAATGATAGATACGCTCCATAAAAACGATACGCTCCACTTCGTTCGATAAATAATAGATACGCTCCATAAAAAAATAAATACGCTCCACTTCGTTCGACAAATGATAGATACGCTCCACAAAAATAAATATGCTCCACTTCGTTCGATAAATAAGAGATACGCTCCATAAAAAAATAAATACGCTCCACTTCGTTCGATAAATGATAGATACGCTCCATAAAAACGATACGCTCCACTTCGTTCGATAAATGATAGATACGCTCAATAAAAAATAAATACGCTCCACTTCGTTCGATAAATAATAGATACGCTCCATAAAAACGATACGCTCCACTTCGTTCGATAAATAATAGATACGCTCCATAAAAAATAAATACGCTCCACTTCGTTCGATAAATAATAGATACGCTCCATAAAAACGATACGCTCCACTTCGTTCGAGAAAAGTTGAAAATCACGTTGCAACCGTTTGTCGTAGATTTTTCGCTGACAAAAAACGCTGGAATTTTAGTTACAATAAGCGTCTTCATGGTTCAGTAATCTCCGTGCCATTTCTGTAGAATTCTGCGTCCTCTCTGACCGACTATCCTTTGATGAACGCCTCACAACAACACCGTACGTGAATATTAATCCATGAAAAGAATTCACATTGTTGGAGCTGATTGATCGGTTTCAAATCAACAAGTGATCAACAAATAATTGATTATTATTCTCGTGCCCGCATCTTGCTGGACTGTATCTTTCAGATTGCTATATTGAGTTTCTCGCTACTGTTGTCAAGATCTGCGATCAAAATTCTATCATCAGAGGAAAAGCCTGGCTTAAGGAAAAATTTAACTTGAATAAATTGCTTTTTTGCGGAATATACCTTGCTATGAGCAACTGAATTGAAAAAAGATTTGACTTTTGCTTTTCTAATTCCTTTTCATTCTTCTACATATCTATCTGCTCTATCCTGGATATTGAGCTGTATACTTTTCACAATAGGTTTTACCTTTCCTAAAAGTTCGCTTTTATTTCACCACTTTATATATATATATATATATATATATATATATATATAAATATATATATATATATATATATATATATATATATATATATATATATATATATATATATATATATATATCCAAGCAAGCGTTGTTGAAGGTAAGGGAACTTTCTCGTTTGTAAATCTTCTTCGTGAGGTTCTCAAACCGTCGAGCTATCCTTCTGGTTTCAGGTGGCAATCCGTAGAGTATTTCCCCGATTGTTTTTAATTCGGCCAATTTTTTTTTCGAGCGCTTTCGACTTTCTCAGTCGCTTTCAGGATTATTTTTTTTTTAAATAAGAAGACTGGAGTTAATGGTTTATAGGTATCGTTTATGGCGAATGAAAGAAAAGAGAGGGTGTGTGGTTTAGTTTATTTCATTCTATCGTTTGTATATATATATATATATATATATATATATATAGCATTGAAGAGACAATATTTATTATTCATAATGAATTTAAGAAATTAAAAAGATGAAAGGGCAGCTGACCGGTTTCGTACCTCGCTCAACAGAGCCAAATATCGAGGTAATGTATAAAAAATATAAAAAGATGCTATGAGAATTATAGCGAGGGAAAGGGGTAAAAAAAAAAAAAAAAAGTTCAGTCAAATAGAAACAACATTAAGCCCGAGGAGATTTTCTCTTTGTTTGCAAAGAGAAGGTCTCAAGGACTTAATATAAATTGTTTCTAAGATCTTGAGATGATAAGGGGAGTGCGACTTACTAAGAATGGAGAATAAGTCGACACTGAATTTAGAGGCACAAGTGCGATTATTTATGAGATGTTGACCTATCGACGAGCCATAAGTATTATTCAAATCATCAGTTGGTAAATAATTTCCATTGCGAATTTTTGTGGGCACGTGTTGTTTGACCCGGATGTCCAATCTCTGTGACGTCATCCCAACGTAGTGCATACAGCAACTACATTTAAATAAATAAATAATGGAATTATTATGATGTGGGGGAAGGACATCTTTTCGAATAGAAGTTAAGATTGGACGAGAGGAAAAAACAACACGCGTATTCGCAGCAAAATAACATTGTTGTACAGACAAAGAGATTTGTTTGGCGAATCTATCACTAATATTACCAAGCCAAGGTAGGCGAAGGTAAATAGGGCATCTGTCTACAGAAGCTGGTTTGCTTTTGTAAAAATGTAATATTTTTGTTTTAATCGTAGATTGTACAATGTCTAAAGGGTAGCCATTGTTACAGAGGGTCTTAGTAATAAATTTAATTTCTTCATCCAGCTCGGTCTTCGAACAAATCTTTAAGGCCGTATGGGTAAGGGTCTTAATAAGATTAAATTTTTGTTTTGTGGGACAAAATGAGTCCCAACGAGTATAAAGACCAGTGAAGGTAGGTTTCCGATATACTGATGTTAAGAAACCACAGGAAGCTTTATTAACTAATACATCAAGGAATGGCAGTGAAGAATTATTTTCCTTATCAATAGTGAATTTAAGAGCTGGATGAATATTGTTAAGGGACGTAAAAAAAACGTCCGCTTCCGTTTCATTGTTGAACAGACAAAAGGTGTCGTCAACATAACGAAAGTAGATATCTGGTCTATTTGGACCAGATAGGAGACCTTCTTCATGGAAACCAACAAAAATATTGGCCAATGCTGGTCCTAAGGGAGAGCCCATAGATACACCATCAATTTGCCTGTACATAATGTCGTCAAAACTGAATTCAACGGACATCGTAGCAAATTTCATCAACTCCACGAAAACATTTTCAGGAATAGGAGGAATGGGCAGTTGACCACGATATAAGGCATCAGCACATATATTAATCGTTTCAAGAAGGGGAACACAGGTAAACAGGCTAGATATGTCAAAAGAACACATAAATTTATCAGTATCTGAATAATTTTGCATAAAGTTGGAAAATGAAAAAGAATCTTTAATGCAAAATGAACTATAGTGTTTCAACACTGGTTCCAAAATAGTGGCAAGCCATTTGGCTACCTTGTGTTGGGAAGACCCTATCATCGATAATATTGGTCTTAATGGTACCCCAGTTTTGTGGGTTTTTGGTAAACCATACAAGCGGGGTCGAATAGAACCCGTGGGTCTAATTATTTTAGAAATATTAGTGGGAAGAGCTCCACTCTTTACCCACTTAACTAAACGTTTTTGGAATTTCGTCTCGATAGATACAGTGAAGTCATGTGTATCTACCGGACCTAACTGAATAAATTTAGAGGTGTCCTCAAGAATAGTCGCCATTTTATTGACATAATCAGAATGATTAAGTATAACGACTCCTGAACCTTTATCAGGTTTTGTGATGACCAAAGATTTATTATTGCGAAGTGCTTTGATGGTACGGAAATGTTCACTTCGCCATTTTGATTCACAAAACGAAATAGGTGTACCCGCATATATATATATATTTAATCCAGGTAAAACATCCACAGGGTAGTAGTCCAAAGAATTTCAACCGGGTTTATAAAAAGTGCTCAATATCCAATAGAGCTTTTATATATAATCATTTTTATTTACACAGACATGTACAAAATCTGCGACACTGGCATGTCGATGTTATCGATCAACAGCTATTAAAAACTGAGATCTCATCAGGCAGAGTTGGAATCTGATCTTAACCCTAGATCATATTTGGGAAGAAATATATATATATATATATATATATATATATATATATATATATATATATATATGTATGTACAATTTTTCATTCTCCATCACGTTTGAATATTCTTTCAGGAATTACCATATATGTATATATACATATATTTTTTCTATCTTACATTATAGGTAGTACTACTTTCACTCTATATAACTGTTTGCATTTCGATGGATCCTCCGTCCTAAACTTTCTCTTGATGGTACCAAAGGTACTTCAGTGCTATCTTATACAAATGTATAAATGTTAAAGATGTCAAAGTATGGGCGGTAAAGCTTGGTTAGTTCTGCTTCGAGAGCCAGAGCATTTTGACTGTATTGTCTTCAAATCCCCGAAACAGTCGCTCTGCCAGTCAACTGACGAGCCCTCACTACTCTAACTAATTAATACTACGAAAACTCTAAAAAATATTTTTGTATACATTTTATATATTTTTTTAATTTTTCCCCCTTTTTAACCACTTTTTTAATAAATTTAGTTTTATGTTTATTCCTGTATTCTTTATTCTACATGACAGATGTTTCGATCTCTACTGAAATA
Organism: Sepiola atlantica; assembly: GCA_963556195.1. NCBI lineage: Eukaryota > Metazoa > Mollusca > Cephalopoda > Sepiida > Sepiolidae > Sepiola > Sepiola atlantica. The sequence continues at coordinate 3,839,972 of OY744552.1, forward strand.
TTGCTAATATGTTATTTTCCCGGCCCATTAAGCGAAATAAGAAATAAGTTGTTAAAATGATGTGAATCTTTCGTCTGTGATAATGATGTGGTATTGAACGACATAAAAATAGTGAATATAGCATAGCTCTAGCTTTAGACTATTGAGTTATTATAAATACTTGGGTTACAAAATTAAAAATACATATACATATATATATATATATATATATATATAAATATATATTGTACGAAATATTTTCATTATATTCTTCAATTTTTTACTTTCTCCAATATATACAATATACATATATGTATGCATATATATACATATATATATACATATATATATACCTATATATATATACATATATATACATATACATACATATATATATATACATATACATGTATATATATACATACATATATATATATATACATATATATATACATATATATATATATATATATAAGCATAAATTTTTATTTATAAAAGCAGTATTGGTTACATATGTGCATACATGTTTCGGATGCACTTTTCCCAGAAAGTCAACCTCATCAGACCAAGAATTTCCGAGAAATGGATGGATTTGAAGAATTTTCTCTCCTTAATAAATCTTTTGGGGGTTTAGTCA
>OY744552.1:3845587-3860587 GCA_963556195.1 Sepiola atlantica
CTCTACGTGTGGAAAGTAACGGCTAACAGGAGGAGACGGCATCATTACAGGTCGTCCTTTGACTGTCTCTACGTGTGGAAAGTAACGGCTAATAGGAGGAGACGGCATCATTACAGGTCGTCCTTTGACTGTCTCTACGTGTGGAAAGTAACGGCTAACAGGAGGAGACGGCATCATTACAGGTCGTCCTTTGACTGTCTCTACGTGTGGAAAGTAACGGCTAACAGGAGGAGACGGCATCATTACAGGTCGTCCTTTGACTGTCTCTACGTGTGGTAAGTAACGGCTAACAGGAGGAGACGGGATCATTACAGGTCGTCCTTTGACTGTCTCTACGTGTGGAAAGTAACGGCTAACAGGAGGAGACGGCATCATTACAGGTCGTCCTTTGACTGTCTCTACGTGTGGTAAGTAACGGCTAACAGGAGGAGACGGCATCATTACAGGTCGTCCTTTGACTGTCTCTACGTGTGGAAAGTAACGGCTAACAGGAGGAGACGGCATCATTACAGGTCGTCCTTTGACTGTCTCTACGTGTGGAAAGTAACGGCTAACAGGAGGAGACGGCATCATTACAGGTCGTCCTTTGACTGTCTCTACGTGTGGAAAGTAACGGCTAACAGGAGGAGACGGCATCATTACAGGTCGTCCTTTGACTGTCTCTACGTGTGGAAAGTAACGGCTAACAGGAGGAGACGGCATCATTACAGGTCGTCCTTTGACTGTCTCTACGTGTGGAAAGTAACGGCTAACAGGAGAAGACGGCATCATTACAGGTCGTTCTTTGACTGTCTCTACGTGTGAAAAGTAACGGCCAACAGGAGGAGACGGCATCATTACAGGTCGTCCTTTGACTGTCTCTACGTGTGGAAAGTAACGGCTAACAGGAGGAGACGGCATCATTACAGGTCGTCCTTTGACTGTCTCTACGTGTGGTCAGTAACGGCTAATAGGAGGAGACGGCATCATTACAGGTCGTCCTTTGACTGTCTCTACGTGTGGAAAGTAACGGCTAACAGGAGGAGACGGCATCATTACAGGTCGTCCTTTGACTGTCTCTACGTGTGGAAAGTAACGGCTAACAGGAGGAGACGGCATCATTACAGGTCGTCCTTTGACTGTCTCTACGTGTGGTCAGTAACGGCTAATAGGAGGAGACGGCATCATTACAGGTCGTCCTTTGACTGTCTCTACGTGTGGAAAGTAACGGCTAACAGGAGGAGACGGCATCATTACAGGTCGTCCTTTGACTGTCTCTACGTGTGGAAAGTAACGGCTAACAGGAGGAGACGGCATCATTACAGGTCGTCCTTTGACTGTCTCTACGTGTGGAAAGTAACGGCTAACAGAAGGAGACGGCATCATTACAGGTCGTCTTTTGACTGTCTCTACGTGTGGTCAGTAACGGCTAACAGGAGGAGACGGCATCATTACAGGTCGTCCTTTGACTGTCTCTACGTGTGGTAAGTAACGGCTAACAGGAGGAGACGGCATCATTACAGGTCGTCCTTTGACTGTCTCTACGTGTGGAAAGTAACGGCTAACAGGAGGAGACGGCATCATTACAGGTCGTCCTTTGACTGTCTCTACGTGTGGAAAGTAACGGCTAACAGAAGGAGACGGCATCATTACAGGTCGTCTTTTGACTGTCTCTACGTGTGGAAAGTAACGGCTAACAGGAGGAGACGGCATCATTACAGGTCGTCCTTTGACTGTCTCTACGTGTGGAAAGTAACGGCTAACAGAAGGAGACGGCATCATTACAGGTCGTCCTTTGACTGTCTCTACGTGTGGAAAGTAACGGCTAACAGGAGGAGACGGCATCATTACAGGTCGTCCTTTGACTGTCTCTACGTGTGGAAAGTAATGGCTAACAGGAGGAGTCGTCATCATTACAGGTCGTCCTTTGACTGTCTCTACGTGTGGAAAGTAACGGCTAACAGGAGGAGACGGCATCATTACAGGTCGTTCTTTGACTGTCTCTACGTGTAGTAAGTAACGGCTAACAGGAGGAGACGGCATCATTACAGGTCGTCCTTTGACTGTCTCTACGTGTGGTAAGTAACGGCTAACAGGAGGAGACGGCATCATTACAGGTCGTCCTTTGACTGTCTCTACGTGTGGTCAGTAACGGCTAACAGGAGGAGACGGCATCATTACAGGTCGTCCTTTGACTGTCTCTACGTGTGGTAAGTAACGACTAACAGGAGGAGACGGCATCATTACAGGTCGTCCTTTGACTGTCTCTACGTGTGGTAAGTAACGGCTAACAGGAGGAGTCGTCATCATTACAGGTCGTCCTTTGACTGTCTCTACGTGTGGAAAGTAACGGCTAACAGGAGGAGACGGCATCATTACAGGTCGTCCTTTGACTGTCTCTACGTGTGGAAAGTAACGGCTAACAGGAGGAGACGTCATCATTACAGGTCGTCCTTTGACTGTCTCTACGTGTGGAAAGTAACGGCTAACAGGAGGAGACGGCATCATTACAGGTCGTCCTTTGACTGTCTCTACGTGTGGAAAGTAACGGCTAACAGGAGGAGACGGCATCATTACAGGACGTCCTTTGACTGTCTCTACGTGTGGAAAGTAACGGCTAACAGGAGGAGACGGCATCATTACAGGTCGTCCTTTGACTGTCTCTACGTGTGGAAAGTAACGGCTAACAGGAGGAGACGGCATCATTACAGGTCGTCCTTTGACTGTCTCTACGTGTGGAAAGTAACGGCTAACAGGAGGAGACGGCATCATTACAGGTCGTCCTTTGACTGTCTCTACGTGTGGAAAGTAATGGCTAACAGGAGGAGACGGCATCATTACAGGTCGTCCTTTGACTGTCTCTACGTGTGGAAAGTAACGGCTAACAGGAGGAGACGGCATCATTACAGGTCGTTCTTTGACTGTCTCTACGTGTGGAAAGTAACGGCTAACAAGAGGAGACGGCATCATTACAGGTCGTCCTTTGACTGTCTCTACGTGTGGAAAGTAACGGCTAACAGGAGGAGACGGCATCATTACAGGTCGTCCTTTGACTGTCTCTACGTGTGGAAAGTAACGGCTAACAGGAAGAGACGGCATCATTACAGGTCGTCCTTTGACTGTCTCTACGTGTGGAAAGTAACGGCTAACAGGAGGAGACGGCATCATTACAGGTCGTTCTTTGACTGTCTCTACGTGTGGAAAGTAACGGCTAACAAGAGGAGACGGCATCATTACAGGTCGTCCTTTGACTGTCTCTACGTGTGGAAAGTAACGGCTAACAGGAGGAGACGGCATCATTACAGGTCGTCCTTTGACTGTCTCTACGTGTGGAAAGTAACGGCTAACAGGAAGAGACGGCATCATTACAGGTCGTCCTTTGACTGTCTCTACGTGTGGAAAGTAACGGCTAACAGGAGGAGACGGCATCATTACAGGTCGTCCTTTGACTGTCTCTACGTGTGGAAAGTAACGGCTAACAGGAGGAGACGGCATCATTACAGGTCGTCCTTTGACTGTCTCTACGTGTGGAAAGTAACGGCTAACAGGAGGAGACAGCATCATTACAGGTCGTCCTTTGACTGTCTCTACGTGTGGAAAGTAACGGCTAACAGGAGGAGACGGCATCATTACAGGTCGACCTTTGACTGTCTCTACGTGTGGAAAGTAACGGCTAACAGGAGGAGACGGCATCATTACAGGTCGTCCTTTGACTGTCTCTACGTGTGGAAAGTAACGGCTAACAGGAGGAGACGGCATCATTACAGGTCGTTCTTTGACTGTCTCTACGTGTGGAAAGTAACGGCTAACAGGAGGAGACGGCATCATTACAGGTCGACCTTTGACTGTCTCTACGTGTGGAAAGTAACGGCTAACAGGAGGAGACGACATCATTACAGGTCGTCCTTTGACTGTCTCTACGTGTGGAAAGTAACGGCTAACAGGAGGAGACGGCATCATTACAGGTCGTCCTTTGACTGTCTCTACGTGTGGAAAGTAACGGCTAAAAGGAGGAGACGGCATCATTACAGGTCGTCCTTTGACTGTCTCTACGTGTGGAAAGTAACGGCTAACAGGAGGAGACGGCATCATTACAGGTCGACCTTTGACTGTCTCTACGTGTGGAAAGTAACGGCTAACAGGAGGAGACGGCATCATTACAGGTCGTCCTTTGACTGTCTCTACGTGTGGTAAGTAACGGCTAACAGGACGAGACGGCATCATTACAGGTCGTCCTTTGACTGTCTCTACGTGTGGAAAGTAACGGCTAACAGGAGGAGATGACATCATTACAGGTCGTCCTTTGACTGTCTCTACGTGTCGAAAGTAACGGCTAACAGGAGGAGATGACATCATTACAGGTCGTCTTTTGACTGTCTCTACGTGTGGAAAGTAACGGCTAACAGGAGGAGACGGCATCATTACAGGTCGTCCTTTGACTGTCTCTACGTGTGGAAAGTAACGGCTAACAGGAGGAGACGACATCATTACAGGTCGTCCTTTGACTGTCTCTACGTGTGGAAAGTAACGGCTAACAGGAGGAGACGGCATCATTACATGTCGTCCTTTGACTGTCTCTACGTGTGGAAAGTAACGGCTTACAGGAGGAGACGGCATCATTACACGTCGTCTTTTGACTGTCTCTACGTGTGGAAAGTAACGGCTAACAGGAGGAGATGACATCATTACAGGTCGTCCTTTGACTGTCTCTACGTGTGGAAAGTAACGGCTAACAGGAGGAGACGACATCATTACACGTCGTCTTTTGACTGTCTCTACGTGTGGAAAGTAACGGCTAACAGGAGGAGACGGCATCATTACAGGTCGTCCTTTGACTGTCTCTACGTGTGGAAAGTAACGGCTAACAGGAGGAGACGGCATCATTACAGGTCGTCCTTTGACTGTCTCTACGTGTGGAAAGTAACGGCTTACAGGAGGTGACGGCATCATTACACGTCGTCTTTTGACTGTCTCTACGTGTGGAAAGTAACGGCTAACAGGAGAAGATGACATCATTACAGGTCGTCCTTTGACTGTCTCTACGTGTGGAAAGTAACGGCTAACAGGAGGAGACGACATCATTACAGGTCGTCCTTTGACTGTCTCTACGTGTGGAAAGTAACGGCTAACAGGAGGAGACGACATCATTACAGGTCGTCCTTTGACTGTCTCTACGTGTGGAAAGTAACGGCTAACAAGAGGGGACGGCATCATTACAGGTGGTCCTTTGACTGTCTCTACGTGTGGAAAGTAACGGCTTACAGGAGGAGACGGCATCATTACACGTCGTCTTTTGACTGTCTCTACGTGTGATAAGTAACGGCTAACAGGAGGAGATGACATCATTACAGGTCGTGCTTTGACTGTCTCTACGTGGGGAAAGTAACGGCTAACAGGAGGAGACGACATCATTACAGGTCGTCCTTTGACTGTCTCTACGTGTGGAAAGTAACGGCTAACAGGAGGAGATGACATCATTACAGGTCGTCCTTTGACTGTCTCTACGTGTGGAAAGTAACGGCTAACGGGAGGAGACGACATCATTACAGGTCGTACTTTGACTGTCTCTACGTGTGGAAAGTAACGGCTAACAGGAGGAGACGACATCATTACAGGTCGTCCTTTGACTGTCTCTACGTGTGGAAAGTAACGGCTTACAGGAGGAGACGACATCATTACAGGTCGTCCTTTGACTGTCTCTACGTGTGGAAAGTAACGGCTAACAGGAGGAGACGACATCATTACACGTCGTCTTTTGACTGTCTCTACGTGTGGAAAGTAACGGCTAACAGGAGGAGACGTCATCATTACAGGTCGTCCTTTGACTGTCTCTACGTGTGGAAAGTAACGGCTAACAGGAGGAGACGACATCATTACAGGTCGTCCTTTGACTGTCTCTACGTGTGGAAAGTAACGGCTAACAGGAGGAGACGACATCATTACACGTCGTCTTTTGACTGTCTCTACGTGTGGAAAGTAACGGCTAACAGGAGGAGACGGCATCATTACAGGTCGTCCTTTGACTGTCTCTACGTGTGGAAAGTAACGGCTAACAGGAGGAGACGGCATCATTACAGGTCGTCCTTTGACTGTCTCTACGTGTGGAAAGTAACGGCTTACAGGAGGTGACGGCATCATTACACGTCGTCTTTTGACTGTCTCTACGTGTGGAAAGTAACGGCTAACAGGAGAAGATGACATCATTACAGGTCGTCCTTTGACTGTCTCTACGTGTGGAAAGTAACGGCTAACAGGAGGAGACGACATCATTACAGGTCGTCCTTTGACTGTCTCTACGTGTGGAAAGTAACGGCTAACAGGAGGAGACGACATCATTACAGGTCGTCCTTTGACTGTCTCTACGTGTGGAAAGTAACGGCTAACAGGAGGAGACGACATCATTACACGTCGTCTTTTGACTGTCTCTATGTGTGGAAAGTAACGGCTAACAGGAGGAGACGGCATCATTACAGGTCGTCCTTTGACTGTCTCTACGTGTGGAAAGTAACGGCTAACAGGAGGAGACGGCATCATTACAGGTCGTCCTTTGACTGTCTCTACGTGTGGAAAGTAACGGCTAACAGGAAGAGACGGCATCATTACAGGTCGTCCTTTGACTGTCTCTACGTGTGGAAAGTAACGGCTAACAGGAGGAGACGGCATCATTACAGGTCGTCCTTTGACTGTCTCTACGTGTGGAAAGTAACGGCTAACAGGAGGAGACGGCATCATTACAGGTCGTCCTTTGACTGTCTCTACGTGTGGAAAGTAACGGCTAACAGGAGGAGACAGCATCATTACAGGTCGTCCTTTGACTGTCTCTACGTGTGGAAAGTAACGGCTAACAGGAGGAGACGGCATCATTACAGGTCGACCTTTGACTGTCTCTACGTGTGGAAAGTAACGGCTAACAGGAGGAGACGGCATCATTACAGGTCGTCCTTTGACTGTCTCTACGTGTGGAAAGTAACGGCTAACAGGAGGAGACGGCATCATTACAGGTCGTTCTTTGACTGTCTCTACGTGTGGAAAGTAACGGCTAACAGGAGGAGACGGCATCATTACAGGTCGACCTTTGACTGTCTCTACGTGTGGAAAGTAACGGCTAACAGGAGGAGACGACATCATTACAGGTCGTCCTTTGACTGTCTCTACGTGTGGAAAGTAACGGCTAACAGGAGGAGACGGCATCATTACAGGTCGTCCTTTGACTGTCTCTACGTGTGGAAAGTAACGGCTAAAAGGAGGAGACGGCATCATTACAGGTCGTCCTTTGACTGTCTCTACGTGTGGAAAGTAACGGCTAACAGGAGGAGACGGCATCATTACAGGTCGACCTTTGACTGTCTCTACGTGTGGAAAGTAACGGCTAACAGGAGGAGACGGCATCATTACAGGTCGTCCTTTGACTGTCTCTACGTGTGGTAAGTAACGGCTAACAGGACGAGACGGCATCATTACAGGTCGTCCTTTGACTGTCTCTACGTGTGGAAAGTAACGGCTAACAGGAGGAGATGACATCATTACAGGTCGTCCTTTGACTGTCTCTACGTGTCGAAAGTAACGGCTAACAGGAGGAGATGACATCATTACAGGTCGTCTTTTGACTGTCTCTACGTGTGGAAAGTAACGGCTAACAGGAGGAGACGGCATCATTACAGGTCGTCCTTTGACTGTCTCTACGTGTGGAAAGTAACGGCTAACAGGAGGAGACGACATCATTACAGGTCGTCCTTTGACTGTCTCTACGTGTGGAAAGTAACGGCTAACAGGAGGAGACGGCATCATTACATGTCGTCCTTTGACTGTCTCTACGTGTGGAAAGTAACGGCTTACAGGAGGAGACGGCATCATTACACGTCGTCTTTTGACTGTCTCTACGTGTGGAAAGTAACGGCTAACAGGAGGAGATGACATCATTACAGGTCGTCCTTTGACTGTCTCTACGTGTGGAAAGTAACGGCTAACAGGAGGAGACGACATCATTACACGTCGTCTTTTGACTGTCTCTACGTGTGGAAAGTAACGGCTAACAGGAGGAGACGGCATCATTACAGGTCGTCCTTTGACTGTCTCTACGTGTGGAAAGTAACGGCTAACAGGAGGAGACGGCATCATTACAGGTCGTCCTTTGACTGTCTCTACGTGTGGAAAGTAACGGCTTACAGGAGGTGACGGCATCATTACACGTCGTCTTTTGACTGTCTCTACGTGTGGAAAGTAACGGCTAACAGGAGAAGATGACATCATTACAGGTCGTCCTTTGACTGTCTCTACGTGTGGAAAGTAACGGCTAACAGGAGGAGACGACATCATTACAGGTCGTCCTTTGACTGTCTCTACGTGTGGAAAGTAACGGCTAACAGGAGGAGACGACATCATTACAGGTCGTCCTTTGACTGTCTCTACGTGTGGAAAGTAACGGCTAACAAGAGGGGACGGCATCATTACAGGTGGTCCTTTGACTGTCTCTACGTGTGGAAAGTAACGGCTTACAGGAGGAGACGGCATCATTACACGTCGTCTTTTGACTGTCTCTACGTGTGATAAGTAACGGCTAACAGGAGGAGATGACATCATTACAGGTCGTGCTTTGACTGTCTCTACGTGGGGAAAGTAACGGCTAACAGGAGGAGACGACATCATTACAGGTCGTCCTTTGACTGTCTCTACGTGTGGAAAGTAACGGCTAACAGGAGGAGATGACATCATTACAGGTCGTCCTTTGACTGTCTCTACGTGTGGAAAGTAACGGCTAACGGGAGGAGACGACATCATTACAGGTCGTACTTTGACTGTCTCTACGTGTGGAAAGTAACGGCTAACAGGAGGAGACGACATCATTACAGGTCGTCCTTTGACTGTCTCTACGTGTGGAAAGTAACGGCTTACAGGAGGAGACGACATCATTACAGGTCGTCCTTTGACTGTCTCTACGTGTGGAAAGTAACGGCTAACAGGAGGAGACGACATCATTACACGTCGTCTTTTGACTGTCTCTACGTGTGGAAAGTAACGGCTAACAGGAGGAGACGTCATCATTACAGGTCGTCCTTTGACTGTCTCTACGTGTGGAAAGTAACGGCTAACAGGAGGAGACGACATCATTACAGGTCGTCCTTTGACTGTCTCTACGTGTGGAAAGTAACGGCTAACAGGAGGAGACGACATCATTACACGTCGTCTTTTGACTGTCTCTACGTGTGGAAAGTAACGGCTAACAGGAGGAGACGGCATCATTACAGGTCGTCCTTTGACTGTCTCTACGTGTGGAAAGTAACGGCTAACAGGAGGAGACGGCATCATTACAGGTCGTCCTTTGACTGTCTCTACGTGTGGAAAGTAACGGCTTACAGGAGGTGACGGCATCATTACACGTCGTCTTTTGACTGTCTCTACGTGTGGAAAGTAACGGCTAACAGGAGAAGATGACATCATTACAGGTCGTCCTTTGACTGTCTCTACGTGTGGAAAGTAACGGCTAACAGGAGGAGACGACATCATTACAGGTCGTCCTTTGACTGTCTCTACGTGTGGAAAGTAACGGCTAACAGGAGGAGACGACATCATTACACGTCGTCTTTTGACTGTCTCTATGTGTGGAAAGTAACGGCTAACAGGAGGAGACGGCATCATTACAGGTCGTCCTTTGACTGTCTCTACGTGTGGAAAGTAACGGCTAACAGGAGGAGATGACATAATTACAGGTCGTCCTTTGACTGTCTCTACGTGTGGAAAGTAACGGCTAACAGGAGGAGATGACATCATTACAGGTCGTCCTTTGACTGTCTCTACGTGTGGAAAGTAACGGCTAACAGGAGGAGACGACATCATTACAGGTCGTCATTTGACTGTCTCTACGTCTGGACAGTTACGGCTAACAGGAGGAGACGATATCATTACAGGTCGTCCTTAGACTGTCTCTACGTGTGGAAAGTAACGGCTAACAGGAGGAGATGACATCATTACAGGTCGTCCTTTGACTGTCTCTACGTGTGGAAAGTAACAGCTAACAGGAGGAGACGACATCATTACAGCTCGTCCTTTGACTGTCTCTACGTGTGGAAAGTAACGGCTAACAGGAGGAGACGACATCATTACACGTCGTCTTTTGACTGTCTCTACGTGTGGAAAGTAACGGCTAACAGGAGGAGATGACATCATTACAGGTCGTCCTTTGACTGCCTCTACGTGTGGAAAGTAACGGCTAACAGGAGGAGACGACATCATTACAGGTCGTCCTTTGACTGTCTCTACGTGTGGAAAGTAACGGCTAACAGGAGGAGACGACATCATTACACGTCGTCTTTTGACTGTCTCTACGTGTGGAAAGTAACGGCTAACAGGAGGAGACGGCATCATTACAGGTCGTCCTTTGACTGTCTCTACGTGTGGAAAGTAACGGCTAACAGGAGAAGACGACATCATTACAGGTCGTCTTTTGACTGTCTCTACGTGTGGAAAGTAACGGCTAACAGGAGGAGATGACATCATTACAGGTCGTCCTTTGACTGTTTCTACGTGTGGAAAGTAACGGCTAACAGGAGGAGACGACATCATTACAGGTCGTCATTTGACTGTCTCTACGTCTGGAAAGTTACGGCTAACAGGAGGAGACGATATCATTACAGGTCGTCCTTAGACTGTCTCTACGTGTGGAAAGTAACGGCTAACAGGAGGAGACGGCATCATTACAGGTCGTCCTTTGACTGTCTCTACGTGTGGAAAGTAACGGCTAACCGGAGGAGACGGCATCATTACAGGTCGTCCTGTGACTGTCTCTACGTGTGGAAAGTAACGGCTAACAAGAGGAGACGGCATCATTACAGGTCGTCCTTTGACTGTCTTTACGTGTGGAAAGTAACGGCTAACAGGAGGAGACGGCATCATTACAGGTCGTCCTTTGACTGTCTCTACGTGTGGAAAGTAACGGCTAAAAGGAGGAGACGGCATCATTACAGGTCGTCCTTTGACTGTCTCTACGTGTGGAAAGTAACGGCTAACAGGAGGAGACAGCATCATTACAGGTCGTCCTTTGACTGTCTCTACGTGTGGAAAGTAACGGCTAACCGGAGAAGACGGCATCATTACAGGTCGTCCTTTGACTGTCTCTACGTGTGGAAAGTAACGGCTAACCGGAGGAGACGGCATCATTACAGGTCGTCCTTTGACTGTCTCTACGTGTGGAAAGTAACGGCTAACAGGAGGAGACGGCATCATTACAGGTCGTCCTTTGACTGTCTCTACGTGTGGAAAGTAACGGCTAACCGGAGGAGACGGCATCATTACAGGTCGTCCTTTGACTGTCTCTACGTGTGGAAAGTAACGGCTAAAAGGAGGAGACGGCATCATTACAGGTCGTCCTTTGACTGTCTCTACGTGTGGAAAGTAACGGCTAACCGGAGGAGACGGCATCATTACAGGTCGTCCTTTGACTGTCTCTACGTGTGGAAAGTAACGGCTAACAGGAGGAGACGGCATCATTACAGGTCGTCCTTTGACTGTCTCTACGTGTGGAAAGTAACGGCTAACCGGAGGAGACGGCATCATTACAGGTCGTCCTTTGACTGTCTCTACGTGTGGAAAGTAACGGCTAAAAGGAGGAGACGGCATCATTACAGGTCGTCCTTTGACTGTCTCTACGTGTGGAAAGTAACGGCTAACAGGAGGAGACGGCATCATTACAGGTCGTCCTTTGACTGTCTCTACGTGTGGAAAGTAACGGCTAACCGGAGAAGACGGCATCATTACAGGTCGTCCTTTGACTGTCTCTACGTGTGGAAAGTAACGGCTAACCGGAGGAGACGGCATCATTACAGGTCGTCCTTTGACTGTCTCTACGTGTGGAAAGTAACGGCTAACAGGAGGAGACGGCATCATTACAGGTCGTCCTTTGACTGTCTCTACGTGTGGAAAGTAACGGCTAACCGGAGGAGACGGCATCATTACAGGTCGTCCTTTGACTGTCTCTACGTGTGGAAAGTAACGGCTAACAGGAGGAGACGGCATCATTACAGGTCGTCCTTTGACTGTCTCTACGTGTGGAAAGTAACGGCTAACCGGAGAAGACGGCATCATTACAGGTCGTCCTTTGACTGTCTCTACGTGTGGAAAGTAACGGCTAACCGGAGGAGACGGCATCATTACAGGTCGTCCTTTGACTGTCTCTACGTGTGGAAAGTAACGGCTAACAGGAGGAGACGGCATCATTACAGGTCGTCCTTTGACTGTCTCTACGTGTGGAAAGTAACGGCTAACCGGAGAAGACGGCATCATTACAGGTCGTCCTTTGACTGTCTCTACGTGTGGAAAGTAACGGCTAACAGGAGGAGACGGCATCATTACAGGTCGTCCTTTGACTGTCTCTACGTGTGGAAAGTAACGGCTAACAGGAGGAGACGGCATCATTACAGGTCGTCCTTTGACTGTCTCTACGTGTGGAAAGTAACGGCTAACAGGAGGAGACGGCATCATTACAGGTCGTCCTTTGACTGTCTCTACGTGTGGAAAGTAACGGCTAACAGGAGGAGACGGCATCATTACAGGTCGTCCTTTGACTGTCTCTACGTGTGGAAAGTAACGGCTAACAGGAGGAGACGGCATCATTACAGGTCGTCCTTTGACTGTCTCTACGTGTGGAAAGTAACGGCTAACAGGAGGAGACGGCATCATTACAGGTCGTCCTTTGACTGTCTCTACGTGTGGAAAGTAACGGCTAACAGGAGGAGACGGCATCATTACAGGTCGTCCTTTGACTGTCTCTACGTGTGGAAAGTAACGGCTAACAGGAGGAGACGGCATCATTACAGGTCGTCCTTTGACTGTCTCTACGTGTGGAAAGTAACGGCTAACAGGAGGAGACGGCATCATTACAGGTCGTCCTTTGACTGTCTCTACGTGTGGAAAGTAACGGCTAACAGGAGGAGACGGCATCATTACAGGTCGTCCTTTGACTGTCTCTACGTGTGGAAAGTAACGGCTAACAGGAGGAGACGGCATCATTACAGGTCGTCCTTTGACTGTCTCTACGTGTGGAAAGTAACGGCTAACAGGAGGAGACGGCATCATTACAGGTCGTCCTTTGACTGTCTCTACGTGTGGAAAGTAACGGCTAACAGGAGGAGACGGCATCATTACAGGTCGTCCTTTGACTGTCTCTACGTGTGGAAAGTAACGGCTAACAGGAGGAGACGGCATCATTACAGGTCGTCCTTTGACTGTCTCTACGTGTGGAAAGTAACGGCTAACAGGAGGAGACGGCATCATTACAGGTCGTCCTTTGACTGTCTCTACGTTTGGAAAGTAACGGCTAACAGGAGGAGACGTCATCATTACAGGTCGTCCTTTGACTGTCTCTACGTGTGGAAAGTAACGGCTAACAGGAGGAGACGGCATCATTACAGGTCGTCCTTTGACTGTCTCTACGTGTGGAAAGTAACGGCTAACAGGAGGAGACGGCATCATTACAGGTCGTCCTTTGACTGTCTCTACGTGTGGAAAGTAACGGCTAACAGGAGGAGACGGCATCATTACAGGTCGTCCTTTGACTGTCTCGACGTGTGGAAAGTAACGGCTAACAGGAGGAGACGGCATCATTACAGGTCGTCCTTTGACTGTCTCTACGTGTGGAAAGTAACGGCTAACAGGAGGAGACGGAATCATTACAGGTCGTCCTGTGACTGTCTCTACGTGTGGAAAGTAACGGCTAACAGGAGGAGACGTCATCATTACAGGTCGTCCTTTGACTGTCTCTACGTGTGGAAAGTAACGGCTAACAGGAGGAGACGGCATCATTACAGGTCGTCCTTTGACTGTCTCTACGTGTGGAAAGTAACGGCTAACAGGAGGAGTCATCATTAAACGTTTACCTATAACTTGCTCTTCCTCTGCTTGTGGCAACTAGAGACGCATCAGGCGTGAAATAAAAAATACAATAATTGAGAGTTGCAACGTAGTTTTTGCGCCACTCCTTTGTGTATTTTATGCTTAACATTCATCGATTTCGCATGCGACCGCTGTACTTTGTTGGGTATTTTTTTTCTACAATCCTTAAACGAGGAGTATTTCATTGACACTGAGATACGATATTCTTCTACCAAAGTCCGACTCACTCAACGTCATCATCATCATCATCATCATCATCATCATCATCATCATCATCATCATCATCATCAGCAGCAGCAGCAGCAGCAGCAGCATCAGGAGCAGCAACAGCAGTAGCATCATCATCATCATCATCATAATCATCATCATCAACAACATCAACAACAACAACAACAAACTGCGCCATCAGAGAGAATGTAATTATGTTCTACAGGATTTACTCAATATTGGACGTTCATCGATTTAAATATAAGGATGATTTAATAGAATAGATTCAATAGAAAGATAAAATCAATTCGAACATCATTGCAGACTCACTTGCAGACGAGCAATTTAATTACATTTGCATACTCCCGTTCAAACGATTAATTTAACACAACTGCTATTTTTTCATGGATTAGGTTTGTCTATTTTTCGTAGCGGTAACGGATCAAAGGTATCAACCCTGCAAAAAAAGATAAAATAAATAACCCTAACCCTAACCCTAACAAGTATATCAGATTATATGCATACATATTTGTCTCATACTGCGCATCCAACCTTTGTCTCGCCCAATCAAAATGATCGAGACACCAACATTAAATCAGAAAATTATTTTGTACATGACATTATTTTTAAGCGGTTGTATACAACAATACATTATTTTCGATGCGAAATATCTATTTTCATGTTCTATTAGTTAAAACGTTGTTGCTTCAGATGTCTCTTTTCTTCAGTGATATCAGTTGAAAATTTAAGATTGTTTATGAATGAATCAAAAAAAATTGTAGCGGTTTTCAAATAAATAAACAAAACAGTGTTTACAATATATAAATTTGGGAAAGTTTATATTTTTAGCATCTTTACAATTTTAAACTTAAAGAAAGGGGCAAAATACCTTCAAAAACCACGTGTTAAATGTATATATATATATATATA
>OY744552.1:3865587-3868087 GCA_963556195.1 Sepiola atlantica
TCGCTATTCATAAAATGCGTCCATTTTGACTGCGCGTTAAATTAATAATGTAGATGCGTGACAAATCGAAAAAAAAACACCTTAACCTGACAGCCCGATGAAAATCGTATTGGAAAATATTACTGTGACAGACCAACAATAACTAAATTTTAAACTTAAGCAAAATAGGCTGACAAAAATTATATTCTGAATTTTAAATTTATTCTTAACACAGGACCCGGATGTAGAAAACTACATTTCAAACAGTTAAACACACAGAGAGTGAAATAGTTTAACTTTTTGGGGGTAATTCTTATACATAAAATGTTAGGGAAGTATAATTGATTTTGTCAGTATTGCCCCCCCCCCCCTCCAAAAAAAAACAGTTGCTCTTTTTTGTATTTATTTAGCTATTGATCCTAATGTATCGTCGTTTTAATTATCTTATCATAATGAAGCTTTTCTAGCTAATAAAAAAGGAAGATGGATTTTAGTAGTATACGGATGTAGTAAACTACATTTCTAACAGTTAAACACACAGAGAGTGAAATAGTATAACTTCTGTTTATTTCCAAAACAAAACGTTATCTGCACTTTTATTTATCAATGAAATTGTAAATCATTTCGTTAATGCAAACGATTACGCATATTTTCATTTCCAAAAATATTCTTAACGAAAAATATGACAGCTGCTGTTTTATACAAAGAATCGCTTTTCCAAATTACAGAGGAATATTTTTACTTATTTAATTTGTTTTTCTCTCTGAATTATCTCTCTCTAATTCGGAAACTTTGACACGGTAGGATAATTCCGAATTCGGTAACTATGAATTTGCAGATCATAATTGAATTATGCAAATAATTTACAGTTAAACTGTAAATACAATTCTAATTTTATTGTAATTTTAACTTATTAATTAATAAAGAAGTAACATACGCGTAAAAAATCTGATCTTACGAACTCTTCATGAACTTCTAACGGTGAATTTTTACCTACATACTCTATACTCTTTAATATTATTTCATATCTTCATACCTGTTCAAATGTTGACATTATGGTAAATTTAAATTTGCTAACTTATTTGTCGAATCGCCACTAGCGATAAGATTACATCTTTGAAAAGCTATGGTTTAAGGAAAATAGAGAAAAATGATTTTTTTCATATAAATACATTGTTTTTAAAAATTGATGATTTTATATTCTGTTAAAGTTTGGTATTTTTATTTTTATTTTTAGTTTTATTTTTATTTTTATTTTTTATTTAATTTAAGGTGTGGTTTGTAGATCTTAGCAGACGAAACTTCAACGGACTAAATAAATTAAATACTTAGTTAAAAAAATACTATAAATAACAAATTAAATAAAACTCAATCACTTCCCAACCAATTTTTTCCAGAGAGACTTTCCGAAATTGCACCGTTTTTTTAAAAATCGATATCGCCATTTCTCATCGTGTTTTCACCTCATTCAGAACGCCGACGATTCCACTATATTTAAAGATTTTTGAAAAAATGTAAATAGTCAGCCTATCTTGATGAAACTGCGGTACGTTTTCTGAAATATGTAACATATAGTTTTCAAATAAATTATATTAACTGCCATAATTTTATTAGCACTTGATCGATTTCTTTTAAATATATCCTGACACACTATATATATATATATATATATATATATATATATATATATATATGACAATATATGTTTTAGCATATACTAGCAGAGCCTTTTAATTATCAGTTTCTTTAAAAGATTCAGCTCGACGATTGTCAATTAGTAACAACAGAGCATATATAAGTCAGGTTCATTTTATATTCCAATAACCATGTTTTTATTTTTATGTTTGATTTTTATTTTTTCACATTTCCAAAAAAACATAACATTTATGTGAGATGTATTTTTTACGATCCGTTTCAATTGCCGTGAGCCAAACAATATTTTATGTCAATATCGTCTCTGCAACACTACAAAAACTGGTGTCAAAAGCAAATGAACAAAAAGCTGGAGAAAGAAAATAATTTTTAAAAGACGGCAGAGAAACGCGCATAGAACGTGTTTCGCATTGTTCCAGGAAGTTGTCGACCTGTGAAACCTATGGAATATTTATTTATTTTCTTTAGATTTTAATACAAAAAAGACCATCAGAATTTTTTTTTAAATAAAAAAGGTATAATTAAACAGACAAATTGAGTTATTTTTAACAATCTTTGCATATATATATATATATATATATATATATATATATATATAAATATATATATATAAATATATATATATATATATAAATATATAAATATATATATATATAAATATATATATATATATAAATATATATATATATATATATATATATATATATATATATATATATAAATAAATATATATATATATATAAATATATATATAAATATATATATAAATATATATATATAAATATATATATATATAAATATATATATATATATAAATATATATATATATATAAAGAGAGAGAGAGAGAGAAAATTGCTGGGTCGTATT
>OY744552.1:3878087-3898087 GCA_963556195.1 Sepiola atlantica
AACGAAATCTATTAAACTGTAGAAGTGAGATAGCAAACAGCTGCCTGCACATAAATAAATAAATAAATGATAAACAAACAAGTAAAAAAAAAAAAACTTAACAATTTAAAAATTAAAACCTAAAATAGAAATACAAGGAACCACCTGTTAAAATAAATTCACTCATTATATTGACACAACAAAGGAAACAGGATATAGGCAAATCTAAAGACAACAGAACAATAAAACAGGATATAGGAAGTAACACCAACAAGACCTTTGTTCGCAGGAAGCCAAACGATTGGCTGAGAGAACAACAAAGAATCTGATTGGTTAACTAGCTAGCCGTGTATATCCGTATATATATATATATATATATATATATATATATATATATATATATATATATATATATACTTAGGCAGCAAGTTATTATCTAAGCAAGAGTTGTTGAACATCACGGAACTTTTACGTTGGTATATCTTCCTCGTGCGGTTCTCAAACCGTCGAGCCATCTTTCTGGTTTCAAAAAAACCCAAACAAAACCCTAATCCGGAAGACGACTACGAAAGTCGAAAGCGCTCGAAAAAATGGCCGAATTAAGAACTATCGGAGAAGTACTATACGGATTGCCACCTGAAACCAGAAAGATGGCTCGACGGTTTGAGAACCTCACGAGGAAGATATACAAACGTGAAAGTTCCGTGATGTTCAGCTTAGATATATATATATATATATATATATATATATATATATATATATATATATATATTGTTTTTTGTATGTTTTTTTTAAATGTACTTATGTTTTTGAAAAAAGATAATTGACATAGGCTGTTCTCTATTTCTGTATCGTATCGCTTTATCGCAGACGGGCATCTGCAATTGGAATAACGACAAGTCAATACACATCGAAGACGAAACAGCAAACATAAAAGAAGAAAAAAAGCCATTTTAAACTTAACAAGTCGTGGATGCTGGAAGTAAAGGCAACGTTTTTTTTTTCCCCCGGCGAATTTTATGGATACAAATCGAAATAATATCCTTGGCTCCATGTATGATCGAATCGAGTCGATTTGGGTTTCTTTTCTTTTTTGGGGGGACCAAACAGGTTTTGCGCCGGTTTTCGCGCGGTTTATCGATCGCGCGCCGAAATTCGCGGCATGCTCATTGGTGCGCCACACTTTTACTGACGCCTTGAATGTCAAAAGGAACGTTGATATGCGCGCAAGGTTATAAAATTGAACTCTTTCACTACAGGCCGTGTCACTTGCAAGTTGTCTAATGTAATGAATGAACCGATCTTTAAAGTTGTTAGGGTTAGGGTTAGGGTTAGGGTCAAAGTGGTCCGGTAAAAATAAAAACAGGAATAGAAAATGGAAGGTGAAAAAGAAGAAAAAAAACAGTTAAAAAAAAATAAGAAAAGAACGTCCGTTGTTGTATTCAGGACCTATTTTACACAGTATCAATTATCTGTCAATAATTCATAAGGAACTTAAAATATAACCTTGGGGTGCTATTTCAGAAAAGATACATATTAAATTGTAATATCCTGTATTACATATGCATTTTATCTACCTCCTCTCCAGGTTAGACACAAGGTTAGGTGCGTATTTTTTATGAAAGTGTCTGTGGAACGAAATGGATCCGACCCCGGTACAGCCAGGCCCTAAGTCCGCGGCATTAACAACTTAGCCACGGCGCTAACTTTGACCAGAACCCTAAACCTGGAGATTTGGTATCTGTCTGTTGTCTGAAGCTGAAACTATAATATTTTATTTGCCTCTTCTCTTAGAGGTTAGACACAGAGTTAGGTGTCTCTTTTTGTTACGAAAGTGTTTCTGTGGAACGAATTGGATTCGAACCCGGCACAATCAGGTCCTCAGTCAACTTAATTAACAACTTAGCCCCCGTGCCATCCTCATTATGTATTATATATGTATAGTTGCAAAAAAACGTCGTTCGCAATTGAATAATGATTACCATCCTCTTCAGCGATCACCCCAAACACAAGATTACATTTGAATTCTTATATTATCCAGATTATGATATTAAATAGTTGCTTGTTTTTTGGAGTCTGTCTGTTCATACGTAAATAGAAACGTAAAATTGGTTAACACAGAAGGAATAGGCAGAGTGCACATTACTAAGACACTAGTTTTAACGATGTCAAATAGCTGACATCAAATATTGAGAAAGTCTAAAAACATTTTTAATGGATACGTAGTTTTTCAATTTAGAGATTCAATTATCTTGGCCTTTTGGCTAAGATCAAAGTGTAGTATCTGTTCCGATGGATACTGCACAACATAGACTGGTATTGTCTTGGCCTTCGGGGCTTGATTTACGCCGGTCTATAGATCTGTCCTGTGTAGTTCTAGGAGATCCACCCTCTCAGGCTTCGCCTCTCCTCTTTAGGGAGGAGTAAGTTTATTGCTTACTGCCTGAGGCGCCCCTAGCGGGGAATGCTGACGGGGCTACCCAGGCAATTTTTAATGGCCAGAGTGCTCACCTCTCGGGCGCTGACTTTTCAAGTCCCACTTTCCCAACTGGACCTTGGATCACATCTTACTTGTGGGAGTAAGATAAAAACTGGCCTTGTGCCTAACTCCTGGAGAGGAGTAAATCAAATGAAATTACAGAAATATTTTAACTTCTTTTTTGCTAATAAGTAATGAAAGTAGATATAAAAGGTATTTAGTATAAGTTCAGAGGGGAATATTTTTGCTTAACATATTTTCTAAAGGGAAGGTGAATAAGAAAAAAGTTTTTAAAAGTTTCTCAATCCTCTTAAGCGTCCAGCCCTAAAACAATATTACAATAAAAACAATACATAAATAAATTTATCATATGTATTTACTTTCTCATTGAAACGCTAATATTTATCTTCGTACTAGAAATAATATAGGAATGGTGACCCGGAGCGATGAAAAACACAAAGCAGAAGAAATTAAATAATGTGTGTAACATCTTTATATAAACACTTCAATCTCTCTTTCTCCTCTCTAAGCGCCTCTATATTTCTCAATTATCTAAGGAAAACATGGGAGGAAGTGATAAACATGACTTTAGACAAAAAGGGATAAATAAAAACCTGGGTAGAGATAGGTTAGTTTGGAAGTCAATTTCTTAAAGGCGTACAATGCATACCAGCATGTAAAACTGACGTTAAACTGATGATGATGATGATGATGATGATGATGATAACGACGACGATGATGATGATGACGACAATAATAAATTATTTTCAGATGAATAAATATTATATAATGAGGGCCGTTACTCTCTCATTGTAACGCTAAGTAGCGTATTTTTTCTACGCACCTCCGCAAATAATTATCTTCGTACTAGAAATAATAGCGCAATGGTTGCCCGGAGCGATAAAAAAAAACTAAGCAGAAGAAATTTAATTAAATGATGTGTGTAACATCTTTATATAAAAACTTCAATCTCTCTTCCTTCTCTCTAAGCGTCTCTATATTCATTTATTTCCCTCGTCCCCATTAGTTCCCTTCCTCTCTTTCCTCTCCAACCAGATCATTCTTCCCTTTGTTTTAGTGTGTTAAAAATAACCATAATGCAATTCATTTCCAGGGGCGATTAGTGCTAAATGTAATACTGTAATCTTACATTTATTGCTGCTGGACGACGCCGAGTTGTACGGAAGTTTTTGACTTGCACGAATACATTTCTGACATGTGAGTAAGGACGCATCCAAAGCACTGCCAATAAAGTATGAAGAGAAATGCTGTTAATAATGACAAATTTCTTGCTTCGAATATAACTAAAGGTTGTACATCCCTCACTTACTAAATAAATTAGCTCTCCAGGAAAAACGCGTTTCGGGAGCAAGTACACATAAGCTCACCTATGGAAAATTGAAGACAGTGTAATGTCAGGCTCATGTGATGGTGGTGGTGGCATAATTAATTGTGAATATAAGCGCCAATTACGCTGATAGGTAATAAAATGTTGTTGTTGTAAACGTAGGAGGTCATAATTCAGGAAGGGGACATTTTGTATTCAGCACCGTTCTCTTCCGGAAGACATGCGCACGAGGTAACTGTCGTGCCTCTACACCGCCTGCTTGCCGAGAGGCGTTCTTTTCGAATCGGTCAACATGGGAGTCGGACGTTTGTTCCGTGTGTGATAAACGTTTGCTCTGAGGCAAGTAGCTTGGCAAAAATAAAGGTAAGCAACGCATAGTTCTCTAAACCTATTTGAACTTTTACTCTTTTATAATTTGCTTTGTTTTGTCTTAGAACATGTTTGTAAGACTTGTTTATTTTCATGTATTTCCAGTTTTACGGTGAAAAGATGTTATAGTTCAGCGTTGGCCACGTGCGCGCAAATAAGGACATATTCATCAGTATAATTCGTGTCCGAGATCTTTGCTTCAGTTTGTTTGCTGTTACAGTTGTTATTTTTTTAATATGAGAAGGCATTTTTAAAATTGTATTTCATTTCAGGCACAAGATAAGTTTTCAAGGTTGTGAAAATAAAGCTCCCCAAAAATGGGGCACTCTTGATTGGGACAAAAATAATAATTCTCTTAGTCTAGAACGAGTTCTACTTCAATGACTAAGGACAGAACAGAGACTACACTTAGAATTCTTGCCCGATGCAATGTGAGTCAACAAAATATTAGCTTCTTTTTTTCGCCACACAATGGGATTTTCTGTTGTTGACTGAAGTAATAACGAACGTCCAACAAAACGCAAATCACTCTGGAGTAAAAAACGAAGGTCCAAAGAAACGCAAATCACTCTGTCCGTAGATCACAAAGTCCTCTGTCAGCTTCCAAAGCAGATCTCTACGTTCGTCACACGTGCACTTACTTCGCACCGTTTCGTTGAAGACGGTTAGAGACCCGCTTTTATTAGGCTGAGGCACACCTAATTTGCATGCGTGCAATGTGACTTCGCGAGACTCCGCGTGAACCGTACGTAATAAAGGTTCACGGACGCCATGTTGAATTATTTTCCTTCATCCGCAGCGCACAGGACAGACAAACACGAGGACGTTTCGCAGGTAAGCCCCCCTTCACGTTCCCCACATTGACACGTTATAAAACCCAACAAGCAACAATATCATTACAGTATGACATATCTATGTTTCATACACGCACACACACACACGCACACACACTAACACGCACACAACACTCACACAATGCACACACACACTCAGATACACGCATACACACACGCACACAACACTAACACGCACACAACGCACACACACACTCATACACACATTAACAGCCACACACAGAACGAACTATGATAATAAATTATCTTCCACCAAAATGATTTCATTTTGTGTACCACAAAAAGCAAATGCCTAAGAAACTATGGAAGCCGATTAAAACCATAAATTTTTTAAAAAAATTTGAAAGAACCACAACAAGAACAAAAACAAAACGCTGCCGTGTTGGAAACACTTCAGTTATGCCTAGGGCGCCTCTGCGACTAGAGATTTCCCTCTATCGGACATAGTTCGGAAGATTTAATTCCAGTAAATTTTCATTCAGTGTTTCATTTCTTTCTCTTCGTACTATTCCAGATGCGCCCAAGTTTCTTAATAAGGGGATTCGTCGGTCGGTAGATATGTCTGGCATATTTTAGATTAAATTTTCATTCAGTGTTTCATTTCTTTTTGTTCGTAGTATTCCAGATACTCCAAAGTATCTTCACGAGGGGTTTCGTTCGTCGTTCGATAGGTCTGCCATATTTAAGATCAACATTGCATACTCATCGCTAAACACGCCAAGGAGATACGTCTGTTTATCTCTACAAGGTCAACTTAGATCTGGGTTATAGTGTTGGGAGCAGTACCGCAGTTAATATTTTTCTTATTACGTATTTTCTTTTCACATAGTTCACCCCAAACAAGGCAGGCCGCCACTGTAGACGTAAGGGGCTACTGATAAAAAAGGGAGAAGGTTTGGAGGGGGTCAACCTAAATTGGGATCTGTGCAGCGAGATGTCTGTTTACATCAGTTTTAAATTTCTCCATGTCAGTACTGTCGGGGAAACAGGGGACAGGGAGGGAGTTCCAGAGGCCAGCAGCACGAGGAAAGAAGCTATTTCGGTAGAAGGCTCTCCGGCGTCTGGGGACCTCCACAGTGAATGAATGAGATTTAGTTGACTGTCGAGTTAGTCTAGTGAATTTACGTCGAGGGGGCACCAGAGTAGCCAATTCATCGGAGCATAATCCATTGAAGTATTTGTAAAATAAGCACAAGGATGCTACATTGCGGCGATGGGACAGGAACTGGAGCTTGGTTGACAGTGAGAGACCTATTAGGTTGGCGACTCTTTTTTAGAGCTTGTCAAGGAGGGAGAGACTAGTGGATGATGCACCAGCCCAGATGTGGCAACAATACTCCATGCACGGTGACTTTGTAGAGATACAGGATAATGTCAGGTGTGAGGCGTTTACTAGCACGGTAGAGGGAGCCAACCTACTTTGCGGCAACCTTGGCAATGTCGACTCTTGATTGGACGAAATATCCAATCAGCAGTTTTGAGGGCATAATCCGACGCTTGGGCAGCGTATCTTCTTTATGCATGTTTAAATACAAGCATTTACAAAGGTGATAAAGAAAAAAACGGAAACCGCAGTGTATGCAACAACACATTTTTTTCGCGCAAACCCGATAGGATACACTTTGAAATTGTATCCATATAATACATGAAATAAAGTTTGATAAGTATATGTGCAGGCGCGTGTATTTATGTGTGTTTTGTGTGTGGAAGTTGAGGCGAATGTCTTATATACCGTGAAATATGTGTACGTAGCGAACGAGTGCTGATCAGTGTGTTGAGCAGAGATCAGACCGGAAGATATAGAAGTGAATTTTCTTGTGCGCCCATTATAATATTACCGATGGTAGCGCACTCTACTATAACGTAAGGGGAGGGAATTCAGGGCTAAAATTTTCCTTAGTGAAGTTATTTGTAAGTGTGCAGAAGACAGTAGGTAATGTAACAATTTCTTGTTAGCCAATAAGAGAGCGCGTAGTATTAACGCCTAAACAGGCGAACAGTATCCAACAACAGCAAACAAGTTGGACTATCGGGTATAAACCGTAGCGATACTGCTTATTTTAAAATTCCATAAGAGGCACTAGTCTTTACAAACGGAGGGCTATAACAACATTTTAAATAAATAGTTATTAGTAGTATGTTTTTAAGAGGCTGTGTGCAATGCAAATACCGGGTAAGATGTAAGCTGGAAGGAACAAAAATAATAAATCGAATACGAAATGTGACTTACTATTTATTTGTTCTTAAAATCTTACATAACAGCCAGAGTGGTGTTAGCTGTTTGTGTGATGTCCGGATGATTATAAAAATCATTTATTTAATATTTCGGGAGAAGAAACTTCCCTTTGTCAAAAATAATTAACATCAGAGGAAATCTCCGACTGTGCAGAGAATCTGCCGAAAACTAAATGGCTGCCATAAGACAAACCAGTCCCGCAGAGGATAGAAATTAAAAATGTTTAAAGTTATGTTATGTATATAAATGTGGTGTTCAAAAATATGTGTGTAATATTGGATAAGTGTATGGTTATCGATTAACTGTTTGTTTTAATTATATATATATATATATATATATATATATATATATATATATATATTGTATTTTTTTATTTTAAATTTATATTTTAATTATTTACTTTTTATTTTCAGTTTGTTTTCTCTTCGTATTTTTTTCTTTCGTGTTTTAAGAATTTTAATATAAAGTAAAGTAATTAATCTCTCATTTTAAATATTCTAGATTTTATTAAATAGTTATCATTATTAGGTACAGACATCGAGGTTTCATGCTTATGCTATCTTCAGTGTAGGGTATGTTAATTCTTGCCGGTATATATATATATATATAATTCACACAAAAAATATTATTTCGTACTTGTTTTTGACGATTTTTTATGACAGCGTAAATCGCAATTTTTTTTTGTTCAAAACTTATTTTAGGAATTTAAACTGCATTTTCCTTCTTGTTTTTCTTTTGTTTAAAATGACTCGAAACTTCGTTAGACTATATATATATATATATATATATATATATATATATATATATATATATATATATATATATATATATACCATTGGAGAGCTATGAATATTATAACCGTCCTGTTTTTAAATCTGTGAAACAGTTACATGGTAAACAGCTGATGATCCCCGTGTTAATATTAGACGCTTAAGGTCTCCTGTTTTTGTTTCACTCTTAGATAAGTACCCCCCCTTTTTTTTTACTTATATTTTTTCATTTATTAATTTTCCAACGAATGTTAAGTCTGCAATATCTTAGATTTAGTTAGTTTGTCTGGGAGTTTAAACTGCATTATACATTTTTTTTAATGACTCAAAGCTTCTTTAGACTATATATATATATATATATATATATATATATATATATATATATATATATATAAAGTGGTGTACTGAAAGCGAACTTTTAGGAAAGGTAAAACCTATTGTGAAGAGTATACAGCTCAATATCCAGGATAGAGCAGGTATATATATATATATATATATATATATATATATATATATATATATATATATATATATATATATATATATATAATCACACACATGTATATATCCGGTTACAGAAGAGAAAAAAATCTATTATTTTTTTTTATTTCTGCGTTAATTGAATATTGATTAATAATTTAGATACTATCTTTCAATCGTGTTTTCAATTATCAGCGTTGTTAAAAAAAATAATGAAAACAAAATCAAATGGCATAATTTATATTGCGATCCTATCTCTCTCAATGCTATTAGCAGGTTCGCGGCAGAACGTCAGACGTCAGTAACCCGGGGCTTCGATGTTGACTCTTTTTTGTATGTAAATATACATATATATATATATATATATATATATATATATATATATATATATATATAAGTAAATTTCGTGTACAACAGAATCGTAGGATTAATTTTAGAGGAAGCATTATTATAATCAATGAAACAGACGAGTGGAAGAAAAAAAAAGAAAATTGTTAAAATTACCTTAAGGCCTTATCGTCTGACCCTCTTAGAGGAAACTTCAGAATGGTAAATTAAAAACTAAAAGTCGAATGAGATATGAGGGGAAAAAAACTTATTTCAGTTGGAGGAAACGATTGAGAGGAAAAAAAAAGTAAATCTCTCAACGTTATGGTGGCTTTGAATCATTAAAGATCTCCAACTGATGCTTCAAAATCTTTTGTCTACAAGGCTAGGTCGAAAGTTGTTAATGACAAACGCATCAATAATATTGAGATGGTAGTTCGACCTGGCACTGTGTAAAACAGAAAACCACCCATCGGAATACTTGTCAGAACAACTATTTGTACTAACGAGGTGAATATCGATGGCTCATTCCTGTGCCTGGAAGTTCCCGGATGATCTCGAAACCTTGTGTAGGCGAATATCACGTGGTATGTGTTGGGATATTCTAAATTCTAATATATATATATATATATATATATATATATATATATTTGAGTTAAGGCGCTTGTTTGCGGAGTTTAGGGTGATTCTGTAAGTGGGTTTGGATCTTGCGAAAATTCTGAAATAATCATCTCCTACACATGAGCATATCTATTTGACAATGGGAAGGCGTAACTGTTCCGGTTGGCGGAGTACGATGAACTATATGCAGGTTTGGCGTGCCGTATAAACAATCAGACTTTAAAGAATGAAGAACCACAGGGAAGTACATTTAAAAGTTCAGGTAACCCTCCTCCTCCTCCTCTTCATCACTATCATCATCATCATCATCATCATCATCATCATCATCATCATCATCGCAACCACCACAACCACTAGCACCCTCATCATCATCGTCATCGTCAGCATCAACATCATCATCATCATCGACATCACACCCACCATCGCAACCACCACCACCTACATTATCATCATCAGCAGCAGCAGCTGAAACAGCATCACAACCACTACCACAACCACTTGCATCATCATAATCATCATCATCATCATCATGTACATCACACCCACCATCGCAACCACCACCACCTACATCACCATCATCATCATCAGCAGCAGCATCACAACCACTACCACAACCACCTGCATCATAATCATCATCATCATCTTACCTATAATTATCATCATCATCATCATCATCACAACCACCACAACCACTAGCATCCTCATTATCATCATCCTCCTCCTCATCATCATCATCATCATCATCATCATCATAATCATCACCATCATCATCATAATTATCACACCCACCATCGCAACCACAACCACTTATATCATCATCAGCAGCAGCAGTAGCAGCATTACACCGACCACCACAACCACAACCACTTGCATCATCATCATCATCATCATCCTCATCATCATCATCCTCATCGTCATCATTAGCATCATCATCATCTTCATTATTTTCATCATCATCACAACCACCATAACCACCAGTATCGTCATCATCATCATCATCATCATCCTATCGCCATCATCATCATCATCATCATCATCATCATCATCATCATCATCATCATCATCATCATCATCGCGTACATATAAGAGAGACTCTAATGATATACATATCTTCAAGAACGACAACAGTAACGAAATAAAGAACTAGATGCAATTTCTTCCAAAATATAGAACTATGAATATAAAACGATATTAAAGTATATATATATATAACTATTAACATAAAACAATATAAAACTATATATATATATATATATATATATATATATATATATATATATAAACTATTAATATAAAGCTATACAAACTAACCACAAACAATAACAATGCTTGCCAATAGCCTCGCCGTAAAGTTTAATTTGTCTGAAATTAAAAATCCGAACTCTTCATTACGAGTGAAAGCCAATCAATTTTTGGTCGTCTGCTTTCAATCAATTGCAAAATAAATTTAAAAAAAAAGCTCAAGAATAAAACTCAAAAATGTCCACCGGCCTTGCGGCAAATAAATGATTGCGTCAATGGCTGGAGACAAACTCTACAACTAATGATCTTCACTAATTAACCAAGTGCCTCTTCTCGCCCTCAAAAACCGATATCATAAATTCTGCTTCGTTATAGTGTCAGCCTCTACGCAATTCGCAGCGCAGTTTCATTTTAACCCTACAAAGCCTGTGGCATCGCACGCAGGTGCGCGCTCAAGACATTGATGAAAGTTTGGTCGCTCTAAAGCATTTTTCTTCTATATACTGTGATCACAGAAAATACATGTTAGAATATTCGTCATCTTCGAGAGTGCGCTATATTTGAAAATAAAGTAAATACATCCACCCATGCATGTAATATTGTTGTTACATCTAAGCTGGTACACCATCCACTAGTCTCTCCTTCTTAGACAAGATCCAAAACAGAGTCTCTGATCTAATAGGTCGCTCACTATCAACCAAGCTCATGCCTCTGTCCCAACACCGCAAGGTTGCATCCTTGTTCTTGTTATACAAGTACTTCAATGGACTGTGCTCCGATGAACTTGCTGCTCTAGTACCATCTCGACGTAAATGCACTCGACAAACCCGACGATCAGCTAAATCCATGTTGTTAATTCACTGTTCAGATTCCTTGATGCCCCAGAGTCTTCTACTTCAATAGCTTCTTTTTCTCAAGCTGTCGGACTTTGGAACTCCCTCCCTGCTTACTGTTTCCCCGATTTTGCCGACATGCAGAAATTTAAAACTAATGTGAACAAGCATCTCGCTGCACAGCTCCAAATTTAAGATACCCTCTAAACTTTCACCTTAATTCTCAGTAGGCCCTCACGTCTACAATGGTAACTTGACTTGTTTGAGGTGATCAAAGTTCAAAAAGAAAAAAAAAACTCTAATTATAGTTTTTCTTGTAGGGCGTAATTTGGAATTAACTCATAAATTACCCGTCTCTTACTAACTTCCTGTTAACATTTACACGAAAATCAAGCATTAAGTTTAAAATTATAATTAATTCGACATCATTTGTCAGCGGAAACTAATTGATTCGTTTCCATCTGAAACTTTTTATATTAGTTATTTTTTTCCTTCTTTTAAATTTTCTTATCTTTCTGTTTTTTGCTGGGGATGGGGCATCCTACCTGATGCCAGACATTCACCGGCTATTTCAGACACTGTAGCCTAGAGATCTTTTTTAAGATTCTAACTGCCCCTTTAAGTGCAATTGTTTGTATTTCTCTTGCACTCGGTTCACCGCGTATACTCGCCAGATAGCTTTTGAAATTCTTTTTCATTAGTCCTGTTGCTCCTATAATTACTGGTATGATGGAGATTTTCCTAAGATTCCAGTTTCTTTTCATGTCGTACATAAGACCTTGGTATGTCGTAATCTTTCCCCTTTCAGCTCTTTTTAATCCTGCATCATTAGGGACATTGACTTCAACTAGGGTTGCTATTTCTCCCTTTTGTCCCATATTACGATGTCAGGTTTAACAGCTCCGTTTTCTAGATATGTAGCTGTAGGGATTGCATAGTGATAGTGGATGGTGTATAAATTATTTCCAACTGTTTTTCTGGTATATGCTCCCAGGACTTGCTGCTACACTGGATGTTCAACTTTTTACATACAGTTCAGCAGAGATATGTGCACACTGACTTAAACTAGGGTTACTACTTTCTCACTTTTGGTCCTATATAACTATGTCGGGTTTTAACAGTCCGGTGAAGATATTTACACACTCCGTTGTGTCGCATTGTATAATAGCCATTGTCCAGGAGAACCTTACACATGGATGACAGGTGGCTCACACTCTCTACTTCTGTGTGGCAGAACCTGCACTTTTTATTTAAACAGATTTGTAATTTTTAGTGTGTTTTTGTAGTTTATTCGTTTTCCTTTTATTTACATACCTTAAACTTTTTATAAATTCGTATAGAATCAAGAAACGCAAATGCTAAACACATACGTCGTCTGTCTTGAATTTTCGGATTTAATTTCGGACACTCTCAATGTACATAAATTGAAACCCAACCTCGCTCATAGTCTATACGGTGTCTACCACACGCTGCAAAGCTCACTCTTTTTTCTTCGTGGACCCGCATGATGGCGTCGACAACGACATCATAATTATTGTTGTCAATTTTAAACGACTGAGATAACTAATAATTGTTGGTAGTGTTTCCCACCGTAGATGAAGCAAACATGAAGTTATACATCACTATCCACATCAAGTTCGCAAACTTGCTCATCGAACATCGCAACTGTTAAAACCCAATTACGAAACCGTTTTCTTCAGCTGTGCAAAAAAGTAAAAAAAACTAACAGTATATTCGCTAATAAAGGCGGATCTAGAGAGCGACGATCCCTAATTATTTTTATTATAATTATTATTAAAACTGTGCTCTGCGGCTACGGTAGTCAAATGACATCCCGTAGCTGCAATCAGTCCTCCATGCTAGTCCCAGGCCATCTGGCCTTGTCATGTGCAAGTTGTCGTAGACAATGAAGTTGTTTCGCTGTACGTAGTGGTCCTAGTCCCGCCTGCTTGAGGTCAGCACGTAGTGTGCCCAGCAGATTTGTGTAGTGCCGTCCTAGTCGCGGTTGGTAGGCTTGCGAGCCAGTAACGGCAAAGTCTAGTGCCCTCTGTGCGTGAGTGTCAGGGTCCATTCGTAGGACATGACCTAACATAGACAAATCTTTGTTCAGCGACCTTTGTGGAGAGGGGTTTTTCGTTGCACAGCTCGTATAGTGCCTTGTTGCCGATAATCCACAAAGAAAATGTCCGTTTAAGGCTGATTCTGTCTTTGATCATAAAATACCTAAGTTGTTGGTCGATTTACCTTTTTTTTTTAAATAAATAGAGAAAGAAATTCGTGTGGTAGACACCGTATAGAATATGAGCGGGGGTTGGGGTTCAATCTATATACACTGAGAGTGTCCGAAATTAAATCCGAAAATTCAAGACGGACGACGTATGTGTTTAGCATTTGCGCTTCTTAATTCTATACGAATTTATAAAAAGTTTAATGTATGTAAATAAAAGGAAAACAAATAAACTACAAAAACACACTAAAGATTACAAATCTATTTAAATAACACACATATATATATATATATATAGATAGATAGATAGATAGATAGATAGATAGATAGAAGGATGAAAAGGAATTAGAAAAGCGACGAAGGCAGATCTTTTTTCAATTCAGTTGCTCAATGCAAGGTATATTCCGCAAAAAAAGTAATTTAATTTTTTCCTTAAGCCAGGCTTTTCAAAGATCAAAATCTTATCATCAGAGGAAATTGCTGGGATAGATAAGTTTCTTTTTTCCTTCCTCCTCATTTTGATGGTATTAACCCCGATATATATATATATATATATATATATATATATATATATATATATATATATATATATATATATATATATATATATATACTTTCCATAACTCGGGGAGTCAGGCAGATACTCTATCTGTCCTAACTTTTAGTGCGCATGTTAGAAGCTGCTAGTGCCGATATCCTCTCCGGGCCACATACAGTATCTGATGATCCCGAATGGTCACCCATTTCGTACAGACCAGGCTTAACGTTGCTTAACTTCGATAATCTGACGGGAACCAGTGTGTCATCGGTATTATGTCGTATGTACTGGACTTTCTTGATTAAATTCTCATCTCCTTGTCCCTCCTCCTAGGTGATGATTATTTGTTATTCCGCATAGCCCTGTTCAAATCAAAGACTATAGCTGCTTCAGTAACACGAAATCACAGCGAAGTGTTGAGAAAAAGACAAGTGCGTAGCGC
This sequence comes from Sepiola atlantica, assembly GCA_963556195.1. Classification (NCBI taxonomy): domain Eukaryota; kingdom Metazoa; phylum Mollusca; class Cephalopoda; order Sepiida; family Sepiolidae; genus Sepiola; species Sepiola atlantica. The sequence goes on from OY744552.1 coordinate 3,892,833, forward strand.
GAACTATACGCAGTGCAATATTACACCGGCTTGCAAACCCGGATCAATGTATTTGACATGCGATATATGTCGCCGGTGACAGTTGTTTGTGTAATACGCCAAGCCTCGCGCCTCGCAGATATATGGGAAAAGTCACGCGTTTTCTCGTCCTGTGAAATCCCACGGGAGTTCACGTCATCTGATTTGGTGTGTTTTATTCTGTCGAAAAAGAATCAGTTAATGAATATATAACACTTTGCCAGGTCATGTTCGCCACATGATATCCGTGGTGATGTCAATATTTATCAAGGATGATATCTGTCACGGGTAACGCAAAACGTCAATTCAAAGCAAGCACTTAAAACTCAAACGTCGGTATTTTTATTTCTATTTCTGTAAACGTAGAAACAAACCTACAACATTTTTTTCTACCTATGTAGAATATTTTTGGAAACGAAATTTAGATGGTTGCGCCATTCCAAGTATATATTAACATAAGTGTTTGTATAAAATGATTTAGAAAACACGTAATTTCATTTTCTAATAACGTCTATATGATGTATAACATCTACTTTATGATATACTAGCTGACCCGTGCTCCGGCGTTGCCTGGGGAAGTAGAATAACTCAAGAGATTGTTTTAGCAAATCTGTAACTATTGAGTGAGTGTTTGTATAAAATTATTTTAAAAACACTTAATTTCATAATAAAATTGAAAATATAAGCCATTAACACTGCAAGATTTTTTTTTTACATGAATCTTATTAATTTCATAATAAAATTGAAAATATAAGCCATTAACACTGCAAGATTAATTTTTTTTACATGAATCTTATTAATTTCATAATAAAATTGAAAATATAAGCCATTAACAATGCAAGATTTTTTTTTTTTTACATGAATCTTATTAATTTCATAATAAAATTGAAAATATAAGCCATTAACAATGCAAGATTTTTTTTTTTACATGAATCTTGTTAATTTCGGAATAAAATTGAAAATATAAGCCATTAACAATGCAAGATTAATTTTTTTTACATGAATCTTATTAATTTCATAATAAAATTGAAAATATAAGCCATTAACAATGCAAGATTTTTTTTTTTACATGAATCTTGTTAATTTCGGAATAAAATTGAAAATATAAGCCATTAACAATGCAAGATCTTTTTTTTACATGAATCTTATTAATTTCATAATAAAATTGAAAATATAAGCCATTAACACTGCAAGATCTTTTTTTTACATGAATCTTATTAATTTCATAATAAAATTGAAAATATAAGCCATTAACAATGCAAGATTTTTTTTTTTACATGAATCTTATTAATTTCATAATAAAATTGAAAATATAAGCCATTAACAATGCAAGATTTTTTTTTTTACATGAATCTTATTAATTTCATAATAAAATTGAAAATATAAGCCATTAACAATGCAAGATTTTTTTTTTTACATGAATCTTATTAATTTCATAATAAAATTGAAAATATAAGCCATTAACAATGCAAGATTATTTTTTTTTACATAAATCTTATTAATTTCGGAATAAAATTGAAAATATAAGCCATTAACAATGCAAGATTTTTTTTTTTTACATGAATCTTATTAATTTCGGAATAAAATTCCATCATCAGAGGTCACCAGTATTGAGTCATTTTTTTTTAATTTTTGTCATCAAAAAACAAGAATAAACAAACTTATTTCTGTGTTACTTGATAAACATCGTTGGTGCAATGTCTCCACTCTGGTGTTGTTGGCGGTTATGATTCAAATTCTGGTGTCGAACGAAGAAGATCGCTGGCTAGCTAGAGTTGATAAAAATATGGGTTGGTCGTTCATTTCAAAGCATTGTTGGATTTGTTAATAAAATTGAAAATATAAGCCGAAATTAATAAGATTAATGTAAAAATAAAATAATAAATTAATCTTGCATTGTTAATGGCTTATATTTTCAATTTTATTAACAAATCCAGCAAAGCTTTGAAATGAACGACCAACCCATATTTTTTTACTTAATTTCATTTTCTAATAACATCTATATGATGTATAACATCTACTTTATGATATACTAGCTGACCTGTGCTCCGGCGTTGCCTGGGGAAGTAGAATAACTCAAGAGATTGTCTTGGCAAATCTGTAACTATTGAATTATTTGATGCTCATTCCTGACCAGCACGAACACAGACCCCACAATGTTAATGTAAAACAGCAGATAAAACAATGAATGCAATACGTGGAGTAATAACACGTTTGCCATGGTGAGTTGTTTCGATCTTGCCATTGAGATGCACACTTATATTTGTAGATAATGTTACAGTCGTGATGTACTTTCAGAAATATGAAACTGTAAGGCAAGCATTGAACTCATCAGCGGGACTTCCACGTGTAAAAATAAGATATAATTCGTCAGAAGTTTGATTTTTCTTTAGTTGCGCAATACCATCCCGAATAATTCATGCTTGCTCATGCGGTTAGTATCCCAAAGTCGTTTTGGATGATACACTGCACATGAAGTGAACATGATGGCAAACAATTGTTAAACATATTCAGATGTAAATGCATCTTGTAAAGTAGTATCACATTCATTAGCATCCTGTTGTAGTCCATGTGCACTACACGCATCTCTGAATGTATTCCTAACCGGACTAATGATATCACCGAGGTCAAGTATAAAGTTTTTAAATTCCCGAAACAGTTTTTCATGGTAAACAACTGATGATCCCTTAAAATAGTGTTAGAAACAAACTAATATAATAACTGTAAAAAATAAATTGACTTACATGAGTGATTTTCCACTGGAAGACTTGGGACTATAAGTTTGTTTTTGTTTTTTTGTTTTTTTAATATAGTTTTAATGGTTGAGAAACTTCCGAGACTATATATATATATATATATATATATATATATATATATATATATATATATATATATATAATATCAATGATAATTTATTTCATTTTGACTACAAAATTGATTTTGTTTCACGAGAGCAGTTTTTAGGAGCTCCCAATCTTCATGGCTTGAAATAGCATTATGCCTGTTAGAATAAGTTTACAATTCCACAAAGTTATATAAAGGTGACAGAAAATTAAAATAGAAATTGAATATGAATAGAAACAAAACAAAACAAGCAAAACCAAAACAAAAACAAAATACAAGTAAGAAGAATAAAAAAGAAAAAGAAAAAGGAGAAGAAAAAAAGGAAATATTAAGAGCTGCACGTAGTCAAAATGAAATAAATTATCATTTATATTTATATTTCCGCTCTATATTTTTATTGAGCACTCTCATAAACCCGGTGCAATTCCCCTGGATTTATACCCTGTGGATCTATACCATACTCGGATTATATATATATATATATATATATATATATATATATATATATATATATATATATATATATATATATATATATATATTAATTAAAAGGAGGCTGAACTGAATGTATTCCTAACTGGACTAGTGATAGTATCGACGTTATATATATATATATATATATATATATATATATATATATATGATAATTTTATTTACACAGACATGTACAAAATCTGCGACACTGGCATGTCGATGTTATCGATCGACAGTTACTATAAACTGAGATCTTTCCAAATATGATCTGAGATTAAGATCGGATTCTAACTCTGCCTGATGAGATCTCAGTTTATAGTAACTGTTGATCGATAACATCGACATGCCAGTGTCGCAGATTTTGTACATGTCTGTGTAAATAAAATTATCATATATAAAGCTCTATTTTGATATTGAGCACTTTTTATAAACCCGGTTAAAATTCTCTGGATTACCACCCTGTGGATATTTTTCACCTGGATTATTAGCATTATTATATATATATATATATATATCTATATATATATATATATATATATATATATATATATATATAATTTTACAATTTCATGTATCCACAGCAAATTTTATAAGGAGATATAATTTTTTATATATCAATTTTCAGTATTTATTTCAAGAGTGCTCGATACGTAAGTCAGATTTTAGTTAATCTCACTTATCTACCCACACAAGGTAAGATGTGACACAAGGTCAGGAAAGTGGGTTTAGAAAAGCGAGCGCCCGAGAGGTGAGCAATCTGGCCATTTTAAAAAATTGGCTGGGCAGCCCGCGTCGGCATTCCCCGGTAGGGGCGCCTCAGGCAGTAAGCAATAAACTTACTCCTCCTCAAAGAGGGGAGGCAAAGCCTGGGCGGGTGGACCTCCTAGAACTGCACAGGACTGTCCCATAGACCGGCGTAAAACAAGCCCGAAGGCCAAAACAATACCAGTCCTATGGGTGCAGTATCCATCGGAACAGATACTACACTTTCTTCTTAGCCAAAAGGCTAAAGTCACATTTCCAAAAAACATAACATTTCTGTGAGATATATTTTTTACTGTCCGTTTCATTTGTCGTGAGTCAAGCAACATATATGACTTATATATGCTCTGTTGTTACTAACTAACAATCATCGAGCTGAATCTTTTAAAGAGACTGCAAAGTAAAAAAGGTACTAATAATATTTGCTAATACATATATTGTCAATAATATATATATATATATATATATATATATATATATATATTTTTACCTAATTATTACCTAATTGTCTATGGCCGAGGGCTTAAAACTCTTGACTACAGATCAGTGGCGATTTGTGATCAGGGTTCGCGCCCGCCGACCGTTGAGAAGTAGCTTCCTGCACTGAAGATTGCGTTAGCATGAAACATCGATGTCTGTAGGTATGAAAATAATTAATATTCATTTATAAATATTATATATATATATATATATATATATATATATATATATATAATTTATGAATACATCAGTACGAATAGTGTGAAACTAATTTGAATTCAATCTAAAAACTCTTCAAATATCGATCAGGCTCAGCTTTACTGGGAAATGAATCTCTTTCATAAATCTTCGCTTTCAACTATGAAGAATCGCCCCGACTTTCCCGGAGCGATTTGCAAGACGTTCATTAACTTGAACAACTCCCTCTCTTTAAAAAAAGAGAATTTTATTTTCTTAATATTTTTACATCTTCTAACCTTGTCCTGACCCCGCCTATAGATCCCAATAACCTACCGCCAATGTTCCCACCCACTCGTTAATTAGCTACGATTGTCAGTGGGCGCCGCAGTAGCTGTGAACTAGATTCTGTCCTGCTATGTCTAGCAATTAGAAAAGACCCGGATGTCACTGGAGACGTCGGTCGCCTTTGCAAACTAAAATATTATTATTATTATTAT
>OY744552.1:3908087-3930587 GCA_963556195.1 Sepiola atlantica
TTTTTACAGTGTTTTGAGTTTTTTAAGCAAAAATAATGTTTTCTAAATGAGGGTACGTTCCTTAGGGCTAATACGGCTCATGCTTGCTTCGGAAGGGGTCCTTTACTTATTCTAAAAAAAAAAAAAATAAATAAATAAATAAAAAAGTTATGAATTTTAAAAATAGGACCCTTATTTTTGCCCACCCTGTATATATATATGATACATAGCAGACAATACAATGCAGATGTGTGACGGATTTAGGCAAAATAAGACATATAATTGTGGAACGGGTAAAATAGTTTCACCCTCAATATAATGTATACATACACACATATACATACATACACACATACATACATACATACATACATACATTCGAGAATATTTCCTTTCTTCAGATCTGTGTTCAACTCCAGTTCAAATGTGCATATGAAGGAAGCAGTGAAGACCAGTATTGCTGCATCCTCACTGCTCCCTTCATATGCACATTTGAAGTTGAGTTCAACACAGATCTGGCGATGGGAAATATTATAATAGAAATATTATAAAACATAATTATTTTTCTTTCTTCTTTCCTTTTTAATTCAAAACTACGTTCAGTCGGTAGGTATATAAGACTGTGTGGAAGACACCAAAATAACCTGGAAAAATACATAACTCAGAACACAGAAAGAGTTATAAACGCAGCAAGACACACCGTAAAAATGAATAATGCAGGAAACAGCGAAAACAGAAACAAAAATAGAATGAAAAAAAGGTGGGAAGGGAAACAACTACATGTACGATTCATAAGAATGACAAGAGAAGGGACTCACGATAACATCTGGGCATGGCTAAGAAAAGGACACTTGAACAGAGAAACAGAATGACTACTGACAGCTACACAAACAAAATGCAATTAAAAAACTATATTAAAACTAAAATAGATAAAACCAGGTAAACAGTAGATTTAGACTCTTCAGACAAAAGGAACGAAACGGTAGATCACATAATAAGTGAATGCAGCAAACTTGCCCATATAGAATACAAGAACGTGGGGAATAATAATAATAATAATAATAATAATAATAATAATAATAATAATAATAATAACAAACAAATAATAATAATAATAATAATATTAACAAACAAATAATAATAATAATATTAATAATAATATTAACAAACAAATAATAATAATAATAATAATCTTAACAAACAAATAATAATAATAATAATAATAATAATAATAATAATAATAATAATAATAATAATAATAACAACATGTTTACTTGTACAAGAAGAATTTCTCATTGATTCTCAACGGAAGCCAAAGTAGAATAATTTGTTTTAGTTCTCATGTAAATGGTGGTTAAGTGGATATCGACACGGACTGAAGACCTGGTGTTCCAAGTTCGAATCCAGTCGCTTCCACAGTATCACTTTCACTTAGAGATGTCTTTCCAGAAAGATTTCTAACTAGAGAAACATCGGGGAAACCCCAGCATCATTTGATTCACACGAAAGAAGAAGGTCATATAAACGTGCTATATATATATATATATATATATATATATATATATATATATATATATTGTGTATTTAGGCAGCATATTTTCATTTAGGCAAACATTATAAAATAACACGGAGTGGTTTTGTTTGATGCGACTTTTTTTATTTTTTTTATTTTTTTATTTTTTTATTTTTTTTATTTAAATATAAACTACTTGCCGTTATAATTCAAAAATGAGCACAACAGTAAAGACACTAAAACTAATACCGCCTGAAGATGATTTGACGATTCAAATCGAAAGTACTTGCAAAAAAGAAAGAAGAATGGAACAAGAAAGCCATGGATCATATTTATATCAATTTGACCGAAACATTAGATGGACAATTCGGAAAATTGAAAAAATAAAAAAAGTCGCATCAAACAAAACCACTCCGTGTTATTTAATAATGTTTGCCTAAATATATATATATATATATATATATATATATATATATATATTAAAGTTCTGCTACCAACTGATGATGATTTTATTAACAATCGAAATATTTTGGTAGAACTATTCAATATGTGTTTTTGAGTTTATTTTTGCTAGTTGTTGATTTGCTTATCCTTTATTCCATTTTTATTTTTACACACACACACACACACACATATATATATAGTCTAAAGAAGCTTTAAGTCATTTTAACAAACAAACAAAAAAGTAAAAAAAGTAAAATGAGTAAAATGCAGTTTAAATTCCCAAAGAAACTAGCTAAATCCAAGATATTGCAGACTTAACATTCGTTGGAAAATTTATAAATAAATAAAAAAAATATGAGTAAATAAAAAATAAAAATGGGGGGGTTAAGTATCTAATAGTGAAACAAAAACAGGAGACCTTAAGCGTCTAATATTAACACGGGGATCATCAGCTGTCTACCATGTAACTGTTTCGGAGATTTAAAAACAGGAGAGTTATAATATTATATATATATATATATATATATATATATATATATATATATATATATATATATAATACCGAAACCTAAAGGGAATAGATGCTTTTTGAACACACCCAGTCAGTACAGACTATAACATTCAAGACGATTACATCCATCGAATCTTTCCTGGTTCTCATCATGGAAAAATACCAAAAGAAAACGAATAATCACACAGGTCAGCCAATACATTTTTTCAGCTTAATTTAGTTTTTAATTCAATATATCGAATTAATTTTTTGCTTCTATTTCAAAATTATCATTTTCTGCTAGTCTTGTTGCGTAGTCCGTCTCACCACTGGCTTAGTTTCAACAAATAAAAAACACCTTTCACCTGAGTTATTCATTTCAGAACTGTTCGTTCGCTCCTGACCTTTAGTCAATCTATTGTCTTCCTTGACTTACATAAATATCGACGCAATAAATATCGTTTTGGTCTTTCGACTGATTAGGTTTTTCTCATACATCAAAAGAGTTGGCGGTGAAGGTGCCGCTTGGTGAACCAGGGGAGCCTATCAAGGCTGAATACTAGGAGATTCGTTCAATGTTTTTTTTTTTCCAAAGTCGAAAGAAAACAGAAATAAAAAGAGATACAGACACTTTTTCCAACTGAAAAATGTCGTTATTTTTCTAGACTGACGAAACAATTTTAACTTTAGAAGTAAAAATCACCTAAAATGAAAAAACAAAATGACTAAATATATGCACATCCATCCCGTCACGCAAATGTTAGCGTATAAACACGTGCCCTTTTCTAGGCGTCAGCTGAAACCATTTGAATTGATCAGCGGAATTGAGAAAAACAATAGCAATTAAAGTAACCACATCAGACTGACCCTGTTGCCTGAATTTAAAAAATTATTCTGCATTCTATGATATGAACAACGAGATTAGGTGTTTTTAGGTCATCAGAAATGATAATTATAATTTATATCAGCATGGCGAACATAGACAAAGATCGAATCTTCGATATTGATGTCGATAGTCTGGCGGTTTACCTCCGGACTCGGACGCCTTGCCTGGAAATATGTATTGTTATATGTACGTATAAAATTAACAAAAAATATATATCAACGAAAAATCCGTCCTATAAAGTGAAAGGCAAGTAATATTCGTCTTTGTAAAGTCTAATTTCTTAATTTGAAGAATTGGATTTATCGCGTTTTGCTTTCGAACTCTTTATATATATATATATATATATATATATATATATATATATATATATATATATATATATATATATATATATATATATATATATAATTAACTTGTTACAAATATCCACGGGGTATGAATCCGAAGGAAGTTGAAACCGGGTTTATGAGAGTGCTCAATGAAAAGTCAGAGCAAAATATATATTTTTGATTTTGCGCCAATGAAACAAAACTTGTTTTGTCGCAACTAATGGAATAAAATCAAAAAATATATATATATATATTAGTAGAGAATGGTAGTTTGCTTGAAGCATTGCTGGGTATAGTAGTAGTAAGTTTTTGAAAGGCTGTGGGCAATGCAATTCCGGGTAAGATGCAAGTTGAAAGGAAAGGAACAAAAACAATAAAAATAAATCGAATACGATATAAGACTTACTATTTATTTTTCCTTTTTTTTCCTTTTTTTTTTTTTTTCTTACATAACAGCAAGAGTGTTTTAGCTGTCCGGGTGATTAAAAATCACTATTTGATATTTCGGGAAAAGACATCCCTTTTTCAAAAATAATTAGACCAGAAGAAGAAGAATATTTTATTCTTCTCCGACTGTGTAGAGAATAATATTAATATTATTCTCTACACAGTCGGAGAAGAATAAAATATTATTCTTCTTCTGGTCTAATTATTTTTGAAAAAGGGATGTCTTTTCCCGAAATATCAAATAGTGATTTTTAATCACCCGGACAGCTAAAACACTCTTGCTGTTATGTAAGAAAAAAAAAAAAAAAAGGAAAAAAAAGGAAAAATAAATAGTAAGTCTTATATCGTATTCGATTTATTTTTATTGTTTTTGTTCCTTTCCTTTCAACTTGCATCTTACCCGGAATGGCATTGCCCACAGCCTTTCAAAAACTTACTAATATATATATATATATATATATATATATATATATATATATATATATAGTTTGAAAAGTCACACATTGGAAACGTTGCTGAAATGGCAATAATAAGGAGAATGTTTTTTTTTTCAATATTTAGAAAACCTGGACAACGCAGATATTTGTTTTTTTTTTAATAAATTATTCATTTACTGTAAAAACTTTCTTTTTTTAAAACTTGATTACTTTCGGTAATAAATACCCTTGTCATAAGTATAAGCATATTTTTTCTCTCTTTTTTCTCCATGACTGAGACATATCTATCGCAGTCAAGTTGAAATTCGTCTTGATGTCATCGACGACCAAAGCTGAAATTCCGTAGTGTGTAGCACGCAGTTACGTGAATAAGGTAGTTTGAAAAGTCACACATTGGAAACGTTGCTGAAATGGCAATAATAAGGAGAATATTTTTGTCAATATTTAAAAAACCTGGACAACGCAGATGTTTGTTTTTTAAAATAAATTATTTATTTACTTTAAAAACTTATATATATATATATATATATATATATATATGTATATATATATATATATATATATATGTGAAGAAAAATATTATATAAATGAAAATGGAATATATACCGATGCAAATATAATTCCTATACCTATTAAGCAAAGCTTAATAGTTCGTCTATATAATTAAAAAGACTTCGTCCGAAATGAGTTTCAGTTTAAAAAAGGGACAAAGATTTAAAACACAAACACAAGAAAACGATTGAAAAGGAAAACAACATTTTAAAAACTAGAGTTCTTTTGATAGTATTAAACAATGTCTGATTGATATCGCAATAGAAAATTGATATAGACAAAAACCGAAGCGTCTGCCAAACACAGTTGGACGTTCAATTAATATTACATATAGAGAGATGTGTGGCAATATTATAACTTTTCTAGAAATGCATATAAACGTTTTAAGGGGGGGGGTAGATATTCTGTCGAATCGTATATATATTTTTATACTACAAATCGCTCCAGACACAACATGAAGCCACTAGATGTAAGGAGCTAAAAAGAAAAATACTACTTGAAGGTCAGAATCTTTCCAGCATATTGGATTTTTGGCTATAAATTCTTTATCCAATAAAAATGTAACCTACTCCACGTAAATCCTTGTGTTCAAAAACCCCATTTTAGCACTTCAAATCACTCAATTATGACATCTAAATGCGGAGATATGGCAAATTATCGAAAATTGGCGGCCATCTTGGATTTATGCAAATTAGACATATTTCCTCAACGTTGATTTCTTAGGACTTTTAGTATGATGTTCTAGACACCTCATGGGAATGCCTGGTGGTGAAAAAAATTCTGTTGCAATTTGTTCCAAGTTGGGCCCTAAAATGTGCTATATTGCCTGGACTATAAGTGTCAGATGGACAAATTCCGACCAAGAAACCATCAATTCTTCATCCTTTGTCAGAAACGGAAGTAAGTTACGAGACTGTCGAAAGTAAATCCACGGTCCACTTTCTACTTTCTCAATACATATTTATTACAAATGTGGAGTTAGTGTATGCCTGAAGCCGAAACTATAATATCACTTATGTTTATAATGGGCATTTTGTATAGTATTCAGGTATATATAAAAAAAGGTCATACAACAAAAATAATCCAAATAATAAATCAATATAGATAATAAAAGTTCAAAATCATCAAAATAAGAAAACAATATAAATAATAAAAATTCGAAATAGCCAATTATGTCAAATCATCAAAATAATAAACAAATATAAATAATAAAAAATTCGAAATAATCCAAATGATCCAAATAATAAAACAATATAAATAATAAAATTTCAAAAGAATCCAAATGATCCAAATAATAAAACAATATAAATACCAAAAAATCAAAATAAGCCAAATAATCAAAAATAATAATCCAAATAATTAAAAAATCAAAATAATCCAAATAATAAAACAATATAAATAAAAAATCCAAATAATAAAACAATATAAATAATAAAAGTTCAAAATTATCTAAATAATAAAACAATATAAATACCAAAAATTCAAAATTAGCCAAGTAAGCCACACAATCAAAAATAATAATCCAAATAATTAAAAAATCCAAATAATCCAAATAATAAAACAATATAAATAAAAAATCCAAATAATAAAACAATATAAATAATAAAAGTTCAAAATAATCCAAATAATAAAACAATATAAATACCAAAAATTCAAAATCAGCCAAATAAGCCAAATAATCAAAAATAATAATCCAAATAATTAAAAAATCAAAATAATCCAAATAATAAAACGATACAAATAATAAAATTTCAAAATAATCCAAATGATCCAAATAATAAAACAATATAAATAAAAAAAATCCAAATAATAAAACAATACAAATAATAAAATTTCAAAATAATCCAAATGAGCTAAATAATATAACCATATAAATAATAAAAACTAAAGATAAGCCAAATAATCCAAATAATACGACATTTTTAAGGTACATCTATTTTAATCCAAAATCTGTATCTCTTTCTATTCAGAAACATTGCAAACTTTTTAATAGGGCAGTTATCCCCTTGAATAATAATGAGTTAATGTATTGTTTCACTGAAACCATCAACCATTCAGAATTTGAATCTCCGGTTCAATATATTTTCTGTAATATATATTTCAGTAAATTTGTAGTATTAAGATTATTCGGGCTACTGTTTTCATCTTGAACGTTATTCTAACAACGTTTCCACCGATCTAACCACCAATATCGTTCAGGCGCGTTTGGCCGAACGCGGGCATCTGTATCTCAGACTCTGGAATCTGTAAAGAATTTCGAAAAGGACTTTTTATTTAATGGAAACACTATTTAATCAGAGTATTGCCTTGTTCTTGTCCCGGCAGCCATGAACCGTTAGAATTACTAAGTAATTAGTAATGGTATTCAAAGTATCGCCCGTATTGAGGATCGCTAACAGATCTTAGAGAGAGTAGTGATTTACTCCTCTCCAGGAGTTAGACACAAGGCCAGTTTTTATCTTACTCCCACAAGTAAGATATGACCCAAGATCGAGTCGGGAAAGTGGGGTTTAAAAATTGCCTGGGCAGCCCCGTCGGCATTGCCCGGTAGGGGCGCCTCAGGTAGTAAGCAATAAACTTACTCCTCCCCAAAGAGGGGAGGCGAAACCTGGGAGGGTGAACCTCCTGGAATGCACAGGACAGACCCATAGACCGGCGTAAATCAAGACACGAAGGCCAAGACAATACCAGTCTATAGGGTGCAGTATCCATCGGAACAGATACTACACTTTGATCTTAGCCAAAAGGCCAAGAACAGAGAGAGTAGTATTAAGGTTTGTACAATTCATACTCGAATTGTCCACAATGATCCTTTGCGCAACGGATATAAGTGCTAAGTCACAATTAATTCCAAATTACAGTTTTTTGGACGTTGAAGGTTACAATCTTCAGTGCTGGCAATATTAAGAATACAATTACGAATTACTTAAGACTCATACGCTTTCATGGCTAACATAACAAGAGCAAGATACCCGACTTCGACGAGACACTCCTAAAGAAGCCAAGAGGTTACATCGGTCGAAACGTTGTGAAGATAGTATCCATTATGTGAACAGTATTCCGAATAATAATAATAATAATAATAATAATAATAATAATAATAATAATAATAATAATAATAATCCAAATTAGCAATCGTAATCTAAAAAAATTCTGAAACATATCGTTAAAGTATAGAATAGTTTACACTAAATAATTTATATAAAACGCATTAGAATGACATTCTCGACCGAATCCGCCTTGTTTAAACACGTGGAAACGATGTGTAATAGTTTTTAAAACGGTAACAAATCTTACAAATCGTTTCCACATGTTTAAAGTAGGCAGACTCGATAAAGAATATTATTCTGATGCGTTTTATATAAATTATGTTTGTTTTTTTTTTGCTTACACGTTTAAAATTGTTTGCAATTCCGTACTTTGATCGACATTTCGTGTTAGCTATATAATTACATACATCCGCATGAGCAAAAAAGTCCAATGCAAAAAAAAATCCTTTAAAATTAGTATTGCGTCCGTACCATTTTTTTAGGGGGGGGGGACTTTCTTTCGTCTACAATCGTAGAACGAATAGACGGTCTGATTTGTCTGTCTCAGTTCAGCTGAGAATCCTTAAAAATTAGAATTATCTTTACGAGGCCGACATTTCGGCCACCAACCGTTGAGCCAACAGACTTGGTTATTTGGTCGACATAAAAGCCGGCACGGTAAATATCTTTTTCCGGCTGATTAGTTGGTTCTCGTACATCAAACTCGTTCTCATTGGATGGCTGATGGGCGCGGAGGTGGGCATAGAGTTGGTGTCGGGACCGACAGATTCCGAATGAATAAGCGACAGAAAAACTCTACAATTTATGGGGGAACGCTAACTGCATGTTCTCCGAGAGAAGGTGTTTAGGCATAAATGATTGACGTTTTTAAATAAGCGGCCGGAGACATGACGTTTCATGGCCCGGTCGGTTAAGGTGAAATTTGTGGTCGTCGGACCGGGATTGGATGGGGACGCTTGTGTAAAGGGGGGGGGGATACGGAGATAGAAAGGGATAAGGAATAAAGAGAATATATATATATATATATATATATATATATATATATATATATATATATATAGAATGAGAGAGTCAGAGAGAGTGGGGGAGAAAGATATAGAGATATTGCATAGCTTTATTTTTTCGTACCTTCTCTTCCTATCGTCGCGTGGAGGGGTGTCGTCTAGTGGTTGACTTCTTTCTTTGTGTCTGTACTCTTGTACTAAACTTTGACGTACAATGTTGGAATTATTATTAAGTGCAGTGAATTCTAAGTGCCCTGTAATTGGATGAAAATCAGCCAATAACAAACCAATGCTTCAATCTCTGCAGAAAACCCAGGAGAGCGCCTTTTTGTTTTAAATATCGGTCTCGGGTATATGTTACGAGACTCAGCAGAGGCGCGAACGGGGTCCAAAAAAAGAACGAGAAAGGGTTTAAAAACATAAATTTGCAACAAGTGAAGTTGACCTACGACGAGAATAGATATTTTTCTACTTACCTATGTAATTTGTTTTTATTTTTACGTATTATAAATGGGTTTTCATTAGATGTAAAAAAAAAATGTCTTGTTTTTTTTTTCAACGTTTTCACAAAAATCAATATGGCCGCTCCAGGTGCATTTGTTAGTAATCCCCCCCAAATCAGCCATGTTTTTTTTCGAAATTACGGTGTGAAAACTATTGATTTCTAATAAATAGCACTTCAAACGGGTTTAAAATACAAACAAATATCACATGCAAGTTTGAAACTAACTTTTACAGCTTACAGTTACTTTTATTTTTTGTAATTTGTTTTTTTTGCGTTTTTACTCTGCTGAGTCTCGTAAAAGATTCCCTCGGTCTCTTCTCTCCAGCCTCGCAGCCGTGAATATCGTTCTTCTCTGCTGTGTCAGGTGAGAGCGGGCACATGCTTTTTTAGCGTATATAATACACAGGAAGCACTCTTAATGTACATAACTACTCTTCACAGCATCCTGTTACAAGACAACTGGCATTTACAGTGAGTCCGCAAAGGCACTTCTTTTGCAAGCAACATTCTATTTCTTTCTTCTCTTTTTATCTATATAAATACCCTTTCTTTATCTACCCAAGTTGTTTGTTATCTCTGTTCTTGTCTAGTCACGTTTTTATGCCACCAACGTTTCTTCCAGCGGACTACAGTCTTCGTCCTTCATTTGAACGGGAAAAATCCCAACAACAAATGTCTTAACTTAAAAACACGTTCATATTATTCACGTAGAGAGTGAAGACAGACAATACTATACGTGCGTTTCCACGTAGTCTTCAGACAATTTTATTTAATCTTTTTGTGTACGTCTGCTGTATGGCGTTTAAAATTGGCTGTTCTTGAAGAATAAACTGAACGTTACTGATTTCAATAGATCATTCTATACATCTGCTCGACTCGCTTCCTATCGGCTTATTACTTACAACATTTAATTCATCTTAATATATACAAATTCGTAAGTTTATATTAAAAATTAAAATCATAAACGTTAACTTTGAATAGATATATTACATGTGTAGTGTTCTAAGCTTTCAACTGCAGCTGTCTTAAAATCCGTTCATAGTATTAACGTAAGGGTTAGGGTAAGGTAGAATCAACACATTTTTGCCAACATTAAACAGGTTTACATATTCCATTATATGATATAACCGGTTGCGTCATATTTGATCGTGTTATTATTTCGTAGGGTGTAACAGGGACCGTTTCTTTTTTTTTTTTTTTGATGCCGGTTGTATTGAGAATAAATAGCGAGCCGGATACAAATAGAAAAAGAAAACGGAAATCAATTTGTTTTTCTATCAAAGAAAACATTGCGTTCGATCGGGGCAATCTATTAAACCTCGGCAGCTTGCGGCAATTTTCGTAACAAGTCTATTACGGTCGCCATCTTGTTTTTATTCGAATGGGTTTAATGTACGGCTGTCTTTTTCGGTGTCCTTTCCTAGTTAAATTGAATCAGCGCGGGGCATGCAGGAAAGGGGTTTGAGTTGACAAGTAGAGCGATTTTACGCTTGAGTTTCAAGGGAACGCAGGCAAGGATCGAACTACCTGTATTGACACGGTTCTGGTTCAAAGATCGGTTGGTCAATTGAGGGGTATGAAAGTGCAATGATTGCAGACACTTTCAAATCTTGTGAGAAGTGATGTGATCGTTGATGTTTGATGTACTGCTACTCACTAACGACACATACACACACGCGCACACACACACACACACACACACACACACACACACATATATATATATATATATATATGGGAGAGGGAGAAAATTAAAATATGAAAAAGAGAGGAAGGGAAGAGAAAGTCAGAAAACACACAGCTAATGTCTGTTTGATATTGAGCACTTTTTATAAGCCTGGTTAAAATTGATGAATGTTTACCTTGCCTGTATTATATATATATATATATATATATATATATATATATATATATATATATATATATATATATATATTATTATTATTATTATTTCATTCATTTTAGCCTGACGATTCCCTACGGGGATGAAACGCGGAAACCTCTGTGTAGCTTAATTGCCATGAATATATTTTCATAACTTTATATATATATATATATATATATATATATATATAGAGAGAGAGAGAGAGATACAGAGAGAGAGAGAGAGAGAGAGAGAGAGAGAGAGAAAGACATTCATATATAGACTGTTTCGCTGCATTACACAATCCCAAGGAGATTTAAAGTCGGAAAAGAAGGATTTTCGTGAAGGCAGCGTTGAAAAAGTTCAAAAATGAAGTGAATCCAACAGAAAGATTTTTAGTTCAATCGTAAGTTGAATTTTGGCTTTTCCACTGCCAACTTATCTATCTATGTAATTCCTCTGATGATAAGATTTTAATCTTTGAAAAGCCTTGGCTTAAGGAAAACATAATAAACATGTTTTTACCGAGTACACCTTGCATTGAACAATCGAATTTTAAATAGACTTGTCATTCGTACATGTTTATCCCTCTTCTTTGATTTATCGTTATATACATATATATATACATATATATATATATATATATATATATATATATATATATATATATATATATATATATATATATATATAAAGTATAAAGGTATACTCAATAAAGAATAAAAGGGAAATACCAGTAGAGTGCTCAATTAAATTAAATTAAGAGCGTAATATTTTTATTTTTAAATACAGATTTTAATCAGACATGGACCAGTGGTTTCTGACAAGAAACGGGTTGAATTCCCGATTCTGTCTTCTTCAGCATAGTCTGAAATAGTAAATGATGGAATTTCTTCAAAAAACACATATAACTGTTCAAAATTCTGTGTACATAGCGTTTCATAACAGTTATATGTGTTTTTTGAAGAAATTCCATCATTTACTATTTTAGACTATGCTGAAGAAGACGGAATCGGGAACTCAACCCGTTCCTTGTCAGAAACCACTGGTCCATGTCTGATTAAAATCTGTATTTAAAAATATAAATATATATATATATATATATATATATATATATATATAGAGAGAGAGAGAGAGAGAGAAAGAAATTCACAGATAGACTGTTTTGCTGCACCATTTAGCGTTTGATTAGAAAATGCTTTCAGCTCAGATCGAAATCCAACCGTTCTGTCACCAGAATAAGATCATTACTCATTTGGCCATAAGTATACACAACAGCATAAGGGCAATTTTAATGCTAATTTACACAGCCAAGAGGTCTGCATTCTCTCAGGAATACCACCACCCTATGCTCTTACATTTCCTTCTATATAGCTATCAATCTATATTTCCGAATCCATTTGTTTCTTTCACCTCCTACACGATAAACATTCTCATCCAAATGCCCCTGTGCTTTCCACTTCCAGGCCAAATATTATTATTTCGCTCTTGACTAACTCTGTTTCCTTTCTGCCCAAGGGCGTGTGGGTCTTGGGGCCGAGGCGTGTCGTTGGCCTATTTGCCCGAGCATATGATCACCTCATTTTGATCATAGATCACCTCGCCACAAGTCTCGTGTATTTATTCCTTCGGTGAATCAATCGTTCGATAAACATCCAATGAATGTCTCCATGGTTCCCTAAACACACGCGTATGGACGAATGCCAGGATGTCTCCATCCGCTTGGGTACTTCGCTTGGGTACTTCTGTCAGTTGAGAAATGTGGCGTTGGCCTGATTGGGAGAGACGTCCCCTCTTTCAATTACATCCATCTGTTCATCCACACTTCTACGAATTGAGAAATCTCAAGAAATCGTCTGAATCTCTCCCTAAATATGTATGTAAGTATGTATGTATCTTTTTACATCTATATCCGACTCTATCAAAATCTAATTGCCCATCTATACATCTGTCTCGGCATTTTCATACGCTTTACGCTAAACATATATTTGTTTTTTAGTAAACAGTTACTTAATATCTATAATGTATATATGTAAAGAATACTGTACAAGTCACATTTTAAAGTTGATTTAATGTTTAGCTTATATCCAGCCCTGCGGACTAAATAATCGGTGGTTTATTAATATTATTCGCAGAAACAATAGCATCAACAGAAACAAGCTTAATGCTTAAACTACAACATTATATATACATGAATATATATGTATCTATATATATTTGTGTATGCATATATGTATATATATATATATATATATATATATATATATATATGCAGTATATATTTTTAAACATAGTTCACCCCAAACAAGGCAGCCCGTCACTGTAAACGTAAGGGGCTACTTAGAATTAGAGTGTAGGTTTAGGGTTTCATCTTAAGTTGTGAGTTGTGCAGCGAGTGTCAGTTTACATCAGTTTTAAACCTTTGCATGTCGGTACAGTCGGCGAAACAGAGAGAAGGGAGGGAGTTCCAGAGGCCGGCAGAACTAGGAAAGATGCTATTAGAGTAGAATGCTCTCCTGCATCTGGGGACCTCCACAGATATTCTTGGATTTTTCTTTATATATATATATATATATATATATATATATATATATATATATATATATATATATATATATATAGTACACGTATTGTATTAGTTTCTGTAGATGTAAATCCGTGTAAACTCTAATATATATATATATATATATATATATATATATATATATATATATATATATATATATATATTCTAAAGAAGCTTTGAGTTATTTTAAACAAAAAGACAAAAAAAAGGAAAATGCAGTTTAAATTCCCACAGAAACTAACTAAATCCAAAATATTGCAGACTTAACATTCGTTGGAAAATTCATAAATAAATAAAATATAAAATAGTAAGTAAATAAAATAAAAAGGGGATTAAGTATCTAACAGTGAAACAAAAACAGGAGACCTTAACGTAAGCATCTAATATTAACACGGGGATCATCAGCTGTTTACCATGTAACTGTTTCGGAGATTTAAAAACAGGATAGTTATATGCATGGCTCTCCAATGGTACAGATCAAACTACCATTTTCCCAATAATCAAGTGTCGAAATAATTCAGCTTAAAATGTTACTAATATATACATAAATAAATAATAATAATAATAATAATAATAATAATCAAAATAATAATAATAATATACGACCCTTAAGACTACCGTGCTATATGGTAATTTGCATATCAAATAAAATTCTTTATAACGATAGTAATAATAATAATAATAATAATAATAATAATAATAATAATAATAATAATAATAATAATAATAATAATAATAATAATAATAATAATAATAATAATAATAATAATGATAATAATAATAAAATGCTATCTAAACACTACACGCAAAAACCATTCTGCAATAAGGTAGCTAGAAATAAAATTATATAGGAATTAAAGTTGCATTAAAAAAAAAAATTTTTTTTTTAAAAAGCTTTAGTACCTTAGGTACCAGAAAGGCAAATAGATCAGAGGAAGGAAACCTAGCCATGCAGATCTAAATACCAAATATATAGTCTATCGTAAGCTATGCAAATATGTTTATGGCAATTAAGCTGCACAGAGGCTCCCGTGTTTCATCCCTGGGGGAATCTTCATTTTAGCCTGAAGATTCCCATGGAGACTTTGTGTTGCTTAATTGCCGTAAATATATTTTCATAGCTTACTACCTAGCTCTACTTACGTATCGAGCACTGTTGAAGTAAATACTAAAAATTGATACATAAGAAATGATATCTCCTTATAAAAATGTATGTGGATACATGAAATAGTAATAATTATATATATATATATATATATATATATATATATATATTTATATATATATATATGTATAGTATATTACTTATCAGTCAATGCTTATAAAAAAAAAGAACGAATAATATCAAAAATAATTAAAATACCGGCATGCCCTGTCATTTCCGTTCTTCTCAAAACCGCGTATTACAACTCAGCGGATAACGCCACACCAACCCAAGACGTCTTACCAATAAACAAAAGTAAAAGTTTGTTTATTTTATAAAAAAAAGATAAAAAATATATATATCTGATGATGGAGAATTTCTCCGAAATTAATCGGAAAAAAAGAAATAAATTTGTCTCGCATTGTAAAAAGGGCTTCTATCGTCATTTATATTACTTTTCAGACAATGCTTATAATAAAAAAAAGAACGAATAATATCTAAAATAATTACATATATATATATATATATATATATATATATATATATATTGAACTATTGTTCTTGATAGTCCTAAGAGTGCCACCCTCCCAGGAGTTTCCTTCTCTTCGTTAAGGTATTTTTGCGGGGCCAGAGTGCGTTACAAATATGGCGCTTGCTATCAATCCACATCTTCCGATCTTGTGCCATACTTTTACGTGGTGGCAGTGAGGTAAATAACTCTTGGCGATTAGACATGGAGCTTAGTGTAGTATCTGTTTTAATGCCGAACCTAGTCTCTTCTCTCCTCGATCAGTGAAGAAGAAGTCTTTCTAGACTGAGTCAATTTTAATTTTTGCTCCAGTCCTAAGTGCCCTATTTTTGTCTAACTTCATGAGGGGTAAAGTAAATATAGACGCTTATCAGAATAAGACAATTCAAATGATATTAAAATTTATTTATATTGTCCTCATCGTTATTAAATAAACATGAATTTTAGATTTGTATGCGAATTATATATATTTATGAAAGAAAATGTTTTCATGCACTTAACTTGTACTCGTTTTTTTTCTTCTTCAACGTGTCTTTAAAAGAGTCAAAGATAATGCCCGAGGTGAGGATCGAACTCAGGACTTTCAGATAGCTCAGGCTAAGATCAAGATTATGCGACTGACGCCCTGCCTGCTGCGCTATCGAGACACAAGATTCTGTAGATACGAATTCTCTCGTAATTAAATAAACTCGAATTTTAGATTTGGAAGCCGATATTTCTTTTGATAGAAATTCTCATAACAAGACATGAAGCCACTTGATGTAAGGAGGTAAAAAATAAGAAATAAAAAAATGCTCTCTGGCATTCGGTTTACATTGATACAGATGCTTTAAATATCTTGGAAGGAAGAAAAAAAAATCCAGTCATTGAGAAACTTGTCGATAGTTACGTTTAGCAGATCATGATAAAGTAATAACAATTATTCTCGTCAACTTCCAGGCAAAATTCCTCTTTAAATACAAGCGTTATATAGAATACCAATATGGTCACATGATATGCCTATGATTGATGCATGTTTTCGGAAATTATCAGTCTGCGTTAATCGATTTAATAATTTTTACATTATTTCCGACATACCCAACTCTCACAGAATAGGCATACTTAGAGGTCGGAGTAACTTTTACCCACATACAACAAAAAACCACTACTAGCCCCATCAACTTACAACAGGACTTATCCTTCATACGAAAATGTTCATAGCTATCACCGCAATGGCAATCATGTTTAAGATAATAGAAAAATTGTCTAAAATTACAGGAAATATTGCTTAATCAAGTCGGTAAGTCACTGTAACGCAAGGGATAAATGTCGTGGGTTCGAATCCCACCAGAGAGGAGTTCCATTCCTGTTTTTACCGAAACATTATAATGTAATGGAATTTAAAGTCACTCTGCATCCCAAGATTCTATCAAGAAAGTAATTCGTAAACATAAAGAGTGACAGATATAACATATTTTTGTTCTATTCCCAGTAATGCTTGAAGCAAACTACAATTGTATTACATATATATATATATATATATATATATATATATATATATATATATATACATATATATACATATGTAGTTTTTTAATGTATTAATTAATTTATTGTATACAGATTTTTATAATTAATCTTAAAATTATTTTTTTACGTGCACAAAAGTAAGACATGGACGCGCGTTTCTGGCTTTAAGCCGTCATCAGCATGTCGCACAATAACAAATAATCTCTCTCTATCTATCTCTCTCTCTCTCTTCATATATATATATATATATATATATATATATATAGAGAGAGAGAGAGAGAGAGGGAGAGAGAATGATAGATAGATAGATAGATAGATAGATAGATAGATAGATAGATAGATAGAGAGAGAGCTTATATATATATATATATATATATATATATATATATATATATATATATATATATATATATATATATACTAAAGGTCGGGCACTCTGAGTGAGTTTAATAACAAGCAGTACTAATAGCTTCATTGCGAGTTCAACACAGTTTGTAGATCACTTTCGCTGCTCGTTGTAAAACTACCCGCCGACTCGGTATTTACAAAGTTTAATTCCTCCTTAATTATGAGCTAATTTTCGGTGGCCAACGGGGGAACGCTCTTGACTATGAATCGTTGGGGATTTGAGATCGGAGTCTGAGCCCGCCAACCACAAGCTCATCAGAAATTAACACAAATAAGCAAAAGTCACAAAATGAAATGTATTAAAAGAAACCTACACAGTGAGACATTCTGGACAACACTTAAGAGGAAAAAAGCCAAATTAAAAAAACAAAAGAACAAAAAAAGCTCACACGTGGAGATCTCAGTAAGGTGCCATCTTGAAATTTTCGAGTTCAAAGTTAAAACACTTAAATACGTGTACATTCGAGAATTTATTAAATTAATTTTATCATTTATTTATAAAATGTTGGAATTTGCTCGAAGGTAAATTTCATTGTCTAAAGTTACTTAACTTTAATTTCAAATGCTTATTTATCTCATTTGAATACGACACTAGATATAAAGAGAGAGAGAGAGAGAGAAAAAAAAAGAAAAGGAGAGAGATATTTAACTACATAACTTAACCGACGAAGTCCGTCTCCGTTTTGAGGGCAGTATGCAACAAACACGTCTTCTATCGTCCACATCTCGTCGGTTAATGGCGAGAAAAAAAGCCCGATTTGAAAATAACCTTGTTTACATTATCCTTTCTATGATCCCCGACACCTAAACGTTTTAACTCACAAAGAAGTTGGCTCCCTCTACCGTGCTAGTAAACTCCTCACACCTGACATTATCCTGTATCTCTACAAAGCCACCATCCGCCCATGCATGGAGTATTGTTGCCACATCTGAGCTGGTGCATCAGCTACTAGTCTCTCCCTCTTAGACAAGGTCGAAAAAAGAGTCGCCAACCTTACAAGTCTCTCACTGACAACCAAACTCCAGCCCCTGTCCCATTGCCGCAATGTAGCTTCCTTGTGCTTGTTTTACAAATACTTCAATGGATTATACTCCGATGAATTGGCTACTCTGGTGCCCCCTCGACGTAAGTTTACTAGACCAACTCGACAAAAAACTAAATCCTATTCATTCACTGTGAATTGAAACAAATACATTGAAGGCATTGCCAAGGCTGGCGCAAAGAAGTTGGCTCCCTCTACCGTGCTAGTAAACTCCTCACACCTGACATTATCCTGTATCTCTACAAAGCCACTATCCGCCCATGCATGGAGTATTGTTGCCACATCTGAGCTGGTGCATCAGCTACTAGTCTCTCCCTCTTAGACAAGGTCGAAAAAAGAGTCGCCAACCTTGCAAGTCTCTCACTGACAACCTAACACCAGCCCCTGTCCCATCACCGCAATGTTGCCTCCATTGTGCCTGTTTTATAAATACTTCAATGGATTATGCTCTGATGAACTGGCTGGTCTAGTGCCCCATGAAGTAAATACACTAGACCAACTCGACAATCAGCTAAATTCCTTCGATGCATTGTGGAGGTCCCCAGATGCCGGAGAGCCTTCTACTCCAAAAGCTTCTTTTCTCGTGATGCTGGCCTCTGGAACTCCCTCCCTGCCCCCTGTTTCCCCAACGGTACTGACATGCAGAAGTTTACAACTAATGTAAACAGACATCTAGCTGCGCAGCTCCTAATGTAGGTTGACCCTTCCAAACATTCTCCCTTTTTCTCAGTAGCCCCTTTACGTCTACAGTGGCGGCCTGCCTTGTTTGGGGTGAACAATGTTAAAAAAAAAATGAATAAAAATAAATTAACCCGACTGCTTCTATGTAACATTTTTGAGTAGCAGCGCCCTTTATTTCCTTTGTTTAAAGAGTTTCCGAATGAAGCTGTTTTTTTTTTTTATTAGTTTCGTCAACCAGCACTGAACATTCATCGCCCACAATCAAAAAGCTATCCAACAACAACATAAAAACGATGCGTTCGAAACTGTTTCTTCCGGTATGAATAAAAGCGTATTCGTCGGATGACAGAGACAAGAGAAAGGACGAGAATTTGAGAGAAGGTTCAGGTGGGGAAGGATAGAGAAGCGAGAACGCATTACGGACGTTATTAACAGACCAAATATTGGTAAATCTCTGCTTCTGACAGGTTCTGATTGAAAATAATCACAATAAAAAAACAAAGGCACAGCCAATAAACACGGAATGATTAAAGAAAGCAAGCCTATTCATGGAATTCTATAATAAAGGTTGCACATGATAAGGACTGGAGAATACGTAAAACATACGAGCAATATATATATATATATATATATATATATATATATTAGTAGTAAGTTTTTGAAAGGCTGTGGGCAATGCAATTCCGGGTAAGATGCAAGTTGAAAGGAAAGGAACAAAAACAATAAAAATAAATCGAATACGATATAAGACTTACTATTTATTTTTCCTTTTTTTTCCTTTTATTTATTTATTTTTTGGCAGCCATTTTGTTTTGTATTATTCTCTACACAGTCGGAGAAGAATAAAATATTATTCTTCTTCTGGTCTAATTATTTTTGAAAAAGGGATGTCTTTTCCCGAAATATCAAATAGTGATTTTTAATCACCCGGACATCACACGAACAGCTAAAACAATCTTGCTGTTATGTAAGAAAAAAAATAAATAAATAAATAAAAGGAAAAAAAAGGAAAAATAAATAGTAAGTCTTATATCGTATTCGATTTATTTTTATTGTTTTTGTTCCTTTCCTTTCAACTTGCATCTTACCCGGAATTGCATTGCCCACAGCCTTTCAAAAACTTACTACTACTATACCCAGCAATGCTTCAAGCAAACTACCATTCTCTACTATATATATATATATATATATATATATATATATATATATATATATATAAGCAAGCGTTGTTGAACATCACGGAACTTTCACGTTTGTATATCTTCCTCGTGAGGTTCTCAAACCGTCGAGCCATCTTTCTGGTTTCAGGTGGCAATCCGTATAGTACTTCTCCGATAGTTCTTAATTCGGCCATTTTTTCGAGCGCTTTCGACTTTCGTAGTCGTCTTCAGGATTAGGGTTTTGTTTTTTGTTTTTTTAAATTTAAATACGAAGACTGGAGTTAGTGTTTTATAGTTATCGGAGAAGTACTATACGGATTGCCACCTGAAACCAGAAAGATGGCTCGACGGTTTGAGAACCTCACACGAGGAAGATATACACACGTGAAAGTTCCGTGATGTTCAACAACGCTTGCTTAGATAATGACTTGCTGCCTAAGTATACATATATATATATATATATATATATATATATATATATATATATATATATATATATATATAGCAATAGATAAAGTGAAAGAATAAAATAAGGTGCGAATCAAATTTTATTACAATTCAATGTTCAGGCAGAGTGCTTTAATATCCTTAAATCATGAGTTTTCAAAGAAAATCTTCACATCAGAGGATCATTACCGCAATGACATTACTGCAGCTAATAAAAATTAAACTTTGAAAAAATATATTAAAAAATACGTATAAAAATACATAAAGGTATATAAAACATCAAATATATCGGCCCAAAACATACTTTTTAGTAAAACTATACAGTTCATGCAAGTTAACAAGTCTAAATAGCTCCAGGCAAGATATCAAAGAGGTTGATTAAAAAATAATCTAATTGGTGAATGGTGGTCCAAAAACGACAAAAGGTATCCAGGCGGGAAATTCGTTTGCTATCGATGCAGTAGATATTATATATATATATATATATATATATATATATATATATATATATAATAAATGAAAGAAGAGGGATAAACATGTACGAATGACAAATCTATTTCAACTTCAATTGTTCAATGCAAGGTGTACTCGGTAAAAAAACATGTTTATTATTCTTTCCTTAAGCCAAGGCTTTTAAAAGATTAAAATCTTATCATCAGAAGAATTACATCTTTAAATCTCTTTTCACAGGACACCTTATCAACGGACATTCACGAACTGGACAAACCCCATATTTTTTTTACACGCACACTCTCACTCTCCATTACTTAATAGTTTTTCAAATTTTGAATGTTGGCTTTTTCACTGCCAACTTATCTATCTATGTTATTCCTCTCATGATAAGATTTTAATTTTTGAAAAGCCTTGGCTTAAGGAAAGAATAATAAACATGTTTTTACCGTGTACCCATTGCATTGAACAGTCGAAGTTGAAATAGATTTGTTATTCGTACATGTTTATCCCTTTTTTTCCATTTATCTTTATAATTGCTCTATCTCGTATATTGAGCTTAAACCATTTCACTATAGGTTCTATCTACTAAAAGTATACTTTTTGTTTCATATATATATATATATATATATATATATATATATATATATATATATATATATATATATATAAGTGTAAATTAGTCGTCCGAGGCTATAGCAATGCGATGTGGTTGCCGTAAGATGGAAAAGTGAAAAGAAATAAACGCAGGGAGAAACTGAAACTCAAAACGATTTATTAATAATTTCACGAAAATTGATTAAATACTAAATAGTAAATACTGTTCGGTAAGTAACAGATCGGCAAAGGGTAATCTTAAATTTTCGAAAGAAAAACTTTCATTATCAGAAGACAACAATAGAAGACCGAATGGGTCGAAGAAAAACGGGAAAAAATAGATAGATAGATAGATAGATAGATAGTATAACTTTTTATTTACACAAAAATTATTGGTTACATATGTGCATACATGTTTCGGTTGTACTCTTCATAGAGAGTCTACCTCTTCTTCGGTCTGAAGAGG
>OY744552.1:3935587-3945587 GCA_963556195.1 Sepiola atlantica
ACACGCCACTAATAATCGTGAGCCATTCTGATATTCTCATAATTACTAAAATTGTTCGCCAAAAAAAAATGGCGTAAGAATTCGGAGGTGTTCACGCCGAGTAGCATAATCAAATTGCCAAACTACTTATCTTTCATCGTGCGAAATGGGAATGTCGCATATCTCTCGCAGGATATTCATATGACTAGATTCGAACAGATGCGAACTATAAAAAGAGCTCTCGGTATGGACTGCATTCAACTGCTAAAAAATTAGTACGTATTATTCCAATGCGAAAAATATACACATAATGTGTGCACTATAGTACGCAGCAACACAAGCGAAAGAGAACAGACGTAGTCTGACAACAATCTCACAACAGCCGTTTACCATCCAATCCTCATTGATAACAGCCGTTCGCTTTCTCTAGAATGTGAAGGGTAATAAGCCGCCTGGGAATGCCAGTAGCCTCAATGCATTTCCAGTGCAGGTCTAGACAGTTCTCTTCCTACTCGCTCTTTCTATTCTCCCCAACGCTTCATGGCAATTTTCTGTGGTGTCGCTTTCTTATTAGTATAGTTAGGGTTAGGGTTAGGGAGTTAGTTCGTAAGGTTTTCTTATATATGTACTTTGGCATGTTTCTTGCAGTTTCTGTTCCTTGGTTCTTGTTGTGGTGTTCTTCGTGTGGTTTTGTTTTCTCCCTGTAGTACATTTCCGTTGACTGGTTAGGCTTTGTAGCTTATGCGTGTTAGTTTCCGCATTCGAGGATTTTCCTTAAGATTGCAGCTGTTTTGATCATTGCCGTCCTTTGTATGGTTTCAATAGTCCCTTTGATTCCAATTTCTGCCAGTGTTTTCTCCAGTTTTTTTTTTTTGATTGTTCCTATTATTATTATTATTATTATTATTATTATTATTATTATTATTATTATTATTATTATTATTATTATTATTATTATTATCTTCAATATATTAATATGATAGCTTGTGTGTTCGTGTGCCACGTTTACATCAAAAGCTCTGCGCATGCGTGCCGCACCTAGATTTGGAAAAGCATTCAAGTCACCTAATTTTCGTAGTATTTCAAATATTTCCCATTGGCGTAACGGTTAGCAACGTAGGATTTTGACGTCTGCTTTTGACGGCGGCCCGATTGGCTAATAGTTCGATCTCAACCAACCTCTCAGATTTTTGTTCTACAGCGAAGCGGGAGGGAGATAGGGAGGGGGGCGACCGGCAAGACACATATTAATACGATAGCGTGTGTGTTATTTTGTGTGTCACGCTTACATCAAAAGCAACGACCGTCCGAATCTTTGTATGCAACTTATGAATTGGAGCCAAATTTAATTTAATCTAAAGCATTTACAAAGTAAGGTTTAGTCGTCGAAATATGACCTTCACTAGAAATATTGTATATAAAGAAGTTTTGTAAATTGTTTCATGTATTGTTCATTTTCATAAATAGATATACAAGTCAAATCTTATCATATTTTATTCAAACATATATAGGTTAGGAACAAGATAATTAGTATTGAAAACATCATTTCGTGTAATTTACACGGGTCCCGCTAGTTATTATTATTATTATTATTATTATTATTATTATTATTATTATTATTATTATTATTTGTACTCACTAGGAGTTCTCACACAAATCATCGTCAGTGATTGCTCACCAACAACAACCAGTGGTATTTCCTGGAGTCTGAGTGACAACAAGCTTCCCCAGATTTCCAGTATTTTTCACCTTTTTCGATAACCACCGCAAATAACCTTGCGGTATTGCAACAGCCACTTACCATTGATTTCTCGCTGGTAAGAACCATTCGTCTTCTCTGGGATTTGTGTAGCAATAAGCCTCCTTAAGGTCCCAGCATTCTCCGCACTTTTCCAGTGGAGATCTGGTTTGTGCTGTCCCTCCTCGGTCTTCTCATCCTCCTCGACCCTTTACAAATATGTTGTCTGGTGTCAGTCTAGGACGGCACCATTAAAAAAAAATGAAATAATAAATTAAAAAATGAAATAATTTTTTTTTAAATAAATTTCAAAAACAAAAAAAAAAAATTTTTAATAATTTTTTAATTTTTTCTTTTTTTTCCTTTCAATTCCTTAATGTTTTCCTTTTCACTTTCCCTATTTAAAAAAAATAATTTTTAATTCTTTTTAATTTAAAAAACATATTGGGGGAGTGGGGGAGAGAGGGAAGTGCTTATAGTGTTTCTTGTAATTTCTGTTTCTTTGGTTCATTTTTGTGTAGTGATAGCTGAGGCCGGAGTAATTTATTGGGGTGGGGATTATGAAGTGCTGTTTCTTGCAGTTTCTGTTCCTTGGTTCTTGTTGTGGTGTTCTTCGTGTGGTTTTGTTTTCTCCCTGTTGTAAATTCCTTGTGACTGGTTAGTCTTTGTAGCTTATGCGCGTTGGTTTCCGCATTCGAGGATTTTCTTTAAGATTGCAGCTGTTTTGATCATTGCCGTCCTTTGTATGGTTTCAATGGTCCCTTTGATTCCAATTTCTCCCAGTCTTTTCTCCGGGGTTTTTTATGATTGTTCCTAGTGCTCCTACGATTATTGGTATTATACTAACTTTTTTCATGCTCCATATTTCTTTTTATTATTATTTACTCACTAGGAGTTATCACACTGGTCATCGTCAGTGATCACCCACTGCCAACAACCTGTGGTATTCCCTGGAGTCTGAGTGACAACAAGTCTCCTCAGACTTCCAGTATGCTCCACCTCTTTTCGTTCATCACCGCTGATGACCTTGCGGTATCGCAACAGCCACCTACCACCGATTTCACGATGATAAGGGCCATTGGTCTCCTCTGGGGCCCGGGTGGCAACAAGCCTATTATTATTATTATTATTATTATTATTATTATTATTATTATTATTATTATTATTATTATTATTATTATTATTATTGATGACGATTTTTATCAACCCTCTTAATATTTTTATCTTCGTTCTTGTTTTTATTCTGCTGTTTATCGTTTGCATTTATTCACATAACTAATTCCTATCGAATGCCATTTTTATCAATTGTGCAAATGCCATTGAAGCCAGTACCAGCCGTTTATAAAAACAAGGTGCAGTATTTGTGCAGTATGTGTGCAGCATGTGTAGTCTCAGCATATACCTAGTTGTGGAGGGGGGATCTCGAAACCCCCTAGTAGGCGTTTGTGACATATTTCCATTTTATGGACGTCTAGGGAAATCCGTTCTCGGGGGTTGTCCGATGAATTCACGAACCCAGGAAATCCATGCTCGAACCCTCAAAACCTATATAAATATTTAACTAGATCTGTTAAGAAGCGATTAATATTAATTGTTATGTTCTTAAAGTGCGTTATTTACACCTGAAGTAAAAAGAACACGTGTCCTAGCGCGTATAAAATTACTTTCCTGAACAGAACAATTGTGCACCACTTTTATGTCCCCTAATCGGTCCACTTGGCATAGATATTAGAGTACTGATAGGCTAGAATTCAGTCCATTGGTCAAGTTATATCAAAGGCAATAAAAATGGTGCATGATATCCCCTTGCTTAAACACTACTCATTTTAAGATGAAGTTAAATGATAAGTGACGTAATTCTTGGAAAGGAGTGACGCACTCAGTGTAGTAATTAATGATCAGGGAGCCTTTAGGTCGCCCTTGACTATAATAGATCACTTAACTGTTTATTCGATTCTAAGGTGAAAGTACAGAATAGTTAACAATTGCTTTCAAAATAATAACGTTATCATTTCAGCCCGGTTCGCAAACTGCATGAGGACCCCTTTTTATTTATTTTCTTACGAATTCTCTGGATTTTGCTGATGGGTTGGGGTTGCAACAAAAAGAAAACAGTTTGAATTATCTCCCCTTTCTATTGACTCTTCTAAAATGAAAATGAAAATTTCATCTGACCCAATAATATTAATACCGTGTTTCTTATCAACATATATATTCGTTTATTATTATTATCATTATTATTATTATTATTACTATTATTATTACTATTATTATTATTATTATTATTATCATTATCATTATTATTACCTGGTGATACCAGATCAGGCTGCCCTGTGGCTCCCTGAGACGAAATTCACCTACATTGACGTTTTTTTTTGTTTTTTTTTTGTAAAACTTAATTATGTTCTACAAAACCAAAAACAAAAACAACAACCCCTCTCCCTTATTCCCTCCCCTTTTTTATTTTATTTTTAGAACTTGAAGCATAAATCTTTTACTATAATGACCAGATTCGGCATTAAATAACCCAAAAAGGATTGATATGCCGTAAAACAAAACTACCAAACCAAAAACGATGATTAAACATTTGAAGATATAAAGTCCTTGAAGCATAAAAACTTTTACTATAATGACCAGATTCGGCATTAAATAACCCAAAAAGGGTTGATATGCCGTAAAACAAAACTACCAAACCAAACCATTATTATTACTCACTAGGAGTTATTACACAGGTCATTGTCAGTGATTTCTCATCGACAACAACTGGTGGTGTTCCCTGGAGTCTGAATGATAACAAGCCTCTCTAGATTTCCAGTCCTCTCCACCTCTTTTCAATCAGCGACAGTCTGTGAGAGGGGGTGAGCTAAGTAGAAATTAAACGTAGAGCTACCAGCTGTGTCAGTAAAGCTGGAAAATCCTAGCCAGTCAGGGTGGTGCAGGAAAATCCACAAATACATGTATTTGGGCATTCGAGTCGAGTGAGAGTGCTCTATCTATGCTTTCAAAGACAAAGTTTAGCAGAGTACAGTCCTGGTTAGAAGGAAAACGGTATAAAAAAATATAAGTAACTAACGCTGCTATGTAAGGTCAATCTAAAGCACATGTAGGTTTGGTCATCTGATTCTAACCTATGTTCTCTAGTCAGGGGGGGGGTGTTCCGAACATAAACTGCTAGCCCGTGCATATGTTTGTCAGAGTCTTTACGGTAGAGTTGGAGGTAGTCAGTCATGTCAAAGTGGTGAGCTTGTCTTATATCTATGGCGTGGTGAGCTTGTCTGCTATATATGGCGTTTTGTCACGATTATATCATCATTTATCAAGGCCAAGAGCCACTTGAGAATAATGGATAATGAGACGGAAATGATTTTAAGCTGAAATATTAGAAAAATAAGGGAGTACTAACATTAATCAGGAATATGAACACCGTTAAATGACTTCGACGGATATTTATTATATATGTTCGTCACTCATGGTATAATCCTTCACGGATTATCGTTTCCCTCTGATGGGGGTGGGGTGTAAAATCTTTTCAGTTATTATGATATCATTCACCAATACATTAACTCCCTCTTTTGGGGAGCGGGTTGGGCGTTCGTTATTACCTCATCATTGTTGTTTTGTCAGTGTCGATGTACGTTCGCCAAAATATCATCCTCCCAGATTAGAAAAATCATGCGCCCGTAGGGAGCATATTTTTGCTAGTGCACACACACACACACACACACACACACACACATATATATATATATATATATATATATATATATATATATATATAGATATATATATAAATATGATTATTTTTATTTACACGGATTTGTACAACATCTACAACACTGGCATGTCGATGTTATCGATCAAGAGCTATTATAAACTGATATCTCATCAGGCAGAGTTAGAATCCGATCTTAACCTTAGATCATATTTGGAATCAAATGAAATGGAGAAAAAAGAAAAGAATCTTAAAATTTAAAAATTTGGAAAGTTACGTGGTTGGGAGCGTTAATAATCAAAAATGAAATCTCAAAATGATGAGATCTCAGTTCATAATAGCTGTTGATATATAACATCGACATTCCAGTGTCGCAGATTTTGTGCATGTCTGTGTAAATAAAAATAATCTTTATATTAAAGCTCTATTTGATATTGAGCACTTTTTATAAACCCGGTTAAAATTCTTTGGATTACAACCCTGTGGATGTTTTACCTGGATTATTATATATATATATATATATATATATATATATATATATATATATATATTCTAACCTTTCAGCGCATCGACGCTTGTTTTCACTACTACCATGTGTACTAACATCACATGACATCTCAATACGACACTGTCTCCACTTTACACCGGGGAGAGCGTCGCCGTTTGGGAGTCTCTCCTGTACGAATAATCAAACGAATATATATAACAATGTCGGATTCTTATTTTTATTGAAGAAGAGCGACCCCGCTCGAAATATTTGATTCATTATATAAACAAAAATAATCCTCGAAATTTTATTGTATTTCATTTTAAGAATGCCTTCTAATGTTAAAAAAAACTGTTTTATTATATATTTAAATATATATATATATATATAGAGAGAGAGAGAGAGAGAGAGAGAGAGAGAGAGCGAGAGAGAGATAGAGAGAGAATGACACTGACAGACATACATATATTTTGATTAACTTACTATATATATATATATATATATATATAGTAAGTTATGAACATATATTTATGGCAATTAAGCTACACAGAGGCTACCGCATTTGATCCATGAGGGAATCTTTCAGCTTAAATGCATGGAGTTAGTTTTGCAGGGTGTTTTTATATACACAACTAGCTAGTTGACCAATCCGATTCTTTGTTGTTTTCTTAGCAAATCGTTGAGCTTCTCACGAACAAAGGTTCGGTTAGTTTTACTTCGTATTTCCTATTCTATTGTTCTGTTTTCTATAGAGTGGTCTCTCTCGGTTTCTTGTTTATGTCAATATAATATGTGAATTCATTTTAACACTTCGTTCCATTGTATTTCAATTTTAGGTTATAGTTGACTTTAGTTTCTTTTTTAAGTATTTTTATTATTTATGTACTGTTAGCCTAAGGTAAATTTTATTTTATGTAAGCAGCTGTTTGCTATCTCACTTCTAGAGTTTAATAGAGTTTGTGGATCTTTAAAGTTTACGATTTCAAATTCCTCATTCAGACATAATCTACACGAGTCGTCCAAATTTCTACATGTACTGGCCTGTCGTATTATTATCCATTCAATTACTGGTTAGCGTCCATTTTCTTTGAGCTCACCAATAATTGAATGGAAAATAATACGAAAGGCCAGTATATGTAGAGATTTCGACATACATCATTTTGCTACACATTTGCAAAACATGTTTCAGTCAAAGCTATGACAAGCCTCACATTTTAAATAAAGGTAAATACAGAACGGCGACACATTTTTATAATAATAATAATTTTGAAATTAAAAAAAAACGACGTTTATCGCGTTTTGCATTAAAACTCTTCACTAATTTTTTTGGCACGCTTTTTTTTTCTATT
Source organism: Sepiola atlantica (assembly GCA_963556195.1). NCBI lineage: Eukaryota > Metazoa > Mollusca > Cephalopoda > Sepiida > Sepiolidae > Sepiola > Sepiola atlantica. Next base: position 3,942,853 of record OY744552.1, read on the forward strand.
TGAATATCCTTCATCATTTTAATGACCAACGAAAACGAACGATTTATCTCGCCATAGCGGTATGACGTCACATCCGGCTATGCTAATTGGTCCCCCGATTTATAAAATCGGGGGACTTATGTGTTGAAGCATGTCCGTCCGTCCGTCCGTCCGTCCGTCCGGATTTTTCTTCGCAACCATCCATTAAATTTCTCTGAAGTTTTGCAGGAAGTTGTAACTTTGGTCAGGTTCGAAAGTGACATTCACCGATTTTTGAAAAACAATCTGGTTATCCCCCCAGGGGGACAAAAAGCCCCGAAATGGCAAAAAATGACATTTTTTGCCCCATTACCTTTCATCCATCCATTCAATTTTTCTGAAACTTGGCCAAAATGTAGAGGCAAGTGTTCCTAATAGAAAATAAGTATCGCTGACCTTGGAGAAAATGTGGTTCGCGTTCCCAGGAGGTCAAAAGCTCCCAAAATGGCAAAAAATGACCCTTTTCTCCTATAACGTTTGATCCATCTATTATATTTTTTTGAAACTTGGCCAAAATGTAGAGGCAATTGTTCTGGATATGAAATAAGCATCCTTGACCTCAGAAAAATTCTGGTTTGCGCCCCCAGGGGGGCAAAGGGGGGGGGAGGGGGTAAAAAATGCACCAAATTGCCCAAATTTATTACATTTTACACTCGCCACATCGAGTCACATACAGAGGAGGACCACGCACGAGTTGGTTCTTGTAAGGGATGTACAATTTTAATGTGATGCTCCTTACAGTGCCCGAAAGTTTCCATTTCCAAGCTCAATGAAGTTGTGTTACAAGATTCAGAGCATATATATTACAATAAGTGGAGAGATGTAACATTCGAGTCGTTATTTTACATCACCGGAAGTGATAGCGAATACGAACGGTGCACTTGAACAATAAGTAAGAAAACAAAATGGTGTAGGATTTTTTTTTTTTCTGAGTGCGTGTTTTATGATTATACATCCAGGGTTTGATTGGGGGAGGGGGCCGAACGGGTGGAAGGCGGTTGCGCAAGGAAGGGATGCTGGATTATCTTGGGGTGGGAGAGGTCTATAACTACGGCTTCTTTTTGCGTGCCAAAGATAAAGACAGATGACGGAAATGTGGTTGTCTCATGGGAAAGCTATCTCTTCAGAAGCATTCCGCAACCGTTATCGCAAAAGAATTTAAATAAATTAATTTTCTTCTCGTGTTATTTTTCCGTTTTGCGGTTTACACTGATTTTTAAAACCTTTCTCGTTCACTCATTCTACTTGCACATCATGGACACATCTATATACCTATCTATTTTCCCCCTCTCTAAACACGCGCACACACACAGAGCAATATATATATATATATGATTATTCTTATTTACACAGACATGTACAAAATCTGCGACACTGGCATGTCGATGTTATCGATCAACAGTTATTATGAACTGAGATCTCATCAGGCAGAGTTAAAATCCGATCTTAACTATAGATCATATTTGGAAATAATGAAATAAATAAAAAATAATCATATATAAAAGCTCTGTTTGATATTGAGCACTTTTTATGAAATTCTTTGGATTACTACCCTGTGGATGTTTTACCTGGATTATTATGTATATATATTGTTGTGAAGTTGTCCCACAGTAAATAATAAATAAAGGAAGTCAAGTCGAGGGTTGGTTTAACAAGTGTATTAACAAAGTAAGAAACTGACTAGCTCTTGGCTAGACAGTTTCAAGACTGTGCTTTTTCTTCTGGTGATTCGCACTATTTATAGTGACAACCGGTGTAGTTTCTCCTGTGTAAGAACGGCCGGTGTACCATATATATATATATATATATATATATATATATATATATATATATATATATATATATATATATATATATAAATAAAGACAAATATAAGATGTTCCGACGTAATAGAAAATGAAAAAAAAAGAAAAACAAAAAGATAGTTGTTTATGTATTCATCAACGTTTCGTCTTTATTATAAGACTTCCTCAGGATGATTTGTCTGAAAAACAAAAATCACACAAGTCCAAAAATGTATTGCCAGCAGACCGAGAGCGATCAGTAAAAATATATACTCTAATTTTATGAATAATTAGATTAATAATGATAGCCGAATATGAATGAGTAGAAATATAAAAATATCGGATACGTATATGTTATTTTTTAAAAATTGTAAAGGGACCATAATTCCGTGTATATATAAAAAAAATTGTAAAGGGACCATAATTCCATGTATATATAAAAAAAATTGTAAAGGGACCATAATTCCATGTATATATAAAAAAATTCGTAAAGGGACCATAATTCCATGTAAATATAAAAAAATTTGTAAAAGGACCATAATTCCATGTATATATAAAAACATTTGTAAAGGGACCATAATTCCATGTATATATAAAAAAAATTGTAAAGGGACCATAATTCCTTGTATATATAAAAATATTGTAAAGGGACCATAATTCCATGTATATATAAAAAATTGTAAAGGGACCATAATTCCTTGTATGTATAAAAAAAATGTAAAGGGACCATAATTCCATGTATATATAAAAAATTGTAAAGGGACCATAATTCCTTGTATATATAAAAAATTGTAAAGGGACCATAATTCCATGTATATATAAAAAATTGTAAAGGGACCATAATTCCATGTATATATAAAAAAAATTGTAAAGGGACCATAATTCCATGTATATATAAAAAAAATTGTAAAGGGATCATAATTCCATGTATAT
>OY744552.1:3950587-3963087 GCA_963556195.1 Sepiola atlantica
TGAGACACTAACTGGTCTAGCCGAAACAGGCTGTATGTGGGTGACTATATATATATATATATATCCCTACACTGATGAGAGTGAAACTTGAAACGCTAGCATATGTAAGTAAACATAATTTAATATTATTTATTTAAAATAAAACTAAAGTTGAGCCCTGTTCGAGGAAGTAAAAAATAGACTGACACGCAGCTATAAGGCATATTCCAACAACTCTTCGTAGAATCTCTAGTCGGTCTTTCTTGACATGCCGCCCTTCGCATTAATAGGAGTTAACTTCCATTTTTGAATGTGGTAATGTCCCGTGGCCTAATAGTTATGGCGCTTGCTTGCGAAGTCTGTAGCAGGGGTTCGAACCGTGCGACAATTTGAGATCATCATCCCTACACTGATGAGAGCAAAAGCTTGAAACGCTGACGTATGTAGGTAAAAAATAATTAAATATTATTTATTTAAAATGAATATTGTTATATATATATATATATATATATATATATATATATATATATATTAGATTTCAGTGTTCGGACTGACTTCCTCACCTTGGCTGCCATGCTCACAACGTTTCGACCGTTCTGTCCTCCGGCCTTCATCGGGTATCCTGTACCGAACTCGGGAATCGTCTGTCTGAACTCTCGACCCAATCCCTTTATTGTCACCGGGGTACCATGCTCGTTAATTCTCCGTTGCTTTCAGTTCTGCTGCTGCTTATCGTCGTATTGCTGCTGTCGCTGAATGTTACTTTCACTACCTTCGCTTAGGATTGAATTTAGCACCTCCATATAACTAGTACCTTTCGGCTATTGGTTCGAAAGTTGCAAGTTATCCGGAGGTGCAAAGTTCAATCTTGGGCGAAGTTCATAATTAATTAATATTTGATGTTATTCATTTGTTATTTCATTGTATTATTTTGTCTATATATATGCAATAGTTTTGTCGATATTAACAATAATTAATCAAAAGATATTTAATAAGAAAATGAATAACTTAATAAAACCCTTCTTTTAAATAAAACTCACACCGCTGACTAGAATTCGTACCGAGAGGCATAAACGAGCAGAAAAATGGAGGGTAAGACCACCTTGCTCGCTTTCCACATCTTCCCTCCCTTTCCCTTCTCCTCTCTCGTTTACGACGCCGTCCTGTAGACAAAACGGTTCACATTTGCGTTTAAAAGTTTATGACCTCTGACCGTTATGTTTTTGCTGATGCCAGCTTGTCCATTTAACCGTGCTCTCCTAATATCAGTTGGCACAGCGACGGAGGAGAATAAAAGACGAACGTAGTTTGTTTGAACTATTTAGAGCCCATTTTCACACGTCTGCTGCGAGTCGCTTCTAGTCGCTTTCTTACTTAGAGGGAAAATCTTATCAAATTTAAATGAAGTACACGTATGTTAGACATCAGCAGACGCCAGTCACAGCATCATCATCATCATCATCATCATCATCAACACGACCATCATCATCATCAGCAGCAGCAGCAGCAGCATCAACAACATCATCATCATCAGCAGCAGCAGCAGCAGCACCACCATCATCATCATCATCATCATCATCATCACCACAACCGCCACCATCATCATCATCATCACCATCATCATCATCATCAGCAGCAGCAGCAGCAGCATCATCATCATCATCATCATCATCATCATCATCATCATCATCATCATCATCATCACAACCACCATCACCATCACCATCAGCAGCACAACCACCACCACGACCACAATCATCATCATCATCATCATCAGCAGCAGCAGCAGCAGCAGCAGCACCACCACCACCATCATCATCATCATCATCATCATCATCACCATCATCATCATCATCATCATCATAATCATCATCATCATCATGATCATCATGATCATCACCATCACCATCACCATCACCATCATCAGCACCACCACCACCACCACCATCATCATCTTCATCATCATCATCAGCAGCAGCACCACCACCACCATCATCATCATCATCATCACCACAACCGCCACCACCATCATCATCATCATCATCATCATCATCATCATCATCACCATCATCATCATCATCATCATCATCATCATCATCTCTACCCTCTCTCTCTCTCTCTCTCTCTCTAAAACGAAAACAGTCAGTCTGGCTGTTCGTTGGCCACGTTTTCTATCCTAACTTTCTCGATGACATCATTCCACAATTCACATTACTCTCATTTCATGTTCTCTCGTTCACCCGCTTTTTGTCACATCTAATTTCGGTCAGGAATGTGCTATTTTTTACGCTCATCTCATTGTCGGGGGCTGTCCTGGTTTATCTTAAAGTGTCCACAAGTTTAACCAGTTTTTTGTTTTGTTCAGTCCCTGCATGTCGATCGATGGGATACATATAGCTAGTACTTAAAGAGTAATGGGTCATTTGAAACTGACTTACCCCTCCCCCCTCGTTCCCCACAGCAATAATTTCTAAATCTGCGCTCGCAAATGCTACACCAATCGGCCTAATATAGCAACATTGTCAGAAAGGTTAAATCGTGCGCTGAAAGCTACTAAAATATTTAGTTGCGAATTGGAGATCAATTATTGTATCATGTAAGATTAGATGAGATCGCATTCAGATTGGAATCAATTGTGGCGCTTGATCATAAAATCGCGGATCTTATTAAACTAATCAATTATTCATGTAAACGTTTGTAAGAATCACACATGCTCATACGCTGAAAAGGAAATTGCAAACTTCGTCGATAATAAACACGTGCGTTAATTATACATATATACACTATATATATATACACTATATATATATATACTAATGATAATAGAATTAACGATAATTGAAGTATCGTAAAGTGATCTATCGCGATACAGTAAAGCTCAATACGTTGAGTAGAGCAATCAATTATAAAGAAAACTCAGATGCAATGAGTTACATTAATCCTTAAACCATGGGTTTTCAAAGATAAAACTCTTCTCGTCAGAGGATAAAATTTGGTAATGTGGTATTTATAATAAACAAATATTACCTTGTTCCATTTCACTTTGAAAAATAGAAGAATAAAACTAGAAAGGTTGGGGATAAGGATTAATGTAACTCCTTGCATCTGAACTTTCGATGTAATAAAATTTGTATTTATTTTATGTAATTTTATGTAATTTTATGCAATTCTTTATCTTCATCTTTCTTTCTTTAATATATATTTATATATATATATATATATATATATATATATATATATATATGTGTATATATATATATTTATTAAACATGAGTGCAACTTCTGCTTATTCAGCTTTTGATCCGTTTTTTCTAGTCTTCGTACGACGGATTTCATGTTATAATCCAAAGGAGTGTAAAAAATCTCCGTATTTTGTGCGAACGTTTTCGACCGACATGTCAGTCGTCGTCAGGCGGTTGCAAAATCAAATAAATTGGTGAATCTATCAAGAGGGCGCTCTTTTAAATTATTTCAACATTATATTTATAAGATGTTGGTATATGGAGCTTTGAGGGGAGGTGAGGTGCCAAGTATTTTTAACACCCCATTGGAAGCATGGACACCCAAAGAACAAATTTAGGAACATTTTAACAAATTCACCAATTTATTTCATATATATATATATATATATATATATATATATATATATATATATATATATATACTTAGACAGAAGGTCATTATCCAAGCATCCATTTTATTCGAGCGCTACCTATACCTATAAAACATTAACTCAGGTCTTCTTATTAAAAAAAAAACACTAATCCTGAAGACGACTAAGAAAGTCGAAAGCGCTCGAAAAAATGGCCAAATCAAGAACAATCGGGGAAATACTCTACGGATTGCCACCTGAAACCAGAAGGATAGCTCGAAGGTTTGAGAACCTCACGAAGAAGATTTACAAACCAGAGAGTTCCGTGACGTTCAACAACGCTTGATTGGGTATATCTATCTATCTATCAATCTATCTATATGTATATATATATATATATATATATATATATAGAGAGAGAGAGAGAGAGAGAGAGCGAGAGAGCGAGATAGATAGATAGATAGATAGATAGATAGATAGATATTTATAGAGATAGATAGATAGATAGATAGAGAGAGAGAGAGAGAAAGAGAGAGAGAGAGAACGAAAGAGAGAAAGATTAACATACAAATTGACCTATTATTTGCATTGGTATCTTTACCAAGAGAAAGGGTAGGAACCAATTATTTTTTCAAGATAATAAATGTAGTTAAAAATTGGGCATAGAAAATAAACACTAAATTTGATCAAGAATTGAATGAAAAAGAGATTCCTTAAAACTATTTGAATCACTGTCATGTTCTTTAATTTGTTTTCCTCGTGTAATTAATGGGTGGCTATGATTCAATAAAGTGATACGTTTTAATTCAATTGTTCTTGGAAAATGTACGTCTTCAGCCTTCCTCATTTTCAGAAGATATGTGTTTCCGATTCTGGAGAAAATTAAATGCTAATGCAAAAAGGTATACAATGCGACACAAGGGAGAAAGTAGTAACCCTAGTTGAAGTCAGTGTGTTAATATCTTCACTGGACTATTCGTAAAAAGTTGAATATCCAGTGTAGCAGCAAGTCCTGGGAGCATATACCAGAAAGAACAGTTGGAAATAATTTATCCACCATCCACTATGACTATGCAATCCCTACAGCTACATATCTAGAAAACGGAGCTGTAAACCTGACATCGTTATATGGGACAAAAGGGAGAAAGTAGCAACTCTAGTTGAAGTCAGTGTCCCGAATGATGCAGGATTGAACAGAGCAGAAAGGGAATAGATTACGAAATACCAAGGTCTTATGTACGACATGAAAAGAAACTGGAATCTTAGGAAAATCTCCATCATACCAATAATTATAGGAGCAACAGGACTAATGGAAAAGAATTTTAAAAGCTATCTGGCGAGTATACCCGGTGAACCGAGTACAAGAGAAATACACACAACTGCACTTAAAGGGACGGTTAGAATCTTAAAACGATCTCTAGGCTGGAGTGTCTGAAATAGCCGGTGAGTGTCTGACATCCGGTAGGATGCCCCATCTTCAGCAAATACAGAAAGATAAGAAAAATAAAAAATAGAAAGAATATATATACCCATACTTTAAAAAAAAATGTGATAAGAAACTAAATATTGTTTGGTGCTTGACTCTAACGCATATCAGAATTGCTTGAACAATTTGCCAAAGTATATGATAAGTAAATATACGTCAATAGTATTTACCGATTATGGTCGTTTTTTTATGGAAATCGCTCCAGACAAGGCATGAAGCCACTTGATGTAATGGGCTATTTTTTTTAAATACTACTTAAGTGTCGTAAATGTATTTTTTTGTGGATAGCAAAGCATGGAATTTACGTTAATTACGTTAATTTACGTTAATTACGTAAATTTACGTTAGTTAGGTTAATTTACGTAAATTACGTGAATTTACGTTAATTACGTGAATTTACGTTAATTACTTGAATTTACGTTAATTACGTTAATTTATGTTAATTACGTTAGTTAGGTTGATTTACGTTAATTACGTTAATGTACGTTAATTACGTTAATTTACGTTAGTAAGGTTAATTTACGTTAATTACGTTAATTTACGTTAATTACGTTAATTTACGTTAATTACGTTAATTTACGTTAGTTAGGTTAATTTACGTTAGTTACGTTAATTTACGTTAATTACGTGAATTTACGTTAATTTACGTTAATTACGTTAATTTACGTTAATTACGTTAATTTACGTTAGTTACGTTAATTTACGTTAATTACGTGAATTTACGTTAATTTACGTTAATTACGTTATTTTACGTTAATTACGTTAATTTACGTTAATTACGTTAATTTACGTTTGTTACGTTCATTTACGTTAATTACGTGAATTTACGTTAATTTACGTTAATTACGTTAATTTACTTTAATTACGTTAATTTACGTTGAGCAACTAACAGAAGGCACACAATGCTTCTATGAAGACCTACCTGGTATAATGGAGGATAAAACGAGATGGCGTGAAAGATCCAAGTAGGTCTATGACACATAGCGGACAATATATATATATATATATACATATATATATATATATATATATATATATATATATATATATATATATATATATATATATAATTTATTTAGATACTGTATATTACATATTTCAGCAATGTACCGCGGTTTCATCCAAAAGGGCAGATTTAGACATCTTTAGTAAATCTTCGCGCCCAGTGGAATCATCGGCAAGCTGAAAGGATTGTAGGCACGCCTGACAGGGAATGGCGTCAACAATGACGCCATTCCCTTTACTAAAGATGTCTAAATCTGCCCTTTTGGATGAAACCGCGGTACATTGCTGAAATATGTAATATACAGTATCTAAATAAATTATATTAGCTCTCTTATATGATCGAGCACTTTATTGATTTCTTTTCATATACAACCTGACACTATATATATATATATATATATATATATATATATATATAATATATATATATATCATTTTTTTTGTAAGATGGTGGGAAAAATCCCAGCATAGTGCTCGATTAATTGAGAATCGAAATTAAGAGCGAAATATTTTTTTTTTTTTTTGTACCGAAAGATTAGTACAACATAAGTACCGTCGGTTTCAAACTCAGAAGGACTAGACCATCCGGCTCTCTTCAACATCAGCTGAAGAGAGTCGGATTGTTAAGTCTCTCTGAGCTTGAAACTGAGGATACTTATGTGCTGTACCAAAATATATATATATATATATATATATATATATATATATATATATATATAGAGAGAGAGAGAGAGAGAGAGAGAGAGAGAGAGAGAGAGAGAGAGAGAGAGAGAGAGAGATATGCATGACGAATTATTTGAAATACAAATAGATTAATGGTTTTATATATATATATATATATATATATATATATATATATATATATATATATATATATATAGTAATCCAGGTAAAGTAAACATACACAGGACAACAATTTGAAGAATTTCAACCAGCCTAATAAAAAGTGATCAATAACCGATAGAACTTTAAAATATACGATCCTTTTTATTCATACAGACATGTACAAAATCTGCGACACTGCTATGTCAGATCCTATTTTAAAGAAATACTACGTTATATTAAAAAAAACAAGTCAATGTTCTTCCCAGATAAGATCTGAGGTAAGGACCAGATTTAAATTCTGCTAGATGAGATCCCAGTTTCTAACAGCTGCTGATCGATAACATCGACATGCTATTGTCGTAGATTTGGTACATGTCCGTATAAATAAAAATAATCATATATATATATATATATATATATATATATATATATATATATATATATATATATATATATATATAATCCAGGTAAAACATCCACAGGGTAGTAATCCAAAGAGTTTCAACCGGGTTTATAAAAAGTGCTCAATATAAAATAGAGCTTTTATATTTATTTACACAGACATGTACAAAATCTGCGACACTGGCATGTCGATGTTATAGATCAACAGCTATTAGAAACTGAGATCTCATCAGGCAGAGTTAGAATTCGATCTTAAACTTAGATCATATTTGAAAAGAACCATATTATCTAAGGTTAAGACCGGATTATAACTCTGCATGATTAGATCTCAGTTTATAATAGATGTTGATCGATAACATCGACATGCCAGTGTCGCAGATTTTGTACACATATATATATATATATATATAGTATTACTTTCTGTACTTGTTATTGTAACATACATTCTAGCCGAGGCTGTAACGAAATTACAAACTACATCATTAGATTATCCCGTACATGCTTTCTGCGACCCGCGTGCAAATCAATATTTTAGTCGGACTTACGAGCGTAAGCCGCTTAAATGGATGTCGGCTAAAATCTGGACAGTTTCGTGGAGCCAATTGAAATGGCGACGACACATAATTCAACGGTGTTCAGCCCTAATTCTTTTTTCTGCAGACTGGCTGTCTCATAACGACAGGTCATGAGATAAGTGTAACTGTTCCACACTCTTTCCATTCGCCCTTAGCAGAGTTTCAATGGGTAGAACGAGCTGTCTACTTTTTAACGTCTAAACTTGGTGTTTTAAAAATGCTGTCTATGTCACGCTAAAGTTTATAAATATAGTATTTTCTTGACAAAATACTTAGATCGTAAAGGCGCATGTTGTTGTAGCTGGGTCCAAGTATCTATATGACAGCCGGTCAGTCAGGCTTAAGTTTGAAATAGCATTCGTGGACGTCTATCATAATTTATGTTTAAACAACATTTCTTTTACTGACTGGACGGCAGATTTTTCAACACGCGCCCCTAGTTGGTTATTGACATGTTCCAACCTTCTCACAAGAACCGTTGAAGGTGCCCAAAGGCAGATATAACAATCTTAACTCGATGATCGACCTCAAACACGTCCTTCTCGGATAGAACGATGGATCCTGAGTACGCATATGACTCCATGTCCTCAAAAATAGCGCCACTCAGAGACCTCCAGAGAGACAAAGGAGGAGAGAATCTAAGTTTTCGTAGAGCCTGATTAGTGATCACCGTATCATCTTGGGTACGTCTTGGCTTGCTGGCTTCATCATTTAGTCTTGCTCCATCTGTTACATAGTGTTTAATTTCTCGTATCTTTTCTTCCTCGTCGCATGAGATATTACTTACATTTAGTCAGTGTCGTATGATAGCGTAGGGGTAGTGGATGACTATATATATATGTATATATATATACATATATATATATATATGTATATATATATGTATATATATATATGTATATATATGTATATATATGTATATATAGTAATCCAGGTATTCTCCCTGGAATTCAGCAACCAGGTTGGATCAAAAAATAATTCTCTGCCTGATGAGACCTCAGCTCTTGAGAGCTGTAGATCGATAACATCGACATGTCAGTGTAGCAGACCTTGTACATGTTTGAATAAAAGCATTCACTATATGTATATATATATACATGTATATATATATGTATATATATGTATATATATATGTATATTTATGTATGTATATATATATATATGTATATATATGTATATATATGTATATATATATGTATTTATATATATATATATGTATATATATATATGTATATATATATATATGTATACATATATATATATATGTATATATATGCATGTATATATATATATATGTAAATATATATGTATATATATATATGTATATATCGCGTTGACACAAAGGTTCCCACAAGATCACCGAAGTTAAGTAACGGTGAGTCTGGTCAGTACTAGATGGGTGACCATTTGGGAATACTAGGCGCTGTATGTCGGCACCTAGGTATGCGCTGTTCATAGCGTAGCGACTATGGCAAAAACCAGTGGATGACACCAACTAAAACGGTAGACGGGAACCAGGGAAGGGTTCCTCTTTCATGGTGTGATCAAAAACCCTGATGATGATAATGATGCTGATGATGGTGATGATAATGATGATGGTTATGTTTAATATATTCGTTAATCACAATTGTTTGATTTTTTATTTGGCTTTCTGACACGGAAGCGGTCATTATTTTTCTTTATAACATCAATAGTACAACACAAAGCAGTTTCTTCAAAGATTTTTTTAAAAGAGGAAAATATCGTCTCCTTGGTTTATTTATCTTCCTCCCACAAGGTCAGATGTGACACAAGGTCGGAAAAGCGGGATTTGAAAAGCCAGCGCCCGAGAAGGTGAGCACTCTGGCCTACAAAAAAATGACTGAGCAGCCCTGTCGGCATTCCCCGTCGGCATTCTCAGGCAGTAAGCGATAAACTTACTCCTCCCCAAAGAGGATAAGCAAAGCCTGGGAGGGTGGACCTCCTAGAACCACACAGGACAAACCCACAGACCGGCGTCATCAAGACCAGAAGGTCTATAGGGTGTAGTATCCATCGGAACAGATACTACACTTTGTAGTTTTATTTATCTACCTCCCACAAGGTAAGATGTGACACAAGGTCGGGAAAATGGGACTAGATAAGCCAGCGCTCGAGAGGTGAGCACTCTGGCTATTTAAAATTGCCTAGGCAGCCTCGTCGGCATTCCCCGGTAGGGGCGCCTCAGACAGTAAGCAATAAACTTACTCCTCTCCAAAGAGGATGCACCTCCTAGAACTGCACAGGACAGCGTGCAGTATCCATCGGAACAGATACTACACTTCGATCTTGGCCAAAAGGCCAAGAAGTTACGAATGTGATTCCTATTGAGCATATTGATTTACTCCTCTCCAGGAGTTAGGCACAAGGCCAGTTTTTATCTTACTCCCACAAGTAAGATTTGACCCAAGGTCGGGTCGGGAAAGTGGGGTTTAAAAATTGCATGGGCAGCCCCGTCGACATTCTCCGGTAGGGGCGCCTCAGGCAGTAAGCAATAAACTTACTCCTCCCCAAAGAGGGGAGGCGAAGCCTGGCAGGGTGGACCTCTTAGAACTGCACAGGACAGACCCATAGATCGGCGTAAATCAAGCGCCGAAGGCCAAGACAATACCAGTCTGTGGGGTGCAGTATCCATCGGAACAGATACTACACTTTGATCTTGGCCAAAAGGCCAAGAAGTTACGAATGTGATTCCTATTGAGCGTACTCTTCCAAATTCGAATGCTTTTCATTTAAAAACTTGTTCTAGTTAATATTAAACAGTCTTAGTGCTATTCTTGTTTTTCCTGTTTTTATTCAAACTTAATATCTTAAGCGGCTTAAACGGATGTCGGCTGAAATCCGGACATTTTCTTTGGAATCAATTAAAATAATGACCACTCAGACGTTCAACGCTGAAAAATATTTTGTGCAGACTGCCTGTCTCTTAACGCTGGGTCAAGATATGACATCATAATTTTGTGAAATTCTATGTTCGCACACTTTTAAATAGACCGATATCCTTTTTTGATATTAACATCTCAACAGAATATTTTGAAAAGCTGTATATTTTATTTACTCATTAACAATATTCAAACAACGAATGAAACTAGCTACCGGAACAGTAGCAGAAACTCGCTATGAAGCGAGCTGACAACAGAAGATATTGTTGTTTGGAATAAAAAAAATTTGTAATTAACGGATACAATTTATTGGACACAGACGAGCAGCGCAGGTGAGGAGGACTTTTTTTTAATAACTAATATAAGTTAGCAAAACGTCCATCTGGATCTAATATACAGAACGTTTATGTTCTTGCCTTTTAAGGGAAGTGGGGTCTGATCAACTCTGCTGGGAAGCCATGAAATAAAATACTGTTTTGTTTTTAAATTCCCGAAACAGTTTTTCATGGTAAACAACTGATGTTCCCTTAAATAATGTTAAGACTAGCGTAAATTCTTGGAAGAAAACTAATATAGTAACTGCTAAAAGTAAATTCACTTATAAAAGTGATTTTCCACCGAAGGACTTGGGACTAAAATTATTATTTTTTATAGAGTTTTAATGTTTAGGAAACTTCCGAGACTATATATATATATATATATATATATATATATATATATATATATATATATATATATATATATATATATATATATATATATATATATATTTCCTCGGCTGTTTTACTGATGGAATACTTCATTCCAGCCTCCAGACAATGTCGGGTCATCAGGATAGAATACGCACCGTTTCAGGGCCTTTCTCTCGACGTCTTTTTTTGCGTATCGCCCCCTCACTAATCTGAGGCTCCATTATCTGAATCGCATTTCAATCTAACTGTTCAATGAAATCAAAAAGCTTTTCAAGCGTCTCACGTGTCGTTTGATGGCTCAGCGTCTCGTCTGTTTTTTTTTTCGTGTTTAACGGCTGAGCGTCTTACCTCTTTGTTGCATGATTGCTAACTTACAGTAACCAGCGGTGTCTCCTGGAGTTAGAGTGACAACAAGTCTTTCCAGAATTCTGTCATTGTCCGCCTCTTTCAATAACCGTTTGTAATTCATTTTTGCGTTATTGCAACAACCGTTTATTATTGATTTATCGCTAACGTTCGTATTTGCAGGTCCCAGAAGATATTATACACTTAATTTTCCACTACATGATTTGATATTTGCCTGTAAGTTTTATGTGAATTTTACACAGTACCCAGCGAAATATCTTATAAGCCAGTTATATCTATTTTCGGCGTATCAGAAGAAGGGACGACCCGTAGGCAGCGTGCCGCTATTCCGAATTCACAAAAGCAAGCCGCAATCAATAGACTGCACAAAACGGTCATATTTTTTAAAATGTAAAATTATCTTTCATGTAAAACTTTATAATTGAAACTTAGTGGAATACTTTTTTGAATATAAAACTTTCTCAATATTATAAACGACCCTTACTCTGTGAGTAGAAACTTGTCTAGATTACTATATATATATATATATATATATATATATATATATATATATATATATATATATATATATATATATATGTATATATACATATATATATATATACATATATATATATATATATGTATATAGTAATCTACATTACTATATATATATATATACATATATATACATATATA
>OY744552.1:3968087-3978087 GCA_963556195.1 Sepiola atlantica
CAAAACTACCGAAAGAACACATCACAAACAAAGAAACAGAAAATGCAAGAAACATCGCTTCATAAACTCCCCCCCCCCCAACAAATTAAACCGGCCTCAACTGACACGACATAAAAATGAATTAATGAACAGAAATAGCAAGAAACACCATCAGCTCCCCCCCCCCAAATAAAATAAATAAATAAAAATAATTAGCTCCCCTCCAAAAAAAAAAATAAAAAATAAAAAAATAAAAAATATTTTTTAAAAGAATTTTAAATTTAAAAAAAATGTTTTTAATTGTTTTTTAAATGCTACCAGCCTAGGCTGACACCACACAAAATATTTGCATAGGGTCAAGGGGGAGGAGAAGACGGAGGAGGGGCAGCACAAACCAGACCTCCACTGGAAAAGTGCAGAGAATGCTGGTACCTTGGGGAGGCTTATTGCCACCAAAAGCTCAGAGAAGACCAATGGTTCTTACCAGCGAGAAATCAATGGTAAGCGACTGTTGCGATACCGCAAGTTCATTTGCGGTGGCTATCGAAAAGAGGTGGAGAGTACTTGAAATCTGAGGAGGCTTGTTGTCACTCAGACTCCAGGGAACACCACCGGTTTTTGTTGGTGACCAATCACTGACGATGATCTTTGTGATAACTCCCAGTGAATAATAATAATAATAATAATAATAATAATAATAATAATAATAATAATAATAATAATAATAATAATAATAATAATAATAATAATAATAATAATAATAATAATAATAATAATATTTTTTTATCTTTTTATTCTGTTTTACGTGAAATATTAATAAATTGATTTGAGATTCCATTCTTATTTTCTATTCTCATTTATTTGTGTTCATCTGTTCCACCTTCCGGTACCTATATCACATTGCTCCTGCCTCGGATTACAAACTTACATTTATATTTACCAGCAATGCTTCAAGCAAACTACAATTTCCTTTTATTTTTATTTATGTTTATTTTTATACTAAAGTGTCACAACATTTCAAATCTCAAACGCCACTCGAGGAAAAGTGTTAATGAGGTGGTCAGATGGACGCTGAGAACACACTGTAATTATTGGTAACGATCTTTGAAACTGGGAACAATTTGATTATCTAAGACAGGGGCGGGCAACCTCCGGCCCGCGGGCCACATCCGGCCCGCGGGCCACATCCGGCCCGCGAAGGCTTAGCGTCCGACCCGCCACCCTGCTATGTTTTATTATTGCAATTTGGCCCGCGGACCCCTCCCAGTAAAACTCATATCCTTTTGTGACATAGACGTAAAAGTAGGTTTCGATTAAGATTTACACTGGGATGAAAATGTATAAATATCAGCGAGCGATGCTGCATGTATATCTGATTTTTCTTTAACTATTAATTTCAAATCCTTGGCCTGAGATAAAAATGGGAAAAGAGAAAGAGAGAGGCAAAGAGGAAACGTGAGACGAGAAAAGGGTATGAAACAGAGAACCTATGTTAGGTGTGTCAAAACGAATGCTGGATCAACTTGCTACTTCCCCGTCATTATTTTTTATGATTCCAAAATGGCTCTTCGTCGACGCCTTTTATAACATCACATAAAAATATCAGATTTGTAGAGTGTTCAATGCAATTTTTGTACAATTTATTCATGTAAACAAAATATAGTAATTCTGAGATTTCGTTTTTCACTCCGGCACGCGGTCTCCTTTCAAAAGTTTCATCTGACCCTCACTCTGAAAAGGTTGCCCGCCCATGCACTAGAATAAAGTTTGATTTAATAATAAACTATTTATCCCTCTTACTGGTGCTACCAGATCAGGCTGTCTGAAGATACCAGCTTCCTGACCCAAATGCACCAAACATTGATGTGTTAGTGTTTCTTTTCTCTTTAGAAAACTCAATCATGTGCTGCAAAATCCACAACAAAAAACAATAATTCCTCTCCCTCTCTTCTCCTTTTCCCACTTCCCACTATGTTAGAACTTATGTGAGGTGTGTCAAAACGAATGCTGGATCAACTTGCTACTCCCCCGTCATTATTTTTTATGATTCCAAAATGGCTCTTCGTCGGCGCCTTTTATAACATCACATACAGAAGTCTCTTGAGAAAAAATATCAGATTTGTAGAGTGTTCAATGCAATTTTTGTACAATTTATCCATGTAAACAAAATATAGTAATTCTGAGATTTCCTTTTTCACTCCGGCCCGCGATCTCCTTCCAAAAGTCTCATCTGGCCCTCACTCTGAAAACGTTGGCCGCCCCTGATCTAAGAGGACGGCTCAACAAACAAAATGTTCACATTGGACTTGAAAACAAGTATGCTGTAGTCAGCTGGGAAACAGCCCTACGGTATTGTGTTCCGCAGACAGATAATTCTAAAAAAAGAAACTCTGCCCATAGATGTTCCGTTTAGTTTTAGGTACAAATATGGAGAAATGGAAATTATTGACAGTAGTTTTATTGATTTACTCCTCTCCAGGAGTTAGGCACAAGGCCAGTTTTATCTTACTCCCACAAGTAAGACGTGACCCAAGGTTGGGTCGGGAAAGTGGGGTTTTAAAATTGCCTGGGCAGCCCCGTGGGCATTCACCGGTAGATGCGCCTCAGGCAGTAAGCAATAAACTTACTCCTCCCCAAAGAGGGGAGGCGAAGCCTGGGAGGGTGGACATCCCAGAACTGCACAGGACAGACCGATAGACCGGCGTAAATCAAGCCCCGAAGGCCAAGACAATACCAGTCTATGGGGTGCAGTATCCATCGGAACAGATACTACACTTTGATCTTAGCCAAAAGGCCAAGAAAGTGGTTGTAGGTAGACGAGTATTTGTTGTGAATTCATTAGAGCAGAGAAAGACTAGCAACCTCTTTTCTGTGAGAAATAAGGATGCAGAAAAGAAAAGAGGGCATACCCCACTAGATTTCGAAGTCGGTTTTGAACTCTGTTAAGGCAGTAAAAGGTGCTTTGAGCAGCACCTCCCCTCATGGGACAGCAGCACCCCATCTCGGGGCGTATTTGACTCTTGTACAGGTAGAGGAGTGCATCGGGCGTGAGATACTTTCTAGAGCAGTAGAATGATCCAACCATTTTTCCAGCAGTCTTATCAACAGATTTGATGTAAGTCTTCCATTTCAAGTCTGAAGAGAAGGTCGGTCCCAGGAGCTTATCAAAGCAGCGGGCTCCTTCAAGGGGAGAGCCGTTCATTTTAACTGGGACAAAGTGGGGATCGGAGCGTTGGTGGTGAAAGGAGAGGTGCTTGGACTTTGACGCAGTAAAAGTAACCAGCCACTTTTTCCACCATTGAACCAATTGCTCCAGGTCAGAAGAGAGAAAGGGAGAGAGAGAGGGAGAGAGAGAGGGGGATAGGGAGAGAGACAGAGAGAGGGAGAGAGACAGATAGAGAAAGAGAGTAAGAGAGAGGGGAGAGAGGGGAGAGAGGGGAGAGAGGGGAGAGAGGGGAGAGAGAGAGACTGATCATTAATGCTCTTCGATGTGTTTCCATAGATGGTTGTGTTATCAGCATGAATGTCGACGAATGATCTTAAAATGTGGCTTTGGAGATAATTTATGAAGACCAGGAAGAGGGTCGGCCCCAGAATGGAACCATGAGGCACGCCGGCGTTGATGCTGTGTGTTTCAGACTTCCATTTCGAGTTTAGAAAGAAGGAGAGAAAGTAAAGGTGCACTAGATGATATCTTCTATTCTTAGGAGAGGGCTATACCGCAATGAAATTATTATCATAAATTACAATTTGGAAAGGAATTGCTAATTTTTCATTAGATGGAGGGGTTCATACCTTTACATTTTTTTAGTGCGTTGGTTAAAGCAATAGCTTCGATAAGGTTCGAACTTGACTTTATCAATATCAAATTTTTATTGTTATCGATCATGAAACCTATGATTCCCTGACCTTACTTAAGACAGAGAAAGAGGGAGAAAGATAGAGAAAGAAAGAGTAAGAGGGATGAAGAGAGAGAGGGAGAGGGGAGAGAGAGAGAAAGAGAGAGAAAGAGAGAGAAAGAGAGAACGTGACATGGGAAAGAAAGGAACCCTAAATAGGGATAAAGTAAATACAATATTCTGAGGTTAGGGTTAGGGTTAGGGCTAGGGTTAGGGTTAGGGTTAGGGTTCGGTTATTTGATTGATCATGGCGGGAAGAAACCGATTTCTCCAATATTGTCCGGCACTTGTTCCGTTTAAAGCCATGCCACCACAACCCTTCAAATCTAGGAAAGAAAAACAGTGAAAGTCGGGGTGGAGCAAGACGCTTTCACGGGTAGAAATTAGGTTTTCCTGAAGCATTTGCTGATTTAAAATCAAAGTCACATATCAGAGATCGATCGACATGATTCTATCCTCAGGTTTGATTCCGTTCGCCGCGACGACGGAGCCGGTTTTTATGCCGAGTCACGAAGAATAACGCCTTGCAACAATCCAAGCGTCGATTTCATTTGCTCTGAGAAATCCTTCGGCATTTTCAGGCTGTTTGATTACAATTGTTGGCTTGAATATGGAAGGGGACATGTTTGCTCGCTTTTCTGTCTTCGGACTAACGTTTCTCTTCTTGCTACCTTTTTTTTGGTTTGGTTTAATTTTAAGATAAAACTCGATTTCAGATTTATTTCATCTTTTTTTTCTTTCATTTCTTTTTATCTTTTTCATCTTGTTTTATTTTTTCATTTTTTTCTATCTTTTTCATTTTTTTCATTTATTTTTCATCTTTTTTTTTCATCTTTTTAATTTTTTTTTCATCTTTTTCTATCTTTTTCATTTTTTTTTTCATATTTTTTTCATCTTTTTCATTTTTTTCATTTATTTTTCATCTTTTTCATTTTTTTTCATCTTTTTCATTTTGTTTTCATCTTTTTTTATCTTTTTCATTTTTTTTCATCTTTTTCATTTTCTTTTCATCTTTTTTTCATCTTTTTCATTTTTTTTCATCTTTTTCATTTTTAAAAATCTTTTTTTTTATTTTTCATTTTTTTTCTATCTTTTTTTATAAAAGACTATCTTTTTTATAAAGATTATTGTTATTTATTATCTTTATAAATATTATCTTTATTATCTTTATTATCATTATTATCATTATGTTTTTCATCTTTTTCATTTTTTAAATTTATTTTTCTTTTTTTTCATTTTTTTTCATCTTTTTCATATTTTTCATCTTTTTCATTTTTTTTTCATCTTTTTTTTATCTTTTTCATTTTTTTTTCATCTTTTTCATTTTTTAAAATCTTTTTTTCATCTTTTTCATTTTTTTTCTATCTTTTTTTTATAAAAGACTATCTTTTTTATAAAGATTATTGTTATTTATTATCTTTATAAATATTATCTTAATTATCTTTATTATCATTATTATCATTATCTTTTTCATCTTTTTCATTTTTTTCATCTTTTTCGTCTTCATTCTTATTTTCATCGTTTTCCTCTTTTCAGCTTTAAAATTTTCTTGGTTTCGTTTTTCTTGGTTTCGTTTTTCTTGGTTTCGTTTAGCAACATCATCATTTTGCACTGGGCGTGGCAGCATCGACTTTGCTCTATTCTAATATTTATTTTAACTAGCAATTATATCCATTATTTATTAATTTATTGAATTATTATTATTAAATTATTTATATTAACTAGCAATAATTAAATTATTAAATTATTATTATTTAATAATTTATCAAATTATTATTATTAAATTATTTATTTAACTGGGAAAAATATTATATATAAAATTATAAAATTATGATTATTTATCAATTTATTACATTTTTATTATTAAATTATTTATTTAAACTAGTTATAGTATAATTATTAAATTATTATTATTTAATAATTCATCAAATTATTCTTATTAAATTATTTATTTAACGAGCAAAAATATTATTTATTAAATTATTAAATTATTATTATTTATTAATTTGTTAAATTATTATTATTAAATTATTTATTTTTACTAGCAATAATTAAATTATCAAATTATTATTATTTATTAATTAATAAAATTATTAAAGTATTATCATTAAATAATTTATTTTAACGAGCAATAATATTATTTATTAAATTATTGTATTACTATTATTCATTTATTTATTAAATTATCAAATTATTATCATTAATTATTTATTTAACTAGCAAAAATATTATTTATTGAATTATTAAATTATTATCATTTATGAATTCATATAAATAATTATTATTAAATTATTATTTAAACTAGCAATAATATTATTTATTAAATTATTAAATTATTATTTATTAATTTACTATATTATTATTATTAAATTATTCATTTAAAAAAGCAATAATTATATTTATTAAATTATTAAATTATTATTATTTATAAATTCATATAAATAATTATTATTAAATTATTTATTTTAACAAGCAATAATATTATTTGTTAAATTATTAAATTATTATTATTTATTAAATTATCAAATTATTATTATTAAATTATTTATTTTACTAGGTAAAATCTTAGTTATTGAATTATTAAATTATTATTATTTAGTAATTTATCAAATTATCAGAATTAAATTATTTATTTAATTAACAAAATTATAATTTTTTAAATTATTAAATTATTATTTATAAATTTATATATATAATTATTATTAAAATATTTATTTAAACGAGCAATAATATTATTTTTAAATTATCAAATTATCATTATTTATTAATGAATTAAATTATTATTATTATTATTATTATTATTATTATTATTATTATTATTCAATTATTTATTTCAGATGACTGTCACTTTGAACTAAATGTTACTTAGTACTATATCCACTGCGCCACGGGTCCTTTCGGACAAATCTAGTATTCCTAGACATAGCAGATGGAACTAGAGCGTGCTACCCCCGTGGATTTAATAAAGGGTTCCGTTCGAAATTGCGTCCAGATTCCCGAGTTCGACAAAATACATCTGAAGAATGACGGATGTTACATCGGCCGAAACGTTGTGATAAAAACACCCAAGATGAGAACAGTAGTCCGAATATACCAAATTTTACAAATTATCAACCCTCATATCAAAAATGTTGAAACATAATATTTTTAGTACGACATGACGTCATCTCTGTACGCAAGGACTTTTGCTAATATATAACTTTTACCCTTGGGAATTCTCCGTAGATCGATGGTCGGTCGGAACGATTTCTAATTCGGAACATGAATGTAAAAGTAGGATTAAATTCTATCTCCGATGTGGATATTCCTACGCAGTTGGTGGCGTGTGGTAATTTCTCGTTGGATAATGAATGTGAAGCCTTCCCTGTTGATCGGCTTAAAAAGACTAATTGGTGGCATTCTTGTGCTTCGTTCGTATTAGAAGGCTTCCGAGGGGTACAAGGGGTGGCTCTGTGATTAGCTTCCTTACCAGGAAAAGCGTACCACACACACACATACACACACGCACATATATATATATATATATATATATATATATATATATATATATATATATATATATATATATAGTTTTCCCTTATCTACGTCAATTACTCTCTACCCCCTTTTGAGTTCGTTAGCGATTTAAACACGAACTTCCTTCTTGTTCCTGAACTTTTTCGATTTTAAGCTTCAAGACGGTCGACCTTTTTAACCTTATCTACTGAAATGTCACAAACTATCAATGTGTTTAATTTTTCTTTCATTCTTCGTTTCATTTTTTATGATATAGTCTAAAATTAATAATGATCGGTTCATTAGTAAAGGAGTATGTTCTTTACAACGAAATATATTCATATGTAAGCACCGCCAGAATGTTCGAAAAGATTAAAATTAAAATGTGCCCATGTTACTCACTGTGTTTCCCAGAATATATATATATATATATATATATATATATATATATACAGGGTGGGCCAAAATAAGGGTCCTGTCTTTAAATTTGAATAACTTGAATTTGAATAACTTCCACAAAATAAAAGTTAAACCCACCAAACTTTATGTGTATGTAGACTGACCCTTCCGAGATTTTTTGAAATAAACAAAACAAATTTTAGCCGAAAAACACTTCTTAAAACTTACAAAAACTAAAGTATTGTTTTTTACACTGTTTTGAGTTTTTTAAGCAAAAATAATGTTTTCTAAATGAGGGTACGTTCCTTAGGGTTAATACGGCTCATGCTTGCTTCGGAAGGGGTCCTTTACTTATTCTAAAAAATAAAAAATAAAAAAATCAATAAATAAAAAAGTTATGAATTTTTTAAAATAGGACCCTTATTTTTGCCCACCCTGTGTGTATATATATATATATATATATATATATATATATATATATATATATATATATATACATATATTGTATGTATTTAGGCAACATTTTTTCATTAATGCATGTGTTGTTGAAAGAGACAGAACTCTTCTGTTTAGTGATTCCTTTTTTTATTTTTTCCATTCGTCGAATGATTTTTTTGACGTTGAAATGAAATGAATTAATGTTGGATCCGTGTGTTTGACTAACGTTTTCGATTCTCTCCGGAATCATCTTCAGGTCTTTAATGGCAAAAATGAATAAAAAGCGAGTGAAAGAATGGAATTTCTTTAAAAATACGCCGGAAAACCGTTCACGTAAAAGACGGACGTCTACATTTTGAAATGTGACAATTGAAACAGTTCTTCGTTTATTAATTAATTTTATTTATTATTATTATTATTATTTTTTATAATTTTAATTTAAAATAATGGCTGATTTAATTTGGTCTAGTCTAATAATTATGGAGGAGGAAAATGGAGGAGATAGGCAGTTAGTAATTTTAATAAGATGTCCCTATATTTTTTAATTGAATAAGGCGACACCGGTTGGTGTCACCAAACTAAGCTAAGCATTTTAAAATAGTTTTACTTGTCTTATATGAAATGTTATAAATTTTTGGTTGCTGTGTTTTTATGTATACGGCTTCAAGTATTTTTAATTTTAATTTTTTTTAATTAGTTTCGGAATGTATTATTTTTGTGTTCATTACTAAGATCTGTCTCATCTCAGATGGTGGCAGTTGTGCATTTGTAGGTGTTTGTATATTGAACTAGTGTTGGCGAGGTGCATAGTGAGGCGGCGGGATATATATATATATATATATATATATATATATATATATATATATATATATATATATATATATTCGTCTAAACACTTTAAAATGCAGCAACATTTTTGTAAGTAACGGATAAATTTTATTAGACAGACGAACAGCACAGGTAAAGAATTTTTTTTTTGTGTCTTAAATAACTAATATAAGTTAGCAAAACATTTATATGGAACAAAACGTAGATTTAGTCTAAGGAACGTTTATGTTTTTGTCTTTTAAGGGAAGTGGGGTCTGATCAACTCTGCTGGGAAGCCATGAAATTAAATACTGTCTTGTTTTTAAATTCCCGAAACAGTTTTTCATGGTAAACAACTGATGATCCCTTAAAATAGTGTTAGAAACTAAGTAATATAATAACTGTAAAAAATAAATTGACTTACATGAGTGATTTTCCACTGGAAGCCTTGAGACTATAAGTTTTTTTGTTTTTTTTTTATATAGTTTTAATAGTTGAGAAACTTCCGAGACTATATATATATTCGTGAATTTTTTTATTCGTAAATTCCGAAACCATACAAAACGGGTTTTTTTAAAATTTGTTTTATATAAAATTATTTTCTCTTTTTTTTTTTCGATTTCATCTTATATAAAGTTTTCCCCATATTATTCATTATTCATTTTGTAGTGTGGCACCATTTTGTCTCTTCATATATATATATATATATATATATATATATATATATATATATATATATATATATATATATATATATATATATATATAACCAAAACCTTATAAGTAACTGCGCATCAATTTATACATAGGACACCTTTGAATACTAAACCCCCATCCTAGCAAACTGCCCCATCAACAACACAGGGTTATGCAACCACACATATGTTGTATATCAAATACAATGTGCGCTTCACAATGAACTCGACATCGGCAATACAGTGAGACCATTTCACATACCCGTTAAGGTACACGTAAACCACCAA
>OY744552.1:3985587-4008087 GCA_963556195.1 Sepiola atlantica
CATGGTTCTATGAGACGACGGAGTTTAGTGTCGTGTATATGTTTTATTGAAATCGCCGTCTCATAGAATCATGTTTAATCCTACATCATAAGAACACAATTATTCAAAGACCAGGGTTATATAATATTTCTACATCTTCTCGTATGCGCTTCATTATTATCCTTCTAAACTGAGAGCTTACCGTCTCGAAATCAAATCGCCTAATAATGAAGCTCCTACGAAGAGCAAAGCCCGCAACACAATAGCACGGGTTGCTTCCCAGACGACTACAACATGGTTGGTTTCAAGTTCAATGTTAACAAATTCTTGTCGAACCGACTCTTAAAGAATCAAAGTATGCCCAGTTTCAGCGATCGTCTCATATCTTCAAGGCGTTGTTCCCCAGTCCACGTGACAATCTAATAAACCCTCATCCTCGAGTGGCCTCTGGACCTTGATAAGTACAAACAAAGTAAACAGACGTATCTCAAGAAATCTCATTTTCTTTGAAATCTAAATGTAATTATCGCTTTTTATTGCCATTATTGATTTACATTTTTCTTCATATATTGTATTTCTATTAACTGTATTTTCTCTTTGTTTAGAAGTAATACAATTATCACCATTTATTTATATTTGTATAATTTATTCATAATTATTTTATCTGGTAATGTCACTTTTCCTAGCCACATTTCTGCGTATTTCTTTTCCCGCGTGGGGATGGAGGATGAGTCAGAGTTGACTTTTATTTTATTTTATTAAATCAACGCGAGTTTCCTCTTGCAAAAAAAAAAACGTAGGGTGCGTGAATAAAAACTCAAAAAGAAAAGAAAAGAATAAATAATTACTGAGGAAGATCTTATTTTTCCGTTGCAATGGCGGCGATAGAAATTTTACTCAATCGTTTATAAACCTCACCTAACCTCTCTCTATATGTATTGCTTAATAGCTATTCATATTTGAAGACTTCGAATACAAAACGCGATAGACGCCATTTGAAATATTGCGAAGCTATCACTGCAAAAAGTTTTCACGCAACTGGCTTCTACAAGCGTCAGAAACCGAGAGACTCGAATATCATCACAACGGAAGTGACATCACGCGACTTCCTCTGCTACTGCCACTCTCTATAAGGGCGTGGTCTGTATCTGCAACCACCACAACCTTTATTATCTAAATCTAACCTACCCCTAACCCCTTACCTAACCCCAACCCTAAACATAACGCTAACCCTACCCTAACCCCTAACCCTACCCCTAACCCTTAACCTAACCCCAACCCTAAACCCAACGCTAACCCTAACCCTACTCTAACACCTAACCCTACTCCTAACCCTTAACCTAACGCCAACCCTAAACCCAACCTTTACCCTAACCCTAACCCTAACCCTACCCTTACCCCTAACCCTACACCTAACCCTTAACCTAACCCCAACCCTAAACCCAACCTTTACCCTAACCCTAACCCTAACCCTACCCTAACCCCTAACCCTACCCCTTACCCGTAACCTAACCCCAACCCTAAACCCACCCCTTACCCTAACCCTAACCCTAACCCTACACTAACCCCTAACCCTACACCTAACCCTTAACCTAACCCCAACCCTAAACCCAACCCTTACCCTAACCTCACCCCTAACCATTAACCTAACCTCAACACCTAACCTAACCCCAACCCTAAACCCAACCCTAAACCCAACCCTTACCCTAACCTCACCCCTAACCATTAACCTAACCCCAACCCTAAACCCTAACCCTAACCTAACCCCTAACCATAACCATAACCATAACCTAATCCTAACCATTTTATTTTGGATATTTTAAAATCTTACAAATTAAATTGCTTTTAGTAAAAATCAAAGATGTTTGTATTTTTCTTGAAATTGTGAAAATTTATGAAGTTGAGTTTTTTTGTTTACATTATTTTTGGAAAAATATTTATCATCTGATGATTGCCCAACATTGCCAGATGCGTAAATTTTATCTGTTAACTCAAACTCGAACGTACATACGTTATTATCAGAGTATTAAGAATATTATGTCCGTTAGGTTTCGGAATTACAGTCTAAGAAATTCGGAGGTTACATGGGCTGAAACGTGTGAGAATAACATTCAAGATGAGAACAGTAGTCCGAATAATCGAAATAATACAAATCATTTTCGTTATTTTTACGAAAATATATTTCTGGTACAATTTCGGAAAAAACTGCATTTCTGGTACAATTTCGGAAAAAACTGCATTTCTGGTACAATTTCGGAAAAAACTGCATTTCTGGTACAATTTCGGAAAAAAACTGCATTACTGGTACAATTTCGGAAAAAAATGCATTTCTGGTACAATTTCGGAAAAAAATGCAGTTCTGGTACAATTTCGGGAATAACGGTGAATATTAACACAGAAAGTGAATGATAATAAAAGGGCCTGCTGATTCTTTTAGGTTCCCAGACCAATCAACCAATTGAACTTATTTGTGACTATTCTGGGTAGCCGGGAGGGGAATCAAGATCGATAATTCAGAAGGAAGTATCTGCTTTCCGGTGGTCAATTGAGAAAGAAAGCGGATATATCTAATTTCCGGTTGAATTTTCTAAGATATGCCAAAATGTAACACGATTGCCGCTGGGATTGGGATAAGTGGATGGTAATAGTAATTCTTACGAAAAATGTGCGAAAACGTGAAGCTTTGGAATTTGACAAGAAATGCGTTGACGGAATGCGAACACAATATTATGAGATTTATAAAATAAACAAAAGTAATTACTAGGCGCGTTATAGGAAAGTGAATATGACGCCAAAGTACTTCAATCATAAAACAATTGCAAACATTGGGGGGGTATGTCAGGTTGTTTCTACTCTACATCATATTAAAAGTTGGACAAGATTTGAGTATGAGAACGTTTCAAATTTAGAAATTGAAAATTTTCGACTGACAAGTCATTTTTAATTACGTTGTAAAACCTTAACTCTGTCAGTGTTCATGATAAACCAATAGATCTGACATTTTTAGCCATGTTTTCAGGGCCAATCTTTCATATAAAATGGTTGCCAGTGATAAATAAAACAAAATGTTGCCATTTTTGTTTGTCCATTGGTGCATTGACCCCTCTATATAATATTATGAGATTTATAAAATAAACAAATAATTTCTAGGCAGGTTAGGTATAAGGAAAACAACAATTCAAAGAATATAAAAACAAAAACAATTGAATAGCTAGAAAATTAAAAAAAAACACCACGGCTGATTTTGTAACTGATTAATGAAGATGTCTTCTGACTGGCTCTCACTGATGGGGAGGTCGGGGGGCCTTTTAGTATTATAATTTATTTACGTCCTCCTCACTGACTGGCTGTAGCCTTGTCCCTTAAGGTTCTCACCGATTGGCTGTCAGGCATCCCGACCCCTACTCCCTTAGGGGTCACGTGAGTCAGCCCATAAAAACGCTTGTACGCTGTGTCCCGGCCTCTTTTCGATCCACCTTTTGAACCTGGTAGGACCGTGGCTGGATCCTTCTGAGACAAAGCCCTCGACGGCAGTCGCAGAGAGCCCCTACTCCTTCCTGTTACCAACCATCTTGGACTGAAGGTACTACATCTCGACAAGAGCCAGAATTGGAGGCGGGCGCACGTGCAACCTGTTACCAGAACTACATCAGGATAAGTTCGCGAAACACGTTTTCGCAAACCTTAATTAAGTTCCTCCTTTCTGAACTTTGAACTCACCATTTGTTGTATATATTTGCTCTCATGTGTTCTCACAAGTAAAAATGTTTTAAACTTATATACGATTGTTATTGTGTCCTTTCTCGCAAAATCTGTTGCCCTGTTTCTATTTTGCGTTTATCTACATAATTGTTATTGCATTCCCACGTGCGAGAATTGAACTTTCTTCCAGGGATATTAAATCCCAACAATAGTACATTAAATAGAAATGGTAACATCAAAATAAAGTTTGTGTTTTCTTGTTTTCTAATTGTTAACCAGGGAACTGAAGGAAAAAAGACTTCCAGAAATGCTTATAAAATTTATCAACGGAGGTACAAGAAAATGGTTCGTATGTTGGTTTCTTATTTTGTTTTATGGAACGTGGACCCCTCGAAATCAAATTGGGCTAACAATAGTATACATACTGATGTCGTGAAATAGACAGCCGCGTCGACCGGGAAAACTTTCCCTGGTATTTGTGTGTTGTGATTTATTTCTGTTGTTTACGACAGGAAAAATGCAAATCTTAAGCGAGATTTCTGTTCTTTATTTACGATTTGGACGGAGAGAGCACTTAAACACGCAAAAGCAAACATAAACAGCGTGGATGTTCAGGCACGGCGTACATTCTTTGACTTCAAGGATAAAACGTTCGCTAATTGGAAACAATTTAATTATCGCACTAAGTTCACTCTTAGAGGACAGCACGTAAAGACATGACGGATGAGTGCTTCCTGATAATATGCTTTTATTTTCGTTTGATGTTCAACAGATTTCTGTACTTGTTGGCCGAATGTATACATATATATATATATATATATATATATATATATATATATATGTGTGTGTGTGTGTGTGTATATATATATATATATATATATATATATATATATATAAATTACAGAAATTCAATGCAACATCAGTACCGTCGGTTTCAGAGCGGGAGGTTGATCCCGATTATCGTCAGCTGATAAACATTTCTGAAAATGTTTATCAGCTGACGATAATCGGGATCAACCTCCCGCTTTGAAACCGACGGTACTGATGTTGCATTGAATTTCTGTAATTTATATATATATATTTACGCTCTTAATCCTTCGAAATCTCGGATTTCTTAATTAATCGAGCACTCTGCTGGTTTTTTCCTGCCCTACCACACAGTATATATATATATATATATATATATATATATATATATATATATATATATATATATAAATATATATATTTATATATATAATAGATTAAAATGAAATAAATAAAACAAATTAATAAATAAATAAATTAATAAGTAAATAAAAAAATAAAGATATATATATATATATATATATGTGTGTATATATACATATGCAAATAATAAGATATACCAAAAATAAAACGATAAATACGTCTCTTTACAAACAACAACAACAATACACAAACTCATGAAGACGGTCGCGAGACCGAAAGCGCTCGAGAAATGGCCCAAGACACAACATTAGGCGCTATGATCCATCAATTTATACCAGAAACCCGACGAATCGCTGGCAGAGTCGAGAAACTGACCAGAAAGATCATAAAGAGGGAGAACTCCGTGGTCTTCAACGACATATACATATATATATATATATATATATATATATATATATATATATATATATATATATATATATATATATATATATATGAAGAGTTCGAACGCAAAACGCGATAAATCCAATTCTATTAAATTGAGACCTTAAACAATAAAAACACGAACATATTAAATCTAGACTACGAATGAAATTTGATTTGAATTAAAATAAAAAATAAACTATTTCGCTATCATATTACGTAACAAATAGTGTTCGGGTGTCGTCGAGTGCAACAATTTTTGTAGGGAGAGTTTCGTGATTTTGAAAATGGCGCATATCGCGTTTTGCATTCGAACTTTTCAATGTATATATATATGTATATATATTTGAATTTTTTCCCTCGTTTTGGTCGCAAATAAGTTGACTCCTTATTAGAGAGGACAACTGAAACATCTATGCAAGAATGTAATTAATAATGTTTGCATGAATAAAAAATTATACTAAGAAAACAACTCTACTTTTTATTGAGCACGTTTTATAAACACTAGAGTTTTAACGGATAAACCTCTATAGAAAAAATATAATACATGTGCCATATATATATATATATATATATATGATAATTTTATTTACACAGACATGTACAAAATCTGCGACACTGGCATGTTGATGTTATCGATCAACAGTTACTATAAACTGAGATCTCATCAGGTAGAGTTAGAATCCGATCTGAACCTCAGATCATATTTGGTCATAATCTCTCCAAATATGATCTGAGGTTAAGATCGGATTCTAACTCCCCCTGATGAGATCTCAGTTTATAGTAACTGTTAGTCGATAACATCGACATGCCAGTGTCGCAGATTTTCTACATGTCTGTGTAAATAAAATTATCATATATAAAGCTCTATTTTGATATTGAGCACTTTTTATAAACTCGGTTAAAATTCTCTGGATTACCACCCTGTGGATATGTTTTACCTGGATTATTACCATTATATATATATATATATATATATATATATATATATATATATATATATATATATATATATATGTGTGTGTGTGTGTGTGTGTGTGTGTGTATCAAAAGAATGAAAGATGAAGATAAAAAATGCATAAAATTACATAAAGTTACATAAAACTGTTATTACATCGAAAGTTCAGATGCAAGGAGTCACACTAATCCTTAAAACATGGTTTTTCAAAAATAAAACTCTTCTCGTCAGAGGATAAAATTCGGATATGTGATATTCATAATAAATAAATATTACCTGTTTCATTTCACTTTGACAATGTCTACACAATACTGCTACCATTCTCCCTCTCGGCCATGTATTTCTTTATCCCCAACCTTTCCTGCTTTCACTAAGACTCGAAGGAAAACTACATGTTTATGCCAGCTGCAGATCACTGGTGATATTTCATGACGAGGGCGTCGGTTGAAATGCAACAGTTTGAGTGACACTTTAAATGTCAACAGCCCTCAGAACGGAAGTCAACGAAACGACGTCACATCCGGTCCACGATTTATATGCCCTTTTGACTTCCGTGCCTTCAAGACGCGTCTGCGTGCTGTCCTTTATCGTATATACGTCTAAGTTAAGATGCGTCTTTTTGTTAGATAACGAGGGCCGTGTTTTCATGGACATCTGATAAAACCACGTGACGTCCGGCTGTGTATTTTTTTGTCTCTTTGGCTTGCGAGACATCAAGCAGAAAACACGTGTATGCGTGCTGTCCCTAGTATGTTGGAGGACAACGCAAGCAATGTGGCTGCCTATAACGAAATCAGTTATCCGTCTATCTGTCTGTCTGTCTCTCTCACGCGCGTACACAACTAGATTGTTTCTCTGATGTAATTTTTAAACGTAGTTCACTCCAAACAAGGCAGGCTGCCACTGTAGACGTAAGAGGCTACTGAGAAGAAAGAAAAGGGAGAAGGTTGGAGGGGGTCAACCTAAACTGGAATCTCCGCAGCGAGATGTCTGTTTACATTAGTTTTAAATGTCTGCACGTCAATACTGTCGGGGAAACAGGGGGCAGGGAGGAAGTTCCAGAGGCCAGCAGCACGAGAAAAGAAGCTATTTGAGTAGAAGGCCTTCCGGCATCTGGGAACCTCCACAGTGAATGAATGAGATTTAGCTGATTGTCGAGTTGGCCTAGTGAATTTACGTCGAGGGGGTACCAGAGTAGCCAATTCATCGGAGCATAATCCATTGAAGTATTTGTAAAACAAGCACAAGGATGCTACATTGCGGCGATGGGACAGAGGCTGAAGCTTGGTTGACAGTGAGGGTCCAATTAGGTTGGCGATTCTTTTTGGACCTTGTCAAGGAGGGAGAGACTAGTAGATGATGCACCAGCCCAGATGTGACAACAATACTCCATGCATGGGCGGATGGTGGCTTCGTAGAGATAGAAGATAATGTCAGGTGTGAGGAGTTTAATAGCACGGTAGAGGGAGCCAACCTTCTTTGCGGCAGCCTTGGCAATGTCTTCAATGTATTTGTTCCATTATGTGACTTTTTCTGTTGGTTAGGACGATGACACGGGTGTATATTTGTGTATACACACACCGGTAAGTAAAACAACTGGTGTGAAAACTGCTCATGAGGAAGATGCACAGCTCCCAATTTAGGATGACCACTTAAACTTTAACCCTTATTCACAGGGGTCCTTTACGTATACAGTGGCAACTTGCTTTGTTTGGGGTTCTCTAATTTAAATCAAAAGAATTACAACAATAACCATAATAGTCTTACGCATAAATTTATGGCAAGATAAAAGATATTATCTATCGAACAAAGTCGTCTATATATCCGGAAAGATTTCAGAAGTTACGAGACATTTCAGATTGCGATCGAACGACCTGCCATTTCCGGAGGGTTTTTACATTTGAACAATGAAGAAAACAACTCAATGTCGGCAATCCCTTTCTTCTCGATTCGCTTCAGAAAAGTCATAATCATTTGAAAAGATCTGACATTTATACGCCGTTGAATTTCATTAAAATAATTTCATGTTTCACGTTTTTATTTTTTGTTAATTTATTTTTTTTTATATATATATTTTTTGTTTTTTGCAAAAACGATTTCTCGTGTTTCAATTCCAAACCGAGCAGATATATTTGAATCGCCCCCTGAACTTAAACGTGCTAAGGAATCTCCTTTTTTTTTGTTTCTTTTTATTTCCCCTTTTTTCAAATCGTTTTTCAAATCGTTTTGATTTTTCCCGCCAAAAGAGAAGAAACGTTGGTATCAGTAGATTGAAATATTCATCCTGCCATTATTCAAAAGAATAAAGATATATCTATGAAAAGAAAACAAAAAGTTACTATTAATTTGGACATTTAAATGTTATCAATATCACAGTTTTTTGATTAACAACATAAAACTTCGCCTTTCTGAACCGCCACTTATTATATTGCACAGCTTACTTAGGTAAAGGGTGCGAGACTTATCTCATAAACACCGTCGAGAAATATTCCTTCCACACTGGGATTAATAGGCAATAAATGTGTTTAATAATGGAAACAATCATATCCGGCCGGGTTGATTTGTTGTATCATTAATTTCTAGTAGCTTATTTTATTATTAGGAAAAACAATTAGGTAAAATGGATGAAAAATGTATGCAATTCTGTACAACATTCTTCTCCGGCCGGGTTGATTTGTTGCATCATTAATTTCTAGTAGCTTATTTTATTTTTAGGAATTTTTTTTAGGTAAAATGGATGAAAAATGTATGCAATTCTGTACAACAGTCTTCTCCGGCCGGGTTGATTTGTTGCATCATTAATTTCTAGTAGCTTATTTTATTATTAGGAAATTTTTTTAGGTAAAATGGATGAAAAATGTATGCAATTCTGTACAACAGTCTTCTCCGGCCGGGTTGATTTGTTGCATCATTAATTTCTAGTAGCTTATTTTATTATTAGGATTTTTTTTTAGGTAAAATGGATGAAAAATGTATGCAATTCTGTACAACAGTCTTCTCCGGCCGGGTTGATTTGTTGCATCATTAATTTCTAGTAGCTTATTTTATTATTAGGAAATTTTTTTAGGTAAAATGGATGAAAAATGTATGCAATTCTGTACAACAGTCTTCTCCGGCCGGGTTGATTTGTTGCATCATTAATTTCTAGTAGCTTATTTTATTATTAGGAAATTTTTTTAGGTAAAATGGATGAAAAATGTATGCAATTCTGTACAACAGTCTTCTCCGGCCGGGTTGATTTGTTGCATCATTAATTTCTAGTAGCTTATTTTATTATTAGGAAAAACAATTAGGTAAAATGGATGAAAAATGTATGCAATTCTGTACAACAGTCTTTTCCGGCCGGGTTGATTTGTTGCATCATTAATTTCTAGTAGCTTATTTTACTTATTAGGAAAAACAATTAGGTAAAATGGATGAAAAATGTATGCAATTCTGTACAACAGTCTTCTCCGGCCGGGTTGATTTGTTGCATCATTAATTTCTAGTAGCTTATTTTATTATTAGGAAATTTTTTTATGTAAAATGGATTAAAAATGTATGCAATTCTGTACAACAGTCTTCTCCGGCCGGGTTGATTTGTTGCATCATTAATTTCTAGTAGCTTATTTTATTATTAGGAAATTTTTTTATGTAAAATGGATGAAAAATGTATGCAATTCTGTACAACAGTCTTCTCCGGCCGGGTTGATTTGTTGTATCATTAATTTCTAGTAGCTTATTTTATTATTAGGAAAAACAATTAGGTAAAATGGATGAAAAATGTATGCAATTCTGTACAACAGTCTTCTCCGGCCGGGTTGATTTGTTGCATCATTAATTTCTAGTAGCTTATTTTATTATTAGAGAAAATTTTTTAGGTAAAATGGATGAAAATGTATGCAATTCTGTATAATAGTCTTCTCCGGCCGGGTTGATTTGTTGCATCATTAATTTCTAGCAGCTTATTTTATTATTAGGAATTTTTTTTAGGTAAAATGGATGAAAAATGTATGCAATTCTGTACAACAGTCTTCTCCGGCCGGGTTGATTTGTTGTATCATTAATTTCTAGTAGCTTATTGTATTTTTAGGAAAAATATTTTGGTAAAATGGATGAAAAATGTATGCAATTCTGTACAACAGTCTTTTCCGGCCGGGTTGATTTGTTGTATCATTAATTTCTAGTAGCTTATTGTATTTTTAGGAAAAATATTTTGGTAAAATGGATGAAAAATGTATGCAATTCTGTACAACAGTCTTCTCCGGCCGGGTTGATTTGTTGCATCATTAATTTCTAGTAGCTTATTGTATTTTTAGGAAATTTTTTTAGGTAAAGTGGATGAAAAATGTATGCAATTCTGTACAACAGTCTTCTCCGGCCGGGTTGATTTGTTGCATCATTAATTTCTAGTAGCTTATTTTATTTTTAGGAAAAAAATTTAGGTAAAATGGATGAAAAATGTATGCAATTCTATACAACAGTCTTCTCCGGCTGGGTTGATTTGTTGCATCATTAATTTCTAGTAGCTTATTTTATTATTAGGAAAAAAATTTAGGTAAAATGGATGAAAAATGTATGCAATTCTGTACAACAGTCTTCTCCGGCCGGGTTGATTTGTTGCATCATTAATTTCTAGTAGCTTATTTTATTTTTAGGAAAAAAATTTAGGTAAAATGGATGAAAAATGTATGCAATTCTGTACAACAGTCTTCTCCGGCCGGGTTGATTTGTTGCATCATTAATTTCTAGTAGCTTATTTTATTATTAGGAAAAAAATTTAGGTAAAATGGATGAAAAATGTATGCAATTCTGTACAACAGTCTTCTCCGGCCGGGTTGATTTGTTGCATCATTAATTTCTAGTAGCTTATTTTATTTTTAGGAAAAAAATTTAGGTAAAATGGATGAAAAATGTATGCAATTCTGTACAACAGTCTTCTCCGGCCGGGTTGATTTGTTGCATCATTAATTTCTAGTAGCTTATTTTATTTTTAGGAAAAAAATTTAGGTAAAATGGATGAAAAATGTATGCAATTCTGTACAACAGTCTTCTCCGGCCGGGTTGATTTGTTGCATCATTAATTTCTAGTAGCTTATTTTATTTTTAGGAAAAAAATTTAGGTAAAATGGATGAAAAATGTATGCAATTCTGTACAACAGTCTTCTCCGGCCGGGTTGATTTGTTGCATCATTAATTTCTAGTAGCTTATTTTATTTTTAGGAAAAAAATTTAGGTAAAATGGATGAAAAATGTATGCAATTCTGTACAACAGTCTTCTCCGGCCGGGTTGATTTGTTGCATCATTAATTTCTAGTAGCTTATTTTATTATTAGGAAAAAAATTTAGGTAAAATGGATGAAAAATGTATGCAATTCTGTACAACAGTCTTCTCCGGCCGGGTTGATTTGTTGCATCATTAATTTCTAGTAGCTTATTTTATTTTTAGGAAAAAAATTTAGGTAAAATGGATGAAAAATGTATGCAATTCTGTACAACAGTCTTCTCCGGCCGGGTTGATTTGTTGCATCATTAATTTCTAGTAGCTTATTTTATTTTTAGGAAAAAAATTTAGGTAAAATGGATGAAAAATGTATGCAATTCTGTACAACAGTCTTCTCCGGCCGGGTTGATTTGTTGCATCATTAATTTCTAGTAGCTTATTTTATTATTAGGAAAAAAATTTAGGTAAAATGGATGAAAAATGTATGCAATTCTGTACAACAGTCTTCTCCGGCCGGGTTGGTTTGTTGCATCATTAATTTCTAGTAGCTTATTTTATTATTAGGAAAAACAATTGGGATAAATGGATGAAAAATGTATGCAATTCTGTACAACAGTCTTCTCCGGCCGGGTTGATTTGTTGCATCATTAATTTCTAGTAGCTTATTTTATTATTAGGAAAAACAATTGGGATAAATGGATGAAAAATGTATGCAATTCTGTACAACAGTCTTCTCCGGCCGGGTTGATTTGTTGCATCATTAATTTCTAGTAGTTTATTTTATTTTTAGGAAAAACAATTGGGATAAATGGATGAAAAATGTATGCAATTCTGTAGGGCCATTATCCAACATAAGTGAGAAAGAGCTGACAGACTTTGTAATAATGAACACCCAGATTCATTTCAGCTTCAAAAGAAAGACATAAAAACTCGAACTCTGCTGATTTCGCTGGCTGAGTGGGACATGCGTCAGTTCTGTACGAAAAAAATACCAAAACTGCTGATATTATCTCGCGGTGATAAAAACGAGAAAGAGAGAAAGGGAAAGAGAAAGAGAGAATACAAGGTCTGAAAGCGAAGGAAAGAGACACAATATACATAAAAAAAGATGGAGCTAGAAAGAATAACTACAGTCTTTTGCGTTCTGAATTCAACATGTCTTGGTTAGCAGTTGTTTTTAGCTTTAACCCGGCAGCCAGCCGTTTCAATTGTTTATATTTAAGTTGTCATCTCGGTAACACCGGCGACCCCCGATGTTATAACAATCTTAGATTGCATTCACTATAATAATGCAACAAAAACACATTCTTCATTCTACGTGTCTCTCTAAAAGGGTTTGGTAGTTTTGTTTTACGGCATATCAACCCTTTTTGGGTTATTTAATGCCGAATCTGGTCATTATAGTGAAAGTTTTTATGTTTCAAGTTCTTTATATCTTCAAATGTTTAATCATGGTTTTTGGTTTGGTAGTTTTGTTTTACGGCATATCAACCCTTTTTGAGTTATTTAATGCCGAATCTGGTCATTATAGTAAAAGTTTTTATGCTTCAAGTTCTTTATATCTTCAAATGTTTAATCATGGTTTTTGGTTTGGTAGTTTTGTTTTACGGCATATCAACCCTTTTTGGGTTATTTAATGCCGAATCTGGTCATTATAGTGAAAGTTTTTATGTTTCAAGTTCTTTATATCTTCAAATGTTTAATCATGGTTTTTGGTTTGGTAGTTTTGTTTTACGGCATATCAACCCTTTTTGAGTTATTTAATGCCGAATCTGGTCATTATAGTAAAAGTTTTTATGCTTCAAGTTCTTTATATCTTCAAATGTTTAATCATGGTTTTTGGTTTGGTAGTTTTGTTTTACGGCATATCAACCCTTTTTGGGTTATTTAATGCCGAATCTGGTCATTATAGT
This sequence comes from Sepiola atlantica, assembly GCA_963556195.1. Taxonomy (NCBI): domain Eukaryota; kingdom Metazoa; phylum Mollusca; class Cephalopoda; order Sepiida; family Sepiolidae; genus Sepiola; species Sepiola atlantica. The sequence goes on from OY744552.1 coordinate 3,998,936, forward strand.
GAAAGTTTTTATGTTTCAAGTTCTTTATATCTTCAAATGTTTAATCATGGTTTTTGGTTTGGTAGTTTTGTTTTACGGCATATCAACCCTTTTTGAGTTATTTAATGCCGAATCTGGTCATTATAGTAAAAGTTTTTATGCTTCAAGTTCTTTATATCTTCAAATGTTTAATCATGGTTTTTGGTTTGGTAGTTTTGTTTTACGGCATATCAACCCTTTTTGGGTTATTTAATGCCGAATCTGGTCATTATAGTGAAAGTTTTTATGTTTCAAGTTCTTTATATCTTCAAATGTTTAATTATGGTTTTTGGTTTGGTAGTTATATCTGTTTCTATTTAACCCATAGTTGGGGCCCTAACAGGTACTACCACTCCGGGTCAGGGTGGACCTGGGAGCAATGGTAATTAAGAGGAGGCTCCACATTCCCCAAAGTCCGTAAGCCGGATCTCACCATCGGATGTAGTTTAAGGTCATATCCAGGACCGGGAGTAGGGTAGGAAAAATAAAATAAAAAAGGGGAGGGAGAAAGGGAGAGGGGCTGTTGTTTTTGTTTTTGTTTTTGTAGAACATAATTAAGTTTTACAAAAAAAAAAAAAAAAAAAAAAAAAAAAAAAACGTCAATGTAGGTGAATTTCGTCTCAGGGAGCCACAGGGCAGCCTGATCTGGTATCACCAGTCTCTAAAAGGGAAATAAGGGTTCATTTCCGCCGTCGCGTTTGATCCAGCAGATGTTTTGAGAATATGCGATGTGTAACACAAATTAAGGAGTGGTTCAACCGATTCAAAAATGGCAAGCGTTATGGCAGGTCCCAAACTGCTCGGAGTGCAGGGGTTGTTGAGAACGTGTGAAGAAAGAGATAATGCGGAACCCTACGGCGGAGATGACCACCATTTCAAAAGAAGACTTCCAGAGGCGTTTCCGGCAGCGGATGGATCGGTGGGCTAAGTGTGTGGTGCAAGCACAAGAGACCTACTTTGAAAGGGGATTAGATTCCCATCCCCGTCACGTATTTGAAATATTTTTTCTGGACTAAGGTCGGATACTTTTTAGACAGGCCTCGTACAGGATATAATGTGTCACACTGCAATAACAGTTTCGTTTTGCGTAGTTCTTATAGCACCGCCCGCCGATACGAAAAGAATCACATCCAAGATGAGAACAGTAGTCCGAATCATCCAAATAATACAAATGAAGAGTTCGAACGCAAAACGCGATAAATCCAATTCGTTTAAATTGAGACCTTAAACGATTTAAACATGAATATATTAAATCCAGACTTCGAATGAAAGCTGATTTTGAAACCAAAAATATGATTTACGTATTCAACAACGTTTCGTCTTTATTTAAAGACGTTCCCAGAATTATTTGTCTGAAGAAAATAACATACAAAGTACAAAATATTTCAAAAGAATAGTAGTAGGAGAAGAAAAGCTAAAAAACGACCGCTTATGAAAAGATAAATTATGATCTACAAATAGATGGTAGCAGTTGGAGAAACGTAATAAACTGTAGAAAGTGTGGGGATAAAAATGGTAGCGGTCGGAGTGACTGTGCGTGATGCAAGCCGAAAATGGTCGCTTATGAAAGGAAAAATTATCCAAATAATACAAATGAGGAGTTCGAACGCAAAACGCGATAAATCCAATTCGTTTAAATTGAGACCTTAAACGATTAAAAAATGAATATATTAAATCTAGACTTCGAATGAGAGCTGATTTTAATTGAAATCTACCAGAAATCATTTCGGTATCATATCATGTAACACATAGCTTTTGGGTGTCGCCAAGTGTTGAAATGCAACATTTTTTGTAGGGACAGTTTCGTGATTTTGAAAATGGCGTTTATCGCGTTTTGTCATTCGAACTCTTCAAATTATTCATCGTAATCTAAAAAAAAAAAAAACGAAATTCCACATAATAAAAAAACTTTTCTGCATACCAGTTTTTAATACAGATGAAGTTGATCAATTCCATACCCAGCAGACAATTTGTCTTCAAACGAAATTGAAATTGCGGGGTTTCATTTTCAGTTGGCATCGAAATTCTGATAATATTCTTCTCTTTGAATATTGGTTCTCATTAACTATTTTAAAATCGTGTAATCATGATCATTGTATCGTTTAAGTTCTACATCGACGACGGTATATATGAATATACCAATATATTACGAAAGCACTTTGTATTTGATAAGATCGCCGGCTACATGCTCAGGTAGCCGATTTCGAATCCATCTCGGGCGATATCTTCAATTTAATAAGTGTTAGTAAATTCGTCTCCTGTGAATATATTGTATCAATTAATATTCATCAGAGAAATATCATTAGAATTTTAATAGAATTCGAACAAAGGATCTCGCAATATCAATTTTTCTGACGACATAGTGTCTGGTGAATTATAATTTATCAGATCCATTTTTTTAAATGCAGAACGGATGTGGAGAATATTAGTTGTCTTTTCTTTCTTTGTCGAAAGTGTTCGTTAGACTATACGTTGAATTATCCAGACGAGAGGCTAAATTGTTTAGCTGAAATAACAACCCCGTCCTTAAAAATCATTTTAGTTTGTTTCATAAGAATCACGGCAACAATTCGAACGACTGTAGAAACCGTATGTGTAAAGCTTTGTATGCAATCATTTCCCACCACAAATCACAGACGTTCAGGCTCGTTGGTCCAAGATTTAATGGAATAGGGCCGTGTTCAGAATGAAAATGATTCTGTCGAAATCGCGTATTAGTGATCGTTTAGTTCTTACCCCTAACCCTAACCTTAACCCTAACCATAACCCTAACCCTAATCTTAACCTTAACCCTAACTCTAACCCTAACCCTAACCTTAACCTTAACCTTAACCTTAACCCTAACCCTTAACTTAACCTTAACCTTAACCCTAACCCTAGCCTAAACCTTAACCCTAAACCTAACCCTAACCCTAACCCTAACCCTAACCCTAACCCTAACCTTAACCCTAACCCTAATCTTAACCCTAACCTTAACCTTAACCTTAACCCTAACCCTGACCCTAGCCTTAACTTAACCTTAACCTTAACCCTAACCTTAACCTTAACCTTAACCCTAACCCTAACCTTTAACTTAACCTTAACCTTAACCCTAACCCTAGCCTAAACCTTAACCCTAAACCTAACCCTAACCTTAACCTTAACCTTAACATTAACCCTAACCTTAACCTTAACTTTAACTTTAACCCTAACCCTAACCCTAAACCTAACCCTAACCCTAACCCTAACCTTAACCCTAACCCTAACCCTAACCCTAAACCTAACCCTAACCCCAACCTTAACCGTAACCTTACCCTAACCCAAATGATACATATTTTATGAACATAATCGTAATTCTTCTTTTAAAGAAATAAAAATCAATACAAACAAATCAGACAAGTAAATGTGGTATTAAGGCCTCGATAACCGTAAACAGAATTATGCCAGCACGTTTGTAAAAAAAACGACTCGTAAAACTAAAATGGCCGCTAAAACAAAATAGCGTCTGCAACAAAATGGTTTCATAAACGATGATTTATCAACACTGAAATAAATAATATATAATATAATATAACTTATGTGGGTGTATGTTTGTTGATATAAATATTAACTGCATTCAATCAAAAAGTTATAATGATATTTATTTAAAAATGAAATAAGGAAAACCAAAAATATGATTTATGTATTCAACAACGTTTCGTCCTTATTTAAAGACGTCTTTAGGATTATTTGTCTGAAGAAATAACATACAAAGTACAAAATATTTGAAAACAATGGTAGTAGGAGAAAAGCTAAAAAAAGACCGCTTATGAAAATATAAATTATGAGCTACAAATAGATGGTAGCAGTTGGAGAAATCTAATAAACTGTAGAAAGTGTGTAGATAAAAATGGTAGCGGTCGGAGTTATTTAACAATTAAGGAAGGGGAGTGACCGTGCGTGATGCAAGCTGAAAATGGTCGCTTATGAAAGGAAAAAATATGAGTTACAAATAGAGGGTAGCAGTGGAAAATGTTGAGTTTAATGTGGAAAGTGTAGGAGAAAATGATTGCGGTCGGAGTTATTAAACCATTATGGACGGGGAGTTACCGGGCGTGATGTAAGCTGAAAATGGTCGCTGATGAAAGGAAAAATGATGAGTTACAAATAAAGGGTAGCAGTGGGAAAAGTTGATTTAAATGTGGAAAGTGTAGGGGGAAAATGGTAGCGGTCGGAGTTATTAAACTATTAGGGAGGGGGGTTGGCGTGCGTGATGTAAGCCGATATAGGTCGCTTCTGAAAAGATAAGTTATGAGGTCAAAACGATGGTAGCAGTAGGAGAAATTAAATAAACTGTGGAAGGTGTGGAGGGCAAAAATTGGTAGCGGTCGGAGTAATTTAAACTATGACGGAAGAGGTAACATGCGTATTGTCTATTGAAGTTATAAACTTTGTATCAAATGATATGCATTTCATACTTATCTAGTGAAGTTATTGTTGTTATGTAAAATTAGATGACATTTTAATAGTAAATAAATGTGTTTTCTCAGGTTTTATTCATAGGAAGTGTTCTCTTCGTTGCTACTATGTTAATAATCCAGTATGAATTGTTTGAAAGGCCTACAACTAATACCCACTTCATCTCTTTGATTTAACATTTTAGAAACGTAATAGGTTTTGCAACGTCGGACTTGAAGTTTACACACGCGTAGAACGTTCATAGAAACATGAGGAGCGATGTCCTGGTATTCACGTACACTGTAATGTTGGATAAAATTGTATGGCGTTCTAATTGCTCATCATTATTTTTAATAATTAATATTACCATATAAACAATGCTTTCTAAAACAAGGACATTTCTAATTACAATTTGCACCGCCACGTGCCGTCCAAAGACTCTCATCCATATTCGTTTTATCAACACCGAACCGACAACACAAAAAACGAGATGAGGACTAAAAAAATAGGTATTTTATATATCTTTATTTTGAAATTAAAAAATTCGGATGATGAAGTATATCTTCGAAAATTAAATTTGAAAAAAAAAAGAAGTTAATAAAACTAAAATGTATTGTACGGCGTTCTAATTGCTCATTCTTATTTTTAATAATTAATATTACCATATAAACAATGCTTTCCGAAACAAGGACAACATTTCTTATTATATTAATTTATTACTAGCGGGACCCGTGTAAATTACACGAAATGATGTTTTCAATACTAATTATCTTGTTCCTAACCTATACATTACTTTGTAAATGCTTTAGATTCAATTAAATTTGGCTCCAATTCATGAGTAGCATACAAAGATGCGGAAGGTCGTTGCTTTTGATGTAAGCGTGACACACAAAATAACACACACGCTATCGTGTTAATATGTGTTTTCCTCGTCGTCCCCTCCCTACCTCCCACCCCATTCGATGTAGAAAATAAATCTTAGAGGTGGGTTTGGATCGAACTATAAACCAGTCGGGCCGACGTCAAAAACCGACGTCAAAATCCTACGTCGCTAACGTTGCGGCAAAGAGAAATACTTGAAAATATTACGAAAATTAGGTGACTTGAATGCTTTTCAAAATTTAGGTGCGACACGCTGGCGCAGAGTTTTAGATGTAAGCGTGACACACGAACACATAGGCTATCGTATTAATATATAGAAGGTGAGTGTTATATAAAACAACCACTTAAAAAATATTCAAGTTGTCCTGTTAAGAGAAACTCAGATCGACAATCTCGAATGTACTGTTTTGATTCTGCTTAGAGTTGCTATATTTTAAAAAGAAAACAAAGAATATCCTGTTTTTCTTATACATCATGAAATTCTTCTATTTTGTGTTTTGATGACCCCGAGCAACACCGGGTAGCCCTGCTAGTACATAATAAAATGTCAGTGAATAAAATCTTGAACCTTAGCTTATTAAGTATCTAACGCATCCTTGTCTGCTTGTCAATCGGTTAGGGTTAGGGTTAGGTTTAGGGTAAGGGTAAGGGTAAGGATTAAGGTAAGTGGTAGGGTAATGGTTAGGGTTAGGGTTAGGGTTAGGGTTAGTGTTATGATTAAGGTAAGGGTTAGGGTAATGGTTAGGGTTAGAGTTAGGGTTATGGTTAGAGTTAAGGGTTAGGGTAATGGTTAGGGTAAGGGTTAGGGTTAGTGTTATGATTATGGTAAGGGTTAGGGTAAATGTTGGGGTTACGGTTAGAGTTAGGGTTAGGGTAATAGTTAGGATTAAGGTTATGGTTAAGTAAGGGTTAGGGTAAGTGTTAGGGTTAGGGTAATGGTTAGGGTAAGGGTTAGGGTTAAGGTAAAGGTTAAGGTTAGGGTTAAGGTATAGGTTAGGGTTAGGGTTAGGATTAGGGAAAGGGTTAGGGTTAGGGTTAGGGTAATGGTTAGGGTAATGGTTAGAGTTAGGGTTAGGGTTGGGGTAATGGTTAGGATTAGCGTTATGGTTATGGTAAGGGTTAGGGGTAGTGTTTGGGTTAGGGTTAGGGTTAGGGTAATAACTAGGATTAAGGTTAGGGTTAGGGAAAGGGTTAGGGTTAGTACATTAGAATAGTGTCAGTTAAAAGATCTCATAATTGGTTGGAAACAATTATTGCACAAATTGTTTATGACACCAATTTTTTTCAAGTAAGATATTAAATCGCAGAATTATCTTTGAAAATATTTATTGTTTATTTACAATAAGCATCACCATTTGACATTTTCAAATTAGTTCGTATATTACAGGACGAAATTATTTTTGACACCGGGATTTTCATGGTACAAACAATATTTAAGCTATACTTGTATTTCAATCTTGACTTAAAATATGTGTTTCTTTGTATGGTTTAGTTTTGTAAACCCCCGCAAATAAATCGTTTTATGTTGCGACGGGGTTTTCTTTTGTGTGCACTTTGTGTGCAAAATGTTTTCACAAATTAGGACTCTTATTTTAACCCTAACCAAAACCCAAACCCAAACCCAAACCCTAACCCTAACCGTAAAACCTTAACCCTTCACCCAAACCGTAACCTTTATCTTAACTCAAACGCTAACCCTAACCCGAAACCTGCATGGATCACACTGATTAGTTATATATTGGCTTAAGGAAAGAAAAATAAACACTAGTTTATTACTGATTACACCTTGCATTGAACAATTGAAATTTGAAATAAATTTAGACAATCGTCGCATATTTATCACTCTTTTTTCTTCTATCTCTCTCTCTCTCTATATATATATATATATATAGCATCTTTTTATATTTTTTATACATTACCTCGATATTTGGCTCTGTTGAGCGAGGTACGAAACCGGTCAGCTGCCCTTTCATCTTTTTAATTTCTTAAATTCAGTATGAATAATAAATATTGTCTCTTCAATGCTATTTTAAAGTTTTGTACGACAAAGAAAATATTTAAATATATATATATATATATATATATATATATATATATATATATATATATATATATATAACTTTAATTCCTATATAATTTTATTGCTAGCTACCATATTGCAGAATGGTTCTTAAATGTAGTGTTTAGATAGTATTATTATTATTTTTTATTATTGTTATAATTAATGTTATTTGATATGCAAATTACTATATCATACGGTAGTCTTAAGGGTAATATATTATTATTATTATTTTATCATTATTATTATTTATTTATGAATATATTAGTGATATTTTAAGCTGAATTATTTCGACACTTGATTATTGGGGAAATGGTCGTGTAATCAGTACTATTGGAGAGCCATGAATATTATAACTGTCCTGTTTTTAAATCTCCGAAACAGTTACATGGTAAACAGCTGATGATCCCCGTGTTAATATTAGACGCTTAAGGTCTCCTGTTTTTGTTTCACTCTTAGATAATTAACCCCCCTTTTTTAAAAAAAAATTTGTTTACTTATAATTTTTCATTTATTAATTTTCCAACGAATGTTAAGTCTGCAATATCTTGGATTTAGTTAGTTTGTCTGGGAATTTAAACTGCATTTTACATTTTTTATTTTTTTTATTTTAATGACTGAAAGCTTCTTTAGACTATATATATATATATATATATATATATATATATATATATATATATATATATACGTACATGTCGGAAAGATTAAAAATAAACATTCGCCTAAAAGCCTCAGTGCAATGCTCTGACTCTGAGTTGAGTATTATGGAATGTTTAGATATCTATCCAAACCACTTTCAGTGTAAATACCACTTGGATTCTCCGTTATTACGTGACAATCCCTCGTGGTCTAATGTGACTAGGTGAACGCTTACAGATTCAAACTGTCTCTGTGAACCGTGTTCGCGCCCTATGACCGTCTGAGATTGTTACTTCCTTACGCTGATGAGAGCGATAAGCTTGGAACGACGTCGTACGTAGGTAAAATATTAAGAAAATATTAAAAAATAATTATATATATATATATATATATATATATATATATATATATATAATTAACCTGACATATATATATATATATATATATATATATATATATATATATATATATATATATATATATATATATAAATGTCTGGTTCATTTTATATTCCAATAACCATGTTTTTATTTTATTATTTTTATTTTTATTTTCTCACATTTACAAAAAACATAACATTTCTGTGAGCTGTATTTTACGGTCCGTTTCATTTGTCGTGAGCCAAACTACATTTTTCTGTCAAAATCGTCCTCGCAATCCTACAAAATCATCAGAAAAATACACTAAGAGCAAAAAGTTCTTGGATTAAGTCTCGAAAAAACTGCACTTTATGTTTTATATTAACAAATATTAAAAAATGATTATATATATATATATATATATATATATATATATATATGAATTCTTATTCAATTGTTGCTTTTTCTTGATCCATTTATATCATTTTATCGACATTCATACTACCAATGATCGCCCGTTAAAGATTGCCTTGACATGTTTAAACGGTAGAATCAGATCCCAACGCCATTACAAAATGGCGACCCTTATGCAATTACTCTCGGTAAGTGTTTTCTCACTCCGACATCCGCTTTTACATCGTGCATATACAAAAGCTGCCCGATGATTTCATCACAGATCTGATGGTCCTAAATAGTTTTGTGCAATTCCATGAAGAGGGGGAATGAGTGCAATGCAGAAACGCGTTCACCCTGACTAGTTTCATGATTGATTTACATGT
>OY744552.1:4010587-4018087 GCA_963556195.1 Sepiola atlantica
ATCCTAACCCTAACCCTAACCCTAAACTCTAACCCTAAACTCTAAGCCTAACCCTAACCCTAATCCTAATCCTAACCCTAACCCTAAACTCTAACCCTAACCCTAAACTCTAACCCTAACCCTAAACTCTAACCCTAAACTCTAAGCCTAACCCTAACCCTTACCCTAAACTCTAAGCCTAAGTCTAACCCTAACCCTAACCCTAACCCTAAACTGACTTACTAAAATGACTTACTAAATATTCCCCCAAATTTCAGTTTCTTTCGACTTTTATAGAAAACGACCCGCGTTTCCGTGACTTCGCGTCGTCAATGTTCGGGCAGGTTACGTAAGGCGCGAAAATTGCCGAAAGTATTATCGAATCAGGTTGAAGTAGGCAGCCGATAACTTATGAAACAATAAATGTCTACGATCTGTGTACGTGCGTTAAATCTCCCGAAGGACTCATTGAGTTCTGTCAGCAACGGTCACTGACCCTAAACCCTAACCCTAACCCTAACCCTAACCCTAACTCTAACCCTAAACCTGAACCCTAACCCTAACCCTAAACTCTAACCCTAAACTCTAACCCTAAACTCTAAGCCTAACCCTAACCCTAACCCTAACCCTAAACTCTAACCCTAAACTCTAAGCCTAACCCTAACCCTAACCCTAACCCTAACCCTAAACTCTAACCCTAAACTCTAACCCTAACCCTAACCCTAACCCTAACCCTAAACTCTAAGCCTAACCCTAACCCTAAACTCTAACCCTAAACTCTAAGCCTAACCCTAACCCTAACCCTAAACTCTAACCCTAAACTCTAAGCCTAACCCTAACCCTAACCCTAACCCTAAACTCTAACCCTAAACTCTAAGCCTAACCCTAACCCTAACCCTAACCCTAAACTCTAACCCTAAACTCTAAGCCTAACCCTAACCCTAACCCTAACCCTAACCCTAAACTCTAGCCCTAACCCTAACCCTAACCCTAACCCTAACCCTAACCTTACTTAATCACTTAACCGCGTGCATGCGCATCACTTCCTATTTTTTTTAAGTGAGAAAGCCGGTAATAACAGCAACACATCCATTTTCAATTCTGACTGATCACTACCAACACCAATGGAATTGTTACAATCTCATACTCTGAAGAAGCTAGGTATATAGCGAAATTATTAGTCAAAAGATCAAAGTAAAAATGAAAAAAAAATCTGTTCTAATTTTATTTTATTAATAACTAGCGGAACCCGTCGCCCGGCGTTGCCCGGGAAAAAGTACCACCTATTGCATGACGTCGAATGAAAAGAAAAACGGCCTATAGTTACCGTGTTGGCGAATGTTTTGAATTTAAAAAGAAAAAGAAAAAAGTGGCCGCGTAGAATGGGATCGAACGCTGAAACAGTCGATCTTGAAACCTGCCTTCTTAACCACTGCTCCACAGTTTCGACTTAAAAATACACGTGAAAATAGGCCAAGGCATAGGCAGAATGAGAAAGAACGTAATCTGATATTCGCGGAAAATCATCGGAGTTGACGGGAACAGTCATTAAGTCTTTGCGTATTGCTTTATATTATGTAGTAAATTAATACCAGGCAAATAATAAATAAGGACGGACGGTTTTGTGAAAAGTAAACTGTGTTTATTAGTTCCCGGTGTCGATGAGTGTAGTGACAGTACATAATTGTTAGGGAGAAAAGTTTTTGCTACCACCTATATGGAGTTGTTTTTTTTGGAGAGTCGTGGATGGCTGGCCAAATGTAATATTTAGTGTTAGCTAGGAAAAAAGAATAACAAATTTACTAAAACACGCTCGAGTGAATAAGTGTAATGCAATGGTGAGTTTAGTAGCCTGTGATGCAGGTGGTTATTTTCCTATTCTCCGAGAAGGTATAGGGGAAAAATCGTCTCTACTTTATATATTAGATAAACGCATCTTAACATGCATTCAAGGCTTTTAGCTTCATTATATAAAACTATGTATACATAAAATCAAAAATATATAAAAAATATGCATAAATAAACATAAAATTAAGTAAGTATTATTTATGAAATATAATGGCCCCTTACTAAACAAGAGAGACGGAGTCGTGTCCCTGTGCATGCATAAAATCCGGTACAAATATAACCACTTTAGGGTTCCGTATAACTAATAAAGGAGGGAACGATAGAAACAGTATATCAAGAATATGTATAAAAGATGAATTTAAGAAAATTTGAGAAAAATTAAACTATAATTAAAGAAAAAAGACACTTTTAGTGAAATTCTAGACATGTTTTTTTTATAGTCAAGTAAAGAAATAAACATTATATCAAGCTATATAAAAGGGTGGGAAGCGCCATCTAGCTTAGGCAGAAATACTTTATATTTAGACTGAGAGGTAATCAATCAGGTTTCAATGGTCAGTATTAGTCTAAAATGAAGGGCAGTGCCAACATAAAGAGAAGTTCATCTAAGTATGAAATTATTAATTTCAAATAAAGACATCCATAATGACGTATAAATAGTAGGGTAGACTGGACTTTCAAGCCTTGGTTGGGCAATAGTCTAAGAAAATGAAAAACAGCATAACTTGTAAGAAACATCGGTTACTTCAAGTCAACGACCTGCAGAGTTACACACAAGGTCGGGTTTTTTCATGTGGGGGGAAATTCAGCTCAGAAATAGTCACAGGTTTGGAACCAAAATAAAAATTGCTTCAGTTTAGAAAGATTTCTGCTTTTCTGAGCAAGGGCAGGACAGATGAAGTATAGTATCAGAACAGATACTATACTTTGCTCATAAAGGTCTAGAGTGGTGCAGACATTCTAAAGATGTTATTGTTTGTATTGTACATAAGAACATTAGATTGCTACTTTGTGAAAGGGGGTATATGTCTGCTTCTTTGTAGTTGTATATATCAACGACAAAAACGAGAAAGTGGAAAGTAAGAAAAATGATATAAGTATGTAAATCTTTTTTTTGTCTTTTCCTGAGAGAGAGTTAATTAAGGGGCAGTAACTGTGAATTGTAATTTTGAGCCAGATTTTGTCTTTAATATCTAACAACTTTGATTTCGTATTAAATTGTGATCATGGATCTCAACTTGTTCCAGTTTGAAGACCTACTTTATTTTACTTCCGAAAAAGCTAAACAGATCGATTTCTTGCAAGCCCATGGGCTTATTTCTGGCGAAGAAACCTGCAGTTGTGGGCAAAACATGCGACTTGTGCCATCAGCAGTGAATTCCATGCTGAATTGTATTCAGTAATTTCATTCGGGACAAAAAACTATTAAATTTTCCTTGCTGAATTTCGTTCAGTGATTTCATTCACTACAAAATTCAAATTTAAACCAAATACATTCTTAAATTTTCCATTACTGTATTCTTTTACGTTCATTTATTAATAATTAATTTCCAGTTAATTGCGTTCGATGTAATAACAACAGTTGAATAGAGTTACTGCCCCTTAATTAACTCTCTCGCAGGAAAAGACAAAAAAATGTTTTTTCGTACTTTTAAGCAACAAGAACCGTAATTCCTTCTTAGTTATTATTATTATTATTATTATTATTATTATTAGTCTAAGAAGTAGATGAGATTAACGTCGGGTGAGCTTCTTCATCAGAAAGTCAACTAAGTGCCTTGTTAGTTAAGGTCATTGATTCCGGCTTTGGTAACCATCTCATATTTTTCGGGAACGGTTTTTGATGTGGGATGATCATTTGAGAGGAAGTGTGCCGATGCTGTTTTGTGTTCATTCATATAAAATAATTGGCTTTAAATCTGAGCTTGTGAAACATCTTGTTCATCTATAAGATGTCAAATTCGATTATTTTTATCAGTTGTTTTGTGCAGGTATGGGATTAAATTGAATCCCCACGCAGATATCATATCAAACATACTATCAAATCGTGGCCGGTTATCTAACAAAACAGAGTAACACCTAAGTAATTCAAATAATATACTGTTCATAAGTCAAACTAACCCTTAACCCGTTTAACTTTCAGATCAATACGAGGCGTGTCTAAGACGTATCCAATTAAAATCAATAAATATTTATCATTTTATATTTAGGACCAAGAATGGAAAATTACGTTTTAAACAAAACAAAACATTTTTTTTAAGTATCGTTTTGGAAATAAAAAAATTAGACTCTTAATTTTCCGATTCCGATATCCCAAAAAGTTCTGATTTTTTCGATTCCCGATTCCGATCAATCGTCCCAACACTAATATATAACCCTAACCCTAACCCGGTACTTAAATCGATCTTGACCCAGTTTCCGTGAGTTTCTTGTCGCAAGCGTTCGGCTATCCTACGCCAATGCGATATTTTTCTTCTCTTTCATTCCTTAAACCAGGCTTTTCAAAGATTAAAATCTTATCATCAGAGGATAATTATGATTGATAAGTTGACAGAAGAGGACTGTCAAAGTTCTAAATTAGAAAGAGTTTTTAAAAAGAATTTTAAAGTTCAAACGGGTATGAAAATCACCAATAACAAAATCCGAATTTTCATATATATATATATATATATATATATATATATATATATATATATATATATATATATATATATATATATATATATATATAAACATTATTATCTTTGTACATTTTTACATTCACATTAACGACTGTCGAAATTGTTCAATTATTGTGGCTCTCGATTGTGGCTTGATGCGGCTTGTATTTTCTCGGTGAAATTCGACATTCGACTACTTGACCACCAAACACAAAGGCATAATTGAATAAAAAGGGCTATACACAAAGGTTGTGGGACCCAACTTATTTTTAAAATACACATTTTAAATCTATATTATGTATGAATCGATTGTTACTTAATTTTAATCTATGTTTTATTAAGACTGACTTTTCTTTATTTTATAGATTAGAATTTTTTTTTTTGTCCAAATTTGCTTTTTTGGATTCTTTTTTAGCAGGGGTTCAATCATAAAACTGGAGATCAGAATAATAGTTGTCAGACAAGAGAAACGACATTATTGAGAATGTCTCGGGGAAGAATGCCAGTCATCTTCGAGTAGACCGGGAAGATGTCCGACTTCGGTTCAGTGCACTGGCCTGCACATACGAAAAAAGTGTCATAAAATGTCGGGTCCAAAAATTTCTCAGCCCGGCTCAACAAAACGCGTATATATTTATATATATATTATATATATATATATATATATATATATATATATATATATATATATATATATATTGCTGCGGTCTATATCTGGCAGCCATTTTGTTTTGTATTATTCTCTACACAGTCGGAGAAGAATAAAATATTATTCTTCTTCTGGTCTAATTATTTTTGAAAAAGGGATGTCTTTTCCCGAAATATCAAATAGTGATTTTTAATCACCCGGACATCACACGAACAGCTAAAACACTCTTGCTGTTATGTAAGAAAAAAAAAAAAAGGATATAAAAAAAAGGAAAAATAAATAGTAAGTCTTATATCGTATTCGATTTATTTTTATTGTTTTTGTTCCTGTCCTTTCAACTTGCATCTTACCCGGAATTGCATTGCCCACAGCCTTTCAAAAACTTACTACTACTATACCCAGCAATGCTTCAAGCAAACTACCATTCTCTACTATATATATATATATATATATATACAACACTAACCTTTAATTTTCAATATATAAATTCTTTTAAAGGGTGAGAAGATATTTCTACACTTATTTGAAACTCTTTTCTCCTGACTTTTGGATATTTATTTTCAATAATCAGAATCCAACACCTTACTGGTGAGTTGTTTCCCCCCCCCCCCTCTTTCCCAATCAAACATTCAGTTTTAAAAAAGGCGATATATATATATATATATATATATATATATATATATATATATATATATATATATATATATATATGTATGTATATATATATATGGAAAATACAAGAGGAAAGCAAAAATGTTATTATTTACGTATTCATCAACGTTTCGTCTTTATTGTAGACCTCCTCAGGATGAGAAAAAAATACGGAAAAATCACACAGTCATTAATTTTGATTTGCCTAAAAAATGTTCGAGTTTCAACATGGCTGTGGATTAAAAAAGCAAAAATGAAAACAAAAAGCAAGGTTGGTAAACCCGTTATCAGCAGCAGTTTACACAGTTCAAGGGAAAGAGGAAATGGGGTGACAGCAGGGATTTATTAATTTTTATTTCTATTTTTAGCTCGGGAAAGATACGGTGCCTGGGTAATTTGTGTCAAAACCGAGCGTGGCCAATAGTGGATGTGGGTGTTGGGCGGAAGTCGGAACTTATCGTCATGTTTCGAATTAAAAAAGAAAGAAGAAAGAAAAATAATTTAGCTTTTTTATCAAAACTGCTGTTGATAATGTATCGCGTTGTTATAGAGTTGTATCTGAAACGTATAAACAAATTATTTTGTATTTTCGAACACTCAAAATAAAAAAAATTGTAATTACATGAACTTGGAATGTTTGCACACTGCTTAGATTTTGATGTTATGGGGTTTTTCACAACCATTGTTATTTTTTCTTTGTAGAGTTATAGAAAAATAAACTTTTAAAGGTGATTATTTCTCCGTTTTCGAATTTACGTTTTCACGCGCCCGGAAATAGAGGTTCTGTAGAAAAAAATTGCGTTTAGGGTAAACTACTTGAATTCATGTTTGCTATGCAAATTATCGAAAACAATAAAAAAGCACTTGACTTTTTTATTTGAAATAATCAAAATTCAGAGGACTTGTTTTGGGGTGTGAATTATGATGCAATCATGTAATAATAAACTTTGAAAAAATATATTGCTTAAAAACCAAATGAAATAATGAAAGTTAATATATATTAAACATTAAAGTTATACAAATTATACAAATTATTATGAAATATAAACGTGATAAACATCGTCTGTTTTAGACAAAGGATACGTATAACGTTTATTTTTAAACGTTATATCTATTAAAACATTCGTACGAAAGAAAAAGGAATGAAACCTTAGCAAATTGTTTATACAACCAAATATGTTATTATTATTATTATTATTATTATTATTATTATTATTATTATTATTATTATTATTATTATTATTATTATTATTATTATTATTATTATTATTATTATTATTATTATTATTTTATTATTATTATTTTTATTATTATTATTATTATTACTATATCAATAAAATATTCATGTGTTTTAGGGTTGGGGCTACGGTTAAGGTTGAGTTTAGAGGTTCAGAGTTTAGGGTTCAGGGTTAGGGTCAGGGTCAGTGTGTAAGGTAAAGGTTTACGGTTCGAGTTAGAGTTAGGGTAACATTTAGGTTTTGGTTTAGGGTTAGGGTTAAGGGTTCGGGTTCGAGTTAGGGTAAGGTTTAGTGTTAGGGTTAGGGTTAGGCTTTATGGCAGGGTTAAGGGTTAGGGTTAGTGTTAGGGTTTAGAGTTATGTTTAGGGTACAGGTTTAAGTTTACGGTTAGGGTTAAAGTTAATGTTAAGGGTTAATGTTAGGGTTAGAATTTAGGTTAGGTTAAGAGTTAACGTTAGAGTTATGTTTAGAATTT
>OY744552.1:4020587-4038087 GCA_963556195.1 Sepiola atlantica
AAAGAAACTTCCCTTTGTCAAAAATAATAAACACCAGAGGCAAACTCCGTCTGTGCATAAAACCTACCAAAATGGATGCCAGAACACAGCGTAGAAGTAAACCAGTCCCGCAGAGAATAGAAATTAAGTTTTAAAGTTATGTTATGCATATAAATGCGGTGTTTAAAAATACGTGTGTAATATCGGATAAATGATAGGTATTGTATGGTGATCGATTAACTGTTAGTTTTGATAATATATTTTTAATTTTTTTTATTTGTTTTTGTATGCTGTGGTGTTATTAACGTATTTATTTTTTCGTATTTTAATTTTTTTAATATAAAGTAAAGTAATTAATCTCTCATTTAAAATATACTCGATTTTATTAAATTTATTTATCATCATATATTCAAAAAGTAATGTTAATTGTGAGTTTCATCAAATTAGTTTATCAAATTAATGTAATATGTTACTTATAGGATTATATCATAATTTTTCTAGTATTCGGGTGTAAAGACAATGTAAGGGGAATATATATATATATATATATATATATATATATATATATATATATATATATATATATATATATATATATATATAGTGTGTCAGGTTGTATATGAAAAGAAAACAAATAAAGTGCTCGATCATATAAGAGAGCTAATATAATTTATTTAGATAACGTATATTACATATTTACCACGGGCAGATTTAGACATCTTTAGTAAATCTCTGTGCCTAGTGGAATCATCGGCAAGCTGAAACGATTGTAGTCACGCCCGATAGGGAATGGCGTCAATATATGGCGTTTTCTGTCATTGTTGACGCCATTCCCTGTCGGGCGTGTCTACAATCATTTCAGCTTGCCGATGATTCCACTGGGCACGGAGATTTACTAAAGATGTCTAAATTTGCCCTTTTGGATGAAACCGCGGTACATTGCTGAAATATGTAATATACAGTATCTAAATAAATTATATATATATATATATATATATATATATATATATATATATATATATATATATATATATATATATATATTGTACAAATCTATATATGTAAAGATATGAGGCATGTATAAGAAGGTACATTCTCATATGCATGTGTGATTTAGCGTGTATTCACAATTTTTCTATTTGTATTCTTGTCAACGGCAATGCTATCTCCCTCGTACCCCGGATAAAAAAAAATGTGAACTGCGAAAAATATTTCGCGGTAGTTTTGCGAATCAGACGTAAATAATCACGAAAACAGAACACATTCATTTTCGGTGAATGTGATTATCAGAGGCCATATTTCACTGGTGACGGTGACAGTTATATCGGCGATAGCGTAAATCGTTGCCAACCAGCGAGAAGAGAGAAAGGCTAAGATGAACGAGCGTCTTTAAATGGAATTCGTACATCTCTCTCTCTCTCTCTCTCTCTCTCTCTCTCTCTCTCTCTCTCTCTCTGTCGCTCACTCTCTCTTTCCATATATATATACATATATATATATATATATATATATATATATATATATATATATATATATATATATGTATATATATATATATTTATATATATATATATTTATATATATATATAGAGAGAGAAATTGGTAGTTTGCTGGAAGCATTGCTGGGAGTAATAATAAAAGTTTTTAAAAAGGTTGAAAGCAATGCGAAGTTCCGGATCGCTGGAAGCTGTGAAGAACAAAAACAAAACCGAAATAAGTCGGATATGGATTGAAAAGGTTTGTTTATTATTCTAGACAGCAAGGGTGTTTGTTTGTAATATCCGGATTATCAAGAATCAATTTGATATATTTCGAAAGATTTTTTTTTTCTTTCTTTTTCCTCTCCTTATCAAAAATAAAGAAAAGAAAAATCCCGGATTCCGAGAAAATGCCAGGAGCGCTGGGGGGTTAAACCGGTTTAACCCCCCAGCGCTACTGGCATTTTCTCGGAATCCGGGATTTTTCTTTTCTTTATTTTTGACAAGGAGAGGGCAAAAAAACGAAAGAAAAAAATCTCTCGAAATATATCAAATTGATTCTTGATAATCCGGATATTACAAACTAACACCCTTGCTGCCTAGAAAAATAAACAAACCTTTCGATCTATATCCGACTTATTTCGGTTTTGTTTTGTTTTTGTTCTTCACAGCTTCCAGCGATCTGGAACTTCGCATTGCTTTCAACCTTTTTAAACACTTTTATTATATATATATATATATATATATATATATATATATATATATATATATATATATATATATATATTGGTACAGAAAAATTAGTACAACATTCGTACCGTCGGTTTCTAGCACAGAAGGACTTAGAAATTCGACTCCCTTCAGCTTCATGTTGTCAGTTATATATATATATATATATATATATATATATATATATATATATATATATATATATATATATATATATATATATATTCTTTTATTTTTTATTTTATTCTATATTTTATATTTCGGTTTTGATTCTGATTGTAACATTTTGATTCTTAACGGTCTCAACCACGTGACTTCGCAAATTTTTAAATTTTAAATTTCTTTTCTTCTTCTTTTTCTCCCCATTCCATTCTTTCCAAATATGATCTAATGTTAAGATCCGTGCTGGTAAATAGAAATGTAAGAGCAATGTGTTATAGGTACCGGAAGGTGGAACAGATGAACAAAAATAAATGAGAAGAGAAAATATGAATGGAATCTCAAATCAATGTATTAGTATTTCACGGTTTAAATACCAAAACAGTAAATAGAAAAAAGGTTTAGTGTCAAGCAATTTAAAAAGGTCCGGAATAAACTTTAATTTTCGAGAGTGGAACCTCTCATTATCAAAAGAAATAAAAAATATGACCGAGTGGTCGAAAAGATATGGACACAACTGTTGACGAAATGCCGTAGAGAATTGGTGGCAGGTTAACATAAAATGAGTTTAGATAAGCTATGCTAATTGGATATTTGGTATTTAAACCGTGAAATGTTAATAAATTGACTTGAGATTCCATTCATATTTTCTCTTCTCATTTATTTCTGTTCATCTGTTCCACCTTCCGGTACCTATATCGCATTGCTCCTGCCTCAGATTACGAACTTACATTTCTATTTACCAGCAATGCTTCAAGCAAACTACGATTTTTTATATATATATATATATATATATATATATATATATATATATATATATATATATATATATATATAAATAAAATATTTGTTGTTGTTTATTATCTATGTACGTATACGTTTCGTCCCTTTTCAATCAGGACTCATCAGCATAGAGATATGACTATTCACTACCGGTCGTACGATTCGAAACCCTGGATTACAAGTATTTTTCAACTTACATCCAACGTCGTTAACCGCGCGCCCAATATTTGAATAGCCGATAAACGATGATAATTTAACACATATAAAAGCGGCTTGATGTCGAGGCATTCTACTTCTATTACAGAAGGAATGATGCATATAAAGCAAGTGACGTCATGCTGTGTTTGTACTACCATTTAGAGTGCTCTACTTATTTTACGAGGAGCGACAAATATAAATAATATATATATATATATAATTATATATATATATAATTATTAATGACAATATATATATATATGAGCATATACTATCAGTGTCCTTTTACTTTGCAGTCTCTTTAAAACATTCAGCTCGATGATTGTCAATTAGTGACAACAGAGCAAATATTTAGCTCATTTGGATACGAAGCTAACAACGGAACTCAGTTGTTGGCTCCGTATCTATTTGTGTGTGTTTTATTTAGGTTAAATTTATTTGGCAAAAGTTGAACTTCGAATGAGAAGTGTAGATACCGTCAACGGCGCCCAGGCGCACGTGTCCTTCATCAAATAAAAGTAGTGATATCTTTATTGTCGTGACGATACGATTCGTAAGAAGATATCCCATATTGAATATCAATTTCCTGCAACGTAATAATTCCGGCTAAAAATTAATTTCAATTTCACAGCGGTCCCGTTAAACGACACTTTACGACGTCCAAATAATCCCTTTTTTTCTTTTCTATTTTCAGTGTGAACGACATTCTTCGTTTCACAATTTTCCCGGAAACGAATCCGACCAATGATTTGCGCCCATTTTATATCCGATAGAATCCTCTTTCTCGAAAGTTAATTATATACACACGTATATGCGTATGTGTGTATATAATATACACACACGTATATGCGTATGTGTGTATATAATATACACACACGTATATGCGTATGCGTGTATATACTATACACACACGTATATGCGTATGCGACCGATGATAGCAACAATTATTATGGCCCACTATAACGAGGTTCTAAAAAACGAACAAAAAAATATTATTATGTATTTTATGACCACAATTATAGGAAATATCATGTCCTGTTGCAAAGGGGATACTTTGTAAATTGAATAATATTATTTCCTATCAGAGCCTTTGGGTATGTGAGAGAGAAAAAGAGACGGAGAAATAGAAATAGTATGAGCGATATATAGAGAGAGATAGGAAGAGAGTGATATACAGATTAAGTGTATATATATATATATATATATATATATGTGTGTGTGTGTGTGTGTGATGACATCCAGCGTTGCTGAATTTAAATCGTCAACGACTTCCTGGATGATGATGATAGTGATGATGATGATGATGATGATGATGATGATGATGATGATGATGATGATGATGATGATGAGGAGGAGGAGGATGCTGGTGATGAGGATGGTGGTGATGGTTGTGATGAGGATGATGATGGTGGTGATGAGGATGGTGATGATGAGGCTGATAATAATGAGCATGATCATGATGATGATGATGATGATGATGATGATGATGATGATGATTCTGGTGATGATGATGATAATGATGATGGTGGTGATGAGGATGGTGGTGATGGTTGTGATGATGATGATGATGATGATGATGATGATGATGATGATGATGATGATGATGATGATGATGATAGAGAGAGATTATAGGAGGGAGAGAGCGGGAGAGAGAGAAATACAAATATAAATAGGACTGGCAAAATAAATTTTACATGTTGTTTTGTAACTATAACAAGATTAACATCAAGATATAATGTTACTAAACCTTACGTCTAGAATCCTAATTTCAATTTTGATCTATAACCAAGACATCACTTTCATTTTTGTGAAAATGTCTAAAAGTAAAGACTTAAGCTTAAGGGGGCTTAATAAGAAACTGGAATTTAGGGAATCTGGCTTAATTGGTGTCCAATGACGTCATCAAATTTAATAACAAATATGAAATATTTAAATCATCAAATGTTATTTATTAAGCTGATTTATTTTTTGTTGGTGACATTGTTTGTATAAATAATATTACAAGCGATTATTTAATCAAACGTGCTTAGAATTAGCAAAAGCTGCAGCAATGTGAATCGTACAGTGGTATTCCTTGTTTATACCCAGCCCCGTAGAATAAATAATCGCTTTTCACCCGTCTAGAACTCCGGTACTTGGAAGAGAAGCCCATGGCGAACAGATTTGGCACGAAGCGGTACCTAGTGTAGTTTCACTCCATGTCAGTTTGTCCGATCATCTGTCTGTTTGTGTTCCTGCTAAATAGTTGTATGGTGACTTTGATCAAATTTTGAGAATCAGCAAAATTTTGCAGATATTTAGAGATTAGGCAAAATTTTGCTCACATTTTTGAAAATCAGCAAAAACTTTTTAAATTTTGAGAATCATCATAATTTGCCCACAGTTTGAAAATCAGCTTAATTTTGCTCAAATTTATGGAATCAGCAAAATTTGCTCACAGTTTGAAAATCAGCTAAATTTTGCTCAAATTTTTAGAATCAGCATAATTTGCTCACAGTTTGAAAATCAGCTTAATTTTGCTCAAATGTTTAGAATCAGCATAATTTACTCACAGTTTGAAAATCAGCTTAATTTTGCTAAAAATTTTAGAATCAGCGTAATTTGCTCACAGTTTGAAAATCAGCTAAATTTTGCTCACATTTCTAGAATCAGCATAATTTGCTCACAGTTTGAAAAGCAGCTAAATTTTGCTCAAATTTCTAGAATCAGCATAATTTGCTCTTAGTTTGAAAATCAGCTAAATTTAGCTCAACTTTTTAGAATCAGCATAATTTGCTCACAGTTTAAAATTCAGCAAAAGTTTGCTCAATTTTTTTCGAATCATCAAAATCTCTAGCAATTTGATACTGTTATTTGTCTAACGATTTGTCTTTAGCATTTAAATTTACGCTATCATTTTGCTCATTGGAGACAAATATATTTCTCTTGACCATTTTATGTCTGTAAACAGCTAGTGTCGACTGGTTCAAAATCGTGAGAATAAAGTTGATGCGTCATTAATTCGGATTGTAATTTATGTAGATTTTTCACACGGAGCATGGTCTTGCTAATATATTACTTTTTCTTTAGGATTTGAGGGCGTTTTTGTTTGACAATTTTTTCCTTAAAAGTCCTTTATTGATGTTTCTTCTCTTTCTCATGGTAATTTAATGGACAAAATAACTTGCGCATCCGGAAATACATAACCAACACTACTGCCTTCTGATGTTTGCTTGATTTGAACGGTTTTGACCTGCTGGGGCCCATTCAGTTGACTGTTGATGTTACACTTGATCCATCTTTCATCCATCATCTTTCATTCATCATCTTTCATCTATCATCTTTCATTCATAATCTTTCATCCATCATCTTTCATCTATCATCTTTCATTCATCATCTTTCATCAATCATCTTTCATAAATCATCTTTCATTCATCATCTTTCATCCATAATCTTTCATCCATCATCTTTCATCCATCATCTTACATCCATCATCTTTCATTCATCATCTTTCATCCATAATCTTTCATCCATCATCTTTCATCAATCATCTTTCATCCATCATCTTTCATCCATCATCTTACATCCATCATCTTTCATCCATCATCTTTCATCCATAATCTTTCATACATCATCTTACATCCATCATCTTTCATCCATCATCTTTCATCCATCATCTTACATCTATCATCTTTCATCCATCATCTTTCATCCATCATCTTTCATCCATCATCTTTCATCCATCATCTTTCATCCATCATCTTTCATTCATCATCTTTCATCCATTATCTTTCATCCATCATCTTTCATCCATAATCTTTCATCCATTATCTTACATCCATCATCTTTCATCCATCATCTTTCATCCATCATCACGTTTTCATGTAAATTTGTCCTTGCGTTGAAACCGTTGAAAACAACCGTCGACACGTTACTGTTTGTAAACGACAAGAAAGAAACTAGGCACCCATTTTGAACACAGCGTTTTTATTGACACATCATAATGCAAAATGGCGGATAGACTGCCTTCTGATATTTGTAACTCATGTGCTAGCTCACACAATTTCAATGTACGATCGACCAAACAAGTTCCTTGAATGTTTTAGTGTTTTCTTTTGATAACTGCCAAATATGGGTGACCTTAGCGTTCAGCATCATTTGTGTCTAGACGACAGCGTTTAAAGTCAGCATACTACCTTTTAATCTTTATTTCCGATGGGAAAGAGTTCAAATAACACTTATGAAAGCATTGCCTGCTTGAATAGTATTATTCTCATCAGAAAGAAACGCTTAATGAACACAGGTAGTAGTTTTATTTAAATAACTGTAATTTTTAAACTAATAATCAGATTTGGCTCAAATGTTGACACATTACATATGATGGTTAATAAGTTATAAAGGTCATATGAAGGTTAATAAGTTATAAAGGTCATATGAAGGTTAATAAGTTATAAAGGTCATATGAAGGTTAATAAGTTATAAAGGTCATATGAAGGTTAATAAGTTATAAAGGTCATATGAAGGTTAATAAGTTATAAAGGTCATATGCATTTTTATAAGTCTTGACATCTATATGTCAAGCGCATGACTTATTGTCTGATGTGTTAAACAAAAAAAACGAGCACTGACAAATAGGCAATTGCACATCTCATGGATAATCCAACGAATTAGTTGATTTGATATGGACCGAGTAGCAATCACTCACCCTACCCTTTCTGATCATGTTAGGGGCGTTTGCAACGTTGTAGAGTCTGAGATATCCGGCTAACAAGATTCTGGTGAAAATTCAGTTGAAACCAACATCAGGATCCGTCGTTTTCAGGTCATCTCTTCAATTTGCATTCGGAAACCAAAGATGTCTAAAACGCGGAACAGCAAACAAATCGAGTGAAAGTAGCAATTTTGCGTCTGTTCTATTCGTTTCTGTGTTCATGTTCGAACCTTGCACGAGTTCGTATGCAACAGCTGAGCCTCGCTGTTCTCGGTGTCGGGCTTAAATAAAAATGCCACTAAAATATCTGCGAGCAACGAGATTGAATTAATGCACGTCAGACAATCCGGAGACACGATCTGCGTGAGCTCTATGCAACAAACAAACAAACAAACAAACAAACAAACCAATAGCAGCCAGTGCATGATTATTTCCAATGAATTGTAAAAGACGGAGAGCCACCATCTCTCCAAATAAATGATTGAATAAAAGAAGTTCCGTTCTATTACCCCCCTCCTGCGCCCGATTATGCAATCACCATAACCGTCGTCTACACTCTCTCGTTAACCGACCACGACCCACCTGTCCACGCCACCCTCATCGGCGATCCAACCCAACCAGACAGCGTGTCCATTTTGGCGGGATTTCTATTCGGTTTCACGTTGGTTTATTTGGAAACGGACATTAATCACGATGCACCTTCTGTTACCCAAACCTCATCTTCAGAATATCTGAAAAATCGATAATATCCTCATAGAAAAATCGATAAATGCAATATTCATATTATAGTTGTGTGAATTATCGAGAATTTCGCAGAAATTGATTTTCTATGATATAAGCACAACTTATATTAGTTTTTTGTTGTTGTTTGATTATAAAATATCAATGATAGAATCGGCAACAAACCCTGGACATGCAGCAGCGTCAGCAGAGAGTTGCAAGCGGTCAAAATATGCCGATCTTTTCGACAGATTTGTATTTCAACCGATCGCTGTGGAGACGAGTGGAGTGATTGGCTCAGCCACACGCGACTTCCTCGGCAGCCTTGGCCTATTAATGACGCGCAACACCGGAGACAATCGCGAATTGTTATGGCTTTACGAGCGCCCCACTATCGCTATTATTCGTGGAAACGCCTTGAGTCTGCTCTCGGCCTGCCAAGTCAGCTGGACATTCATAGAAAACTATTGACTGTGATACAATTATATATAAGGAATCGGTATTTCTTGATATTGAACAAAACAATGTGCAAGTGACGAATAAGGGAGTTATTAATTATTTATTGAATTATTAATCTTATAGTTTAATTTTTAAAAAGTTTGTTTACATTTATTTCTGAAAAAAAATGACACAATACTGGTCAAATAAGATGATGGAATATTATTCCGAAATTAATAAAGTTAAAAACAATTAATTAATTAATTAATCTTGCATTGATAAAGGCTTCTATTTTCAATTTTAATAATTCTGACCCACCAATGCTTTTAAATGAACGAACTATCTTTATATATATATATATATATATATATATATATATATATATATATATAAACAGTGAAATACTGTTAGACTCACTGCTTTTATTATCTATAGTGAAGATTTTTTTAAATGATTTATATTATAAAAGAGGAATAAAGAACAACGAGAAGGGGAACAAAGACGAATCACTTCGTAACTTTTTTCTTCTCTATGAGGATGTATTGTTAAAATAAAGGTTAAAAAAAATGCTGAGACATCTTTCAGCCGACACTTTTCAAGGTAATCGTCGACTATGAAGAAGAATCACGATTAAAAACGGGTGTCGGCAACTGTCTGTGCCTGCGTATCGAAGAAGGGATATGCTGGGGAATTCTTACCTCTAAACGGTGGATGGTACACCCCACGTAAATAAATCAAACGATGTATTACATTATTTATCATAGTTCCAATAATTCAATGTCAACAATGGCTTGGCGTACGATCGTTTCAGATACGTTTATGAATCATATTAAATTTTCTTATCTTTTATATCAATTATGTGTGTCTAAATCTGCCCTTGTACGAAAATAAATAAATAAGGACACACTTACCGATAAAAGGAAATGCCGTAAAAAATTATATTCCTGTTAGCAACAGTTTGTGTTAGTAACGCCGACAAGACATTAAAAACATGTTACAGACATGTATATCGATTAAGTGTTAACAATATAATGATTTAAAAAATGAAGTCTTAAATAAAAATGTGCAATAACAATGTTGAGCGTACTTTTTGTTATTAAATTTACAAGCTAAAAACGAAAACGTACGTCATATGTAATATTTACTGGATCTTGTACAAATAGAGGGATCTTAAATGTTGACCCGCCTTTTTAAAAGAGGCGGCTTAAAAGACCTTGCGATCTTTTTTTTAGTTTTTAACACATAGGGACACGAGAGTATTATATTTCGCGACACCTTGCGTTAGAAGCAATTATTTATAAGGTGGATAACCCTGGTCTCTTTAGCTACGATACATTAATAGGTTATCTACCTTAGAAAATTCGTTTCTGCTGCGTTTGCGACCAGCTTTAGACCAGCAGGAATACTGTACTACGCTACAGGTAAGTCTGCAAGCGAGATATGACGGCAGGTTTTATTTACTCCTCCCCAGGAGTTAGGCACAAGGCCAGTTATCTTACTCCCACATGTAAGATGTGACCCAAGATCGGGTCAGGAAAGTGGGGTTAGAAAAGCCAGTGCCCGAGAGGTGAGCACTCTGCCCATTAAAAATTGCCTGGGCAGCCCCGTCGGCATTCCCCGGTAGGGGCGCCTCAGACAGTAAGCAATAAACTTACTCCTCCCCAAAGAGGGGAGGCAAAGCCTGGGAGGGTGGACCTCCTAGAACTGCACAGGACAGGCGTGAAGTATCCATCAGAACAGATACTACACTTTGATCTTAGCCAAAAGGCCAAAAAGCCCAATTTATATGACGGCAGGTAACATCCACCCAGCAGGCTGCGAATCTGTGGCTAAAGACAGCATCCACTGAAGCGATGCTGTGAAAGCATGCTCCACGAGGAGTGAGGAGAAGAGAAACCATCAGCATAGAAAAAGGAGAGAACACAGGCAGTAGGGGGAGGGGTGTAATGGAGCTCTCACAACCAGACGCCACATATACTTAGGGCAACTGCATGCCGATCCAGGATAGGTTGCAACGGTACTCTTTTCCAATAATCAACATGCTCGTCTTAAAATCATACATAAACAAATATTTGTCATAATATTACCTGGGCTTCTTTTTCTTCTTTTTAATTAACTCCTGACTGAAGATTGCGTAAGCATGACACATCGATGTCTGTAAGTAATATATATATATATATATATATATATAGAAGACGCTTATATCGTATTTTAATGGGACAATTCAATTATCTTTACGACGTATATATATATATATATATATATATATATATATATATATATATATATATATATATCTTACGGGAAGGACCACAGGAAGGTTGCCAACATTTCTAAGTGAAAGTGATACTGTTGAACCGATTGGATTCGAACTTGGAACGGCCAGGTCTTCAGTCCGTGTCGTTATCCACTTAACCAACGTTACCTCCCAAAGCAGTCTCGATAAATAATAGAAGGTCAATCTTCTGATAATAGTCTTCGTCATTCTACTGTTAATCTATCCATTCCATCAACATTTACTGGTGATACCAGATCAGGCTGCCCTGTGGCTCCCTGAGACGAAATTCACCTACATTGACGTTTTTTTTTTTTTTTTTTTTTTGTAAAACTTAATTATGTTCTACAAAATCAAAAACAAAAACAACAGCCCCTCTCCCTTTCTCCCTCCCCTTTTTTATTTTATCTTTAGAACTTGAAGCATAAATCTTTTACTATAATGACCAGATTCGGCATTAAATAACCCAAAAAGGGTTGATATGCCGTAAAACAAAGCTACCAAGCTACCAATCAACATTTATCCACGAGTTGCTTTTGCCTTGATAAATCGTAACCCATGAAGTTAAAAAGAATCGAAATTACTGACTTGTGGACGAAATAATGGAAACGCACTGTGGCGGATTTAATTTCGTAATTATTTTTTTTTTAAATATTTTTTTCTTCCAATTACGTTTTATTTGACACTATATTTTTTAAATATTCGATTCATAATGAAACCAATTTTAATTCAGTATGAAAGTTACGTTGAGACGAGAAACACACACACACATATCGGAACACGAGAAGTGGTCACACAATTTTGTTTATATAGAGATTAAAAATGTATTACGCCTCAGTAAACAGTTACGGAACAATTCCCATTATCTAACATTTAGTTTCGGCGTCTCTAACAGGGAGCAGTGTTCAAGCCCAAACTTCTGAACAAGTTCTAATATATCCTGAAGCCTGTCCCAAGCAGCTGCGACGAGTGACCCATTATGAGAGGTCAGTAGCGATGTCTGTGGGCTATTCAACAGAATCTGAATAGCCGGCCGCCATTGCGGCCATTGTGTGTGTCCGACAACATTCGACGATCGCTATTGTTTCCTGACCTCTCAGTCAAAGGATTACTGGTATGTAGGTTGAGAACTGTGGAACCGTTAAACTTTTAAAATTCTCCATCAAGACAGCCCCCGTCGCTGCACCCCACAAGCCCCCACGCCAGGACTCCGGCCGTGAATCGACCAGCGAGCGATGCGAGCGGACGAAAACGAGTGACCCCGAAAAATACGTCCAGCCGTTTCGAATTCGCTTCAGGTTTCGATGGTAATTGTTCTCGCAGGGGTCAAACTTACTAGCTGTTATCGACCTGACGGCAGCATTTGCTTGACCATTGGCTCGCAAGAATAAGTTTACAGACTTTGTGGATCGGTGACTTTTAGTGTTTCTCTAAAGGTCATTTTGGTTCCGAACTTTTATTTCTTTCAATATTTTAAATGTGAATTCAGTTTTGCTTATTCGAGATGTACAAGTGCGTAAGAGAGATAGAGTAGAAAGTGACTAACTTGGGTTTACTTTCAGCAGCCTCGATACTATCGCTTCGATTATTTCGCCCTTCAGTCTTTCTCCGCATTCCATGAGCGATGTTTCTGACAAAGGCGGAATAATTGCTGTTTTCTAAGTCAGAATCTATCGATCTAACACTTAGCGTTGGCTTGTTTTTGATCCTGAAGTAGTATTTCTTTTTGTTAGCTATTTACATCAAGTGGCTTCATGCCTTGTCCGGAGCGATTTCCATAATAAACGCTTGATAATCCGCTACTTAGAGAATAAATGAACAATAATAAAAAGTCTTATTACATAATAAAATTTGTAACGTAAAACGTATACAAAATGTTTGAAGAATTGATAGCCTAAGTTTAGGATTCTCGTATATATGTGTCAGTAATGAAAAAGCTACCATTAACATACGTCT
This sequence comes from Sepiola atlantica, assembly GCA_963556195.1. Classification (NCBI taxonomy): domain Eukaryota; kingdom Metazoa; phylum Mollusca; class Cephalopoda; order Sepiida; family Sepiolidae; genus Sepiola; species Sepiola atlantica. Next base: position 4,033,993 of record OY744552.1, read on the forward strand.
GGAAATGCTTGATTTACAAGTTCTAGGCCATTATGAGATAGGTCATTGCTATTTTTAGATATAAGGTAGATAAACACTATCCCTGTGATAAGATCACAGGTAAAAAGAGCTCATGCCTTATACTGCCAAATACAGAAATGAAACCATTAAATCAATGTATGCAGTTCGTTCTGATTTCGTTGATGTTAATCACAATGTCGTTTCTCTGTTAGGGTATCCTTTTCCTAGCCCTGACAAGGTGTTTTTGTGCGCTAGGTCAATTTATAATTCGTCCGGCTCTTCCTAGTTTCATTTTCTAGTGTTTTATATCCCCTTTTGCCGCTCTTTATATCGTTTGTTTGGCGGTGTATTCAGCGGTGGTTATCACTCCGAATTTTGCGTTTAATATTTGCTAGTCTTTGTATCGCATCGTTCACGTAGTCTGTCAATCTTTTCCCCTCTACTTTCTTTTTGATGAAATTAGGGTATTTTCTTATTTATCATAGTTGAGTAGGACACTTTTATTGTATTTTTATTAAGCAATTTACTTGATATCTTTTTTAAAAATTATTATCGATTATTTTATAAAATTCCTTCGCTATGTCGGTTTTCACGTGAATACTATATGGGGGACGGGACCACATTGCTTTTCTCCTCCTATTTCTCTTCTTACTATTACTATAATCATCTCTGTTATTTATATATTCTTGTATCAGCCTTATTTGTTTCATTATCTACTACTTTAGATTTTATATTTCTATCTCTTTTTTTTACATTTTTTTACTAGTCTACTATATCCAAGAAAGTATTCTCTTTTATTGTATTTTTTTACTATACAATCTACTTTCTTGTTCTTCACATGCACTTATTTTTAATAAAATATTTCATTTATGGTCATTGATATTTTCCGCTTCCATATTTCTCGTCCATATTTCTCTTCTTACTATTATTATAATCATGTCTGTTATTTATATATTCTTGTATCATAGTTTACCCCCAGACAAGGCCGGCCACTACTGTAGACGTAAGGGGCTACTGAGAAGAAAGAAAAAGGAGACGGTTGGGGGGGGAATCAACCCAAATTGGGATCTGTGCAGCGAGATGTCTGTTTACATTAGTTTTAAATTTATGCATATAAATACTGTCGGGGAAACAGGAGGTAGGGAAAGAGTTCTAGAGGCCAGCAGTACGAGGAAAGAAGCTATTGGTGCAGAAGTCTCTCCGGCATCTGGGGATCTCAAGAGTGAATGGATGGGATTTAGCTGATTGTCGAGTTGGTCTAGTGAATTTACGTCGAGGGGGCACCAAAGTAGCCAGTTCATCGGAGCATAATCCATTGAAGTATTTGTAAAACAAGCACAAGGATGCCACATTGCGGCGATGGGACAGGGACTAGATCTTGGTTGACAGTGAGGGACCTATTAGGTTGGCGACTCTTTTTGGGACCTTGTCAAGGAGGGAAAAACTAGTAGATGATGCACCAGCCCGATGTGGCAACAATATTCCATGTATAAGCGGATGGTGGCTTTGTAGAGATACAGAATAATTTGTTTCACGTGCATACTATATGGGGGACGGAACCAAATTGATTTTCTTCTCCTATTTATATTCTTACTATTGTTATTTATATATTCTTGTATGAGCATTATTTGTTTCATATCTACTACTTTAGTTTTTATATTTCTATCTCTTTTTTACATAGTCTCGTAATGTCATATTTTGAGTTCAGTGTTTCCTCGGTCTCTGGTAAATACACCATATTTTTTCTTTTGTCAATTTTATGATTGATTTGACGTAATTTTACCTAGTCTACTATATCCAAAAAAGTATTCTCTTTTATTATTTTTTACTATACAATCTACTTTCTTGTTCTTCACATGTACTAATTTTTAATAACATATTTCATCTCTGGTCATTTATATTTTCTGGCGTTGCCCGGGGTCATGAAAACACAAAATACAGGGTGGGCCAAAATAAGGGGCCTATCTTTAAATGTGAATAACTTGAATTTGAATAACTTCCACAAAATAAAAGTTAAACTCACCAAACTTTATGTGTGTGTAGACTGACCCTTCCGAGATTTTTTGAAATAAATAAAAAAAAATTTTAGCCGAAAAACACTTCTTAAAACTTACAAAAACTAAAGTATTGTTTTTTACACTGTTTTGAGTTTTTTAAGCAAAAATAATGTTTTCTAAATGAGGGTACGTTCCTTAGGGCTAATACGGCTCATGCTTGCTTCGGAAGGGGTCCTTTACTTATTCTAAAAAATAAAAAATAAAAAAATCAATAAATAAAAAAGTTATGAATTTTTAAAAATAGGACTCTTATTTTTGCTCACCCTGTAGAAGAATAATCGCGTGTGTAACATCTTTATATTCAAACTTATATTCCACATATTTGTAAAGTGTACTATCCAGGGAAGAGACAACTCATGTCTAAGATATCCTTTGGTAGATCCTTTCAATAGTCCGAATCAGGATCTTAGTTTCGGAGGGGAATTAGCTGATGAATTTGACATAGTTTAGATTTGTGTCCCAAGTACTTTCAGACCCATCTAGTTTTATAGAAGGTTTTGGTGAGAATTATGTAATAAGTACGAAATTATAGTTAGAATTATAGACATTTTAGTATATTATTGTTGATATTAAAGTTAATTCTATTAACTAACACATGGGATGAACCTGATTAACTTCATTTTCCTGAACATGGGCCCGGTGGGTCTGAAAGTAGTTGAGACACGAATCTAAACTATGGCAAATTCATCAGCCAATTCCCCTTCAAAACTAAGATCCTGATTCGGACTATTGAAAGGATCTACCAAAGGATATCCAGACATGAGTGGTTTCTTATATTCAACAATATATATATATATATATATATATATATATATATATATATATATATATAGTGTTGCATATTAACATATATATATATATATTCAACAACATATATATATATATTGTTGCATATTAATATATATATATATATATATATATATATTCAACAATATATATTTATATATATATATATCCCCTCTTTATCTCCTTTTAACCCAAACTATATACAAGAATGTACTTCTTCTATTAAAAACAATTAAACAAAAACAATTTAAAACAAAATCGCAGCTAAAACATATATACCGAATAATGTTTGTATAAATAAAAATAACGATACTTTATATATATATATATATATATATATATATTGGTACAGAAAAATTAGTACAACAGTGGTACCGTCGGTTTTAAGCACAGAAGGACTTAGCCATCCGGCTCTCTTCAGCTTCTGTTAGAGATCCGGATGGCTGAGTCCTTAGATGCTTGAAACCGACGGTACGAATGTTGTACTAATTTTTCTGTACCAAAACAAATGAATATTGCGCTCTTAATTTTTAATTTTTAACTGTAATTCTTAATTAATCGAGCACTCTGTTGGGATTTTTACTGCTATATTACAAAGAAGTTATATATATATACATATGTATATATATATATATATATATATATATATATATATATAGAGAGAGAGAGAGAGAGAGAGAGAGAGAGAGAGAAATGTGTATATTTTTTTTTCGTTTCATTTTACTCCAGTCGAAGTTCTCAGAAATCATTATTTTTTCTTTCCTTAATCAACCGGTTGACTATATTATAGTATATCTTTCTTGTCGTATATTGGTCTTTACGGATTACAGGACATAAATTCATCTAGTCTGGTGGAGTATCTAGCTAAGTGCTGTTACTTGAGGTAACATTACTTGGAAAAGAGGCACCATTTCTCGAATAGACCAGTGTATAGCTGGGTCGAGGGGATCTTATTTAGGCTCCGAATACTATGTTATTTTTAATATTTTGTCAGGGTTTACTTGTAGGGTGAGATATCCTCATATCAGCTTGTCCTGACAAACCTTGGTACAAAGAGACCGAAGACACCGTTTAAAGTTCTAAAAAAGTAAAAAAAATTGAAAGTAAAATTGAAGGGGAACCAGTGAGAATAAAATGACACTATACTAAATTTAAATGTGCTCAACAGAATAGACAGAGAATATATATTTATTTCATCAGATCTATATTCGTGTAAATGATCGATAAATCCTATGATGTGTTGCTAGATGAA
>OY744552.1:4050587-4063087 GCA_963556195.1 Sepiola atlantica
GGTGAGAATTATTGCCACTGAAATCCAGAGATGATCGATGGTCGTTGCTAATGAAAAATCAAAGTTAAACGGATGTTGCGAGAATGCAAAATCATTTGTTACAGTTATCGAAAGAAGCTAGTGTTAGGATTAGGGTTAGGGTTAGGGTTAGATCTAGGGCTAGGGCTAGGGTTGAGGTTAGAGTTAGGGCTAGGATTAGGGTTAGTGTTAGGGTTAGGGCTAGGGTTAAGTTGAGGGCTAGGGCTAGGGCTAAGGTTAGAGTTAGGGCTAGGGTTAGGATTAGTGTTTGGGTTAGGGTTAGCGTTAAGTTGACGGCTAAGGCTAAGGCTAAGGTTAGTGTTAGGGTTAGGGTTAGAGTTAGGGCTAGGGCTAGGGCTAGGGCTAGGGTTGAGGTTAGAGTTAGGTCTAGGATAAGGGTTAGTGTTAGGGTTAGGGCTAGGGCTAGGGTTAAGTTGAGGGCTAGGGCTAGGGCTAAGGTTAGAGTTAGGGCTAGGGTTAGGGTTAGTGTTAGGGTTAGGGTTAGCGTTAAGTTGAGGGCTAGAGCTAAGGCTAAGGCCAGTGTTAGTGTTAGGGTTAGGGTTAGGGCTAGGGTTTAGGTTAGAGTTACGGTTAAGGTTATCAAAAGAGGCGAAAAGTGCTAGAAATCTACGGGAGACGAGTTGTTAGTTAAGCCGCGTAATTCTAGGCGATTCCACAGAGAACTATGAACAATGTCGATAATCATAAGCCGTAAGCCAAATATTGATCGAAGTTAATACGCAATTCACTGAACATTCGATTGCCTTTGTTTGTCTTGAATTCTATGCGTCATCTTAATCTCGTCATATCTAGTTGGGTGAATGTCAGAACTGCTATGAAAGGGGATGACCACGAGTTGGAGTTAATTCTTAATCTGGTTCCGGTGATTGTGAAACAGGCTCGAATTAATATTTGAGCCATGATGAACCTTTTAAGGACGAACCATAGGAAGAAAATCCCCCGTATAATGATTGGTTTGAGCTTAATTAAAACCAATTGTTACAGACCTTCATTGGTCATCAAGTCATAGACTCTGAGTTATAAGCAGTTCATATTTGCCGTAGAATACGTTTAATGGTTGAAAGTGTTTGGCCCATTTCAATTGGTCGATGTTCATTTGCGAGACCACTATTTTCGAGTAACTCCATTAAATGATCCCTGTGATTTGATTGGATTATACACACCCTAACATGTGTATTTTTCCACTCTTAATATATATATATATATATATATATATATATATATATATATATATATATATATATATATATATATATATATATAGTAAGCAATGAAAATATATATGGCAATCAAGCTACACAGAGGCTCCCGTGTTTCATCCCCGGGGGGAATCGTCAGACTGACGATTCCCCCCGGGGATAAAACACGGGAGCCTCTGTGTAGCTTGATTGCCATATATATTTTCATTGCTTACTACCTAGCTCTACTTATGTATCGAGCACTGTTGAAGTAAATACTGAAAACTGACACATAAAAAATTATATCTCCTTATAATATTTTATGTGGATACATGAAGTACTAATATATATATATATATATATATATATCAAGGGAGGCGCGAGAGCGCTCTATCCCTTAATAAACTCAAGAATGGCTTATGTTGGAAATCTCATTTCTTTGATCAATCATAACTCAAAAACCAATCAACCAAATTACTTAAAACTTTGCACAAAATTTTTATTTGATAGGTTCTATAAGTGTGTAGAATTTCAGCATCATTAGTCAAGGCAACCCAGAGATCCAGAAAGTTCAATCATGAAATCATGTGTGTACGTACGTACGTACGTACGTACGTATGTACCACCCTGTATCTCATCAACTATTTGATGTATTCAGCTGATTTTTGGCAGAGATAGAGGTTCTAGTGTCTAGTTGATGGCATTTTGATTCCAGTTTGCCATATACCTTGATTAGTCAAACTACCAACTATATCAGTTATGAGAAGGCATTGTATTGAGGCATAACCTTTACAAAAGAAATGACATTCCATGATAAATTCCAGTATACTGAAATCATATGCCCTTAATAGGGTTAAGATGAAAATTCATATACACTAAAAGTACAAAAGCAAGGAAATTCCTAAATTTTTATACTTTTATTGTCATTAAGGGTATGCGAGCATATCAACCAAACCATTTCATTATCACATAGCTACAGTATAAATCTCTATGCATGAGTGGATGAAGTGACTGAGGTGTGCTGAAGAAAACGTCCTACCAGTAAAATACATAGCCCTGTTGTGCTCGCATACAAAATCTGATATTGGCATGTCGATGTTATCGATCAACAGCTGTTATAAACTTAGATCTCATCAGGAAGAGTTAAAATCCGATCTTAACCTTAGCTCAAATTTGCTTCTTCTTGGTGATAATAGTTCGTTCCTCCGATGAAAGTGAATTGTCAGTCTTAATATGTGAAGGGTTAAGGGTTAGGGTTAGCGTTAGTGTTAGGGTTAGGGTTAGGGTTAGGGTTAGGGTCAGAGTTAGGGTTAGGGTTAGGGTTAGGGTTAGGGTTAGGGTAAGGGTTAGGGTTAGGGTCACAGTTAGGGTTAGAGTTAGGGTTAGGGTTGAAAGTCAGTCTTTATATGTGAACGTGGTTTAGGGTGAGAGTTTAGGGTAAGGGTTATGGTTAGGGTTAAGGTTTAAGGGTTAAGGGTTAGGGTTAGGGTTAGCGTTAGTGTTAGGGTTAGGGTTATGGTTAAGGGTTAGGGTTAGGGTTAGGCTTAAGGGTTAGTGTTACGGTTAGTGTTACGGTTAGGGTTGAAAGTCAGTCTTTATATGTGAACGTGGTTTAGGGTGAGAGTTTAGGGTAAGGGTTATGGTTAGGGTTAAGGTTTAAGGGTTAAGGGTTAGGGTTAGGGTTAGCGTTAGTGTTAGGGTTATGGTTAAGGGTTAGGGTTAGGGTTAGGCTTAAGGGTTAGTGTTACGGTTAGTGTTACGGTTAGGGTTGAAAGTCAGTCTTTATATGTGAAAGTGGTTTAGGGTGAGAGTTTAGGGTAAGGGTTATGGTTAGGGTTAAGGGTTAAGGGTTTGGGTTAGCGTTAGTGTTATAGTAATGGTTAAGGGTTAGGGTTAGGCTTAAGGGTTAGTATTAGGGTTAGTGTTACGGTTAGGGTTGAAAGTCAGTCTTAAAATGTGAACGTGGTTTCGTGTTTTAAATAGTTACGAGATAGTCAAATATTTAGAAACACACTTTTCTACTTTTTATCTGACTGAAGAAGGTCGGCGATTAAATCGGCCGAAAAGATGGGAGACCGATATCTAAGATGAGATCAGTAGTCCGAATTATCCAAATACTAGAAATTATCAATCCTCATCTAAAAAAAAAGATTCCGAAACAACACACTTGTCTCTTTTGAAATTCACCGGGGAGATGCTCCGACAATTGCTGACAAACCACAGGCGACGGACAACAGAAAAACGGCTCGCTTTGACATATAAACAAGAGAGAGAGAGAGAGAAAGAGAGAGAGAGAGAGAGAGAGGAGAATCTGGATTTAAATAACGATGCTAAATTTATCGGTACACCTTGAGGCCCCTAAATCTTTTCAGTTTATGTTTCCCTGATGGAAGTTTATTTATATTTCGTACATCAAGATCGAACGAAAGGTTAATGTATATCGCGACTTCAAAGAGGCGCCTCGTGTCTCCGGCAGATTGGTTATTTAGAAAAGAATACTCGGGTTTACCACTGAAGTGAATACGGCTATTGATGCAGGTCGGCTATTATTCCGGATAGCTATCTACAATCTGTCTATATCTACTACCTTGGCCTTTTGGCTAAGATCAAAGTGTAGTATTTGTTCCGATGGATACTGCACTCCATAGACTGGTATTGTATTGGCCTTCGGGGCTTGATTTACGCCGGTCTATGGGTCTGGCCTGTGCAGTTCTACTAATTCCACCCTCCCAGGCTTCGCCTTCCCTCTTTGGAGAGGAGTAAGTTTATTGCTTACTGCCTGAGGCGCCCCTATCGGGGAATGCCGACGAGGCTGCCCAGGCAATTCTTAATGGCCAGAGTGCTCACCTCTCGGGCGCTAGCTTTTCAAACCCCACTTTCCCGACCCGACCTTAGGTCACATCTTACCTTGTGGGAGTAAAATGCAAACTGGCCTAACACCTGGGGAGGAGTAAATAAAACATGCCGTCATATCTCTAATATATATTTATATATTTATACATTTATATACGTGTTTGTACAGGACTTATACCTCTAAACTAATTAACCGATCATTATGAATTTTGGAACACATCTAATAGGCGTAAGGGCGTGTAATATCGGTTTTATTTTATTTAATTTAATTCATGCAAAGCAGATACAAAAACGGGTGGAAAACCTTGGTAAGAATTCAGATATTCGGATTTTATGTGATATTGTAAAAATATTAATTAGACGTAAATTATTAAATATTTTTTTCATTTTCAGTTTCTTTAAAAAAAATGTTAAAGGGTAGGGGGATGGACCCCTTTGTAAATTCAAATATTTCAGAGACACTTAAACACCTCACAGTTTCCTATATCTCTACAACTGCATATAAGTATCCTATATCTCTACAACTACATAGAAGACATTGCCAAGGCTGCTGCAAAGAAAGTGGGCTCCCTCTACCGAGCTAGCAATCTTCTACCACCTGACATTATCCTATATTTTACAAGGTCACCATCCGCTTATGCATGGAGTATTGTTGTCACATCTGGGCTGGTGCACCACAAACTAGTCTCTCCTTCTTAGACAAAGTAAAAAAAAAAAGAGTCGCCAACTTAATAGGTCCCTCACTATCCACCAAGCTCCAGCCCCTGTCCCATAGCCGCAATGTTGCATCTTCGCAAATTCACTAGACCAACCCGATAATCTGCCAAATCCCATCCATTCACTGTGGAGGTCCTTAGACGGCGAGGAGCTTTCTACTCCAATAGCTTCTTTGCTCGTGCTGCCAGCCTCTGGAACTCCTTCCCTGATCCCTGTTTTCCTGACTGTACTTACATGCAAAAATTTTAAACTATGGTAAAGAGGCATCTCGCTGCACAGCTCCCAACTTAAGATAACCCCCAAAACTTGCACCCTACTTGTTAATAATATTAACCCTAATCCTAAACCTTACCTTAATCTATACCCTAACCTCATTAATAAAAGTAACCCTAACCTCATTAATAAAAGTAACCTTAACCTTATTAATAATACTGACCCTAACCTTATCAATAATGCTAACACTAACCTTTTTAATAATAATAACCCTAACCTTATTAATAATACTAACCCTAACCATATTAATAGTACTAACCCTAACCTTATTAATAATACTAACCCTAACCTTATTAATAATACTAACCCTAACCTTATTAATAATACTAACCCTAACCTTATTAATAATACTAACCCTAACCTTATTAATAATACCTACCTAACCTTATTAATAATACTAACCCTAACCTTATTAATAATACTAATCCTAACCTTATAAATTATACTGACCCTTACCTTATTAATAATACTAACCTTAACCTGATTACTAATACTAACATTAACCTTATTAATAATACTAAACTACTGAATAACATGCATATAAATGTACATTATTATAAACATTTAGACATGTTAAGAAATTAAAACAAAGGACACGTGATCATAATGACCGGATTCGGCATTACATGACACTAAACGGGTCGATATGCCGTAAAACAAAACAACAAAATTAACAAGGAAACTTCAATGTGAAGAAGGGGAGAGGGACCAGCCTGCATCTTTCCGATCCGCATGTTCGATAGGAGAGTCAAGAAAGTGAAGGGACATTTTTCAATTCGATTTCTCGCCATTATTCTTATTTTTCAATGTCAGATAACCGGCCAGAAAGTTGGAAACTTCTATCAAATCAATCAACCTCGCTCGATACTGCCAGACCAATCGTCGTATTAATTAATTAATCCTCATGTTCACGCATGTATGGTTCAGTAGTGATGCATATCTGAGTTGTAAGATCGACATGAATATGTACAGGTACATCAGCTCATCTATCCTGCATATACATACATATTATAAAGTTTTGATTTTTGGTCCATGATTACGAAATATCTATTATATAATAAAGTTTGTAATCTACTGAAATAATCTATCTATCTATCTATCTATCTATCTATCTATCTATCTATCTATCTCTTGATGATGATGATGATGATGATGATGATGATGATGATGATGATGATGATGATGATGACGACGATGATGATGATGAGGATGAAGAACAGGAACTTAAAGACTTAACTTACTACGTCCATTCAATCTACGCGTTTTGCGGTGACAATTCTATTTGATATTTAAACGAGACAAACTCACACCCTATTAGGTATATGATGATGATGATGATTTTTTTACCTCGTTTCAAACACCTTATTGGTGAGTGTAATCGCCACAATGGAAGCCTTCAGATAGTGGATCGTGTAATCGGCGTGCTTGTTGATCTTATCCTCGATCACGCTCTAGTGCAGAAATAGTACAAGCTGTTGCAGTCGGGTTAGAAGGGCGACCACATGTTCCGCGACTAGTGGTGAAGAACATTCTATAGCATCCACGCCTGGGTAGTTTTGGCTACGTGTGCAGGGGCGGGATTCTGCTGAACGACGTGGTGGCGTCCAGCGACGATCTTGTACATCCACGGTCTCATCACGTTCCTTAACACCTCCAGGTGTTCTATTTACTTATTATCAACTGTCGCGTTTTCTTGGCAACCGTTATTGTTATCAAGGGGCAGCCTGTATCGCCCTTTAGTTTTGGTACACAGGTAAATGCTTCAAGCTGAGATTGAAACTCAGACGAATTTTTTAAATTGGAGATTCTATCCGCTACGCTAACAGTATAAACCTGGAATAAACTACTCTTTACTTCTTGGCCTTTTGGCTAAGATCAAAGTGTAGTATCTGTTCCGATGGATACTGCACCCCATACTGGTGTTGTCTTGGCCCTCGGGTCTTACGCCTTTCAATGGGTCTGTCCTGTGCAGTTCTGGGAGGTCCACCTTCCCAGGCTTTGCTTCCCCTCTTTGGGGAGGAGTAAGTTTATTGCTTACTGCCGGGGAATGCCGACGGGGCTGCCCAGGCAATTTTTAAACCCCACTTTCCCGACCCGACCTTGGGTCACATCTTACTTGTGGGAGTAAGATAAAAACTGGCCTTGTGCTTAACTCCTATAGAGGACTAAATCAATACTCTTTATCTCTATCTAAACAATATTAGGGTTCGAGTGTGTTCTCTTCATTTACGAAGAGCTTATACGCAAGTGTGTTTTTTGAGCTTCGCAGTACGTGTGTATGTAGGCCTGGTATTATATGTATGTGAGTGTCCAGGCGTGTGCATGAGTAGTTTCGTGTAAACCTCCCTGGGGATCATGGTATGGACTCAAAAGCTGTCGAATCCAACGTACCTGGCCCGAGTCTGAATTATCTGCCCCTCGTGCTTAGTGTGTCTTGACAGGCGCTACAAGCAAGCCAATAACAAATGGATGCTCTCAACAGTAAATAAGGAAATAAATATTTTGGAGAGGAGAAAAGACGAACACGAAGTATTGTAAACTAAAATAGGTCACTGGTTCGAGTTTAACCGCCAAAGGTCAAATCAACTTAGAGGGAGGGGAGAAAACGCGGTAAGAATTTAGCGCCCTCTGAGGATATTAATCACAGTAAACAGACGTGTTGTACAAACCGATCACGCAGTCCAGCCAAAAAAGGTCAAAATCGAACTAAAATATACATAAAAAAAACAAATATATATAAACTTACTCTTACAGATACACACACCACACACACACACACACTATATATATATATATATATATATATATATATATATATATATATATATATATATAAAATTACAATAATCCAGGTAAAACATCCACAGGGTAGCAATCCAAGGAATTTCAACCGGGTTTATAAAAAGTGCTCAATATCAAATAGAGCTTTTATATATGATTAATTTTATTTACACAGACATGTACAAAATCCGCGACACTGGCATGTCGATGTTATCGATCAACAGCTATTATAAACTGAGATCTCATCAGGCAGAGTTAGAATCCGATCTTAACCTTAGATCATATTTGGAAAAAATGAGATCTCAGTTTATAGTAGCTGTTGATCGATAACATCGACATGCCAGTGTCGCAGATTTTGTACATGTATGTGTAAATAAAAATGATCATATATATATATATATATATATATATATATATATATATATGGTGAGTTTGAATTACCACTAGACGCCATCTTCGAATGTCTTCGGTCTCTCTGTACAAGGGTATGTCAGAACAACCTGACATGAGGATACTTCACCGTACAAGTAAACCCTGACCAAATGGCATAGTATTCGCAGCACAAATAAGACCCCTTCGACACGGCTATACACTTGCTTCTACGAGGAATAGTGCACCTTCTCCTAGTGATGTTACCTCAGGTAACAACATTAAGCTGGATACTCCACCAGACTAGATGAATTCTTGTCCTGGAATCCGGTAAGACCAATAGACCACAAGAAAGATATACTATAACATAATCAACCCAAAATTAATGTTCTTAACTTCTTTACGAACTCAACGTCTGAGAGATAAAAAGAAATTTAATAGAATATACGAATATCTATGTATCTCATATGTAGATCAAGTGTTTGACTCAGGCGGAGGCCCCTTGATTTCTAAGAACTTGACTGAAGTAAAATGAAACAAATATGTATATATTTCTCTCTCTCTCTCTCTCCTTCTATCTATCTATCAATATCTCTCTCCGTCTCTCTATCTATCTATCTATCTATCTATATATATATATATATATATATATATATATATATATATATATACATTTATATATATATATGTATATATATATATATTTATATATATGTATATATATGTATATATATATATATATATGTATATATATATATATATATATATATATATATATATATGAAACTAGTCGCAACATTATAAAGTGTCTAGCATAATAATTAACATTGCCAAATTCTTAGCCATTAGGTAGTTATGCGTTTGAATTGTATGCACTTTCTTTTACGTCATCAATTTCTTAACGGTTTAAACAGTCAAACTTTTAATCTCTCATATGTGTAGAACGCCATCACGCTCTCATGTACATTTCAACTTTACAACGCTTTTTCAAGTTATAAACTACTCGCCATTATAATTAAAAAATGAGCACAACAGTAAAGTCATAATTTGTAAAGACACTAAAACTAATACCGCCTGAAGATGATTTGACGATTCAAATCGAAAGTACTTGCAAAAAAGAAAAAAGAATGGAACAAGAAACCCATGGATCATATTTACATCAATTTGGCCGAAAAATTAGATGGACAATTCGGAAAATTGAAAAAATAAAAAAAAAGTCGCATCAAACAAAACCACTCCGTGTTATTTAATAATGTTTGCCTAAAAATATATATATATATATATATATATATATATATATATATATATATATATATATGGGTGTGTGTTATGACCGAGCGGTTGAATAGCAGGTTGCAATTTCAAAATTGACTTTGTAAATGGATTCGAATCATGAAACACGTGTACCTATAGGTACACATAAAACAAAATAATATTTCAATATTGTTCTCGCCCCTTTTCAAAAAAGACCGGGCCCCTAAGAGAGTTAACAATAAGCTATTAATGTTAAAATAATCCAATCTACCGGCTCAACATAGCACACTATAATGATTAGCTTGCTGTGTATGTTCGCTGACTAGACATTATATAGTTTAATTCTCTTCGTTTTTCCTGGTAATGGCTGGTGGCCGAGGGTGTAATACAAGGATGATGTGTCAAAAATGTACCTTGTAACGGGGTTCGAATGCTTCGATCGGCAGTAATCATCATTTCCTACACTGAAGATTGCGTTAGCATGTAAAAATGTTTTTCTTTCAAATATTGTGAATAAAATATTGTTATGACCCCTTTTCAAAAAGAGACCGGACCCCTAAGAGAATTAATTATAACCTTTCAATCTTAACATAATGCAATGTACCGACTCGCCGTTGAACACTTTGCTTACTGTTAATGTCCGTCGACTAGAGTGTTTTTTTCTTTTTTTTTAATCTTTTATTTCTATTTTTTTCTTTAATCGTATAGTTCTTATGTTTTCATCTGATTCTTTTATTCTACATTGTTCGTCTTCAGAAAAAAAACTAATAAAGTTTGAATTATCTTCCTTTCAGCGGGATTGTCGCGTCTGAATAAAAATTGATTTTTTTTTTAAACGAAAAAACAATGAAGTTATTTGTCGTAAATTTTGGTGTACGCTAATATTTCTAGGTCGACAGTATCCTCTAACAACCATATTTCACTCGTGTGTCGTCATGGGGAACCATCTAAAATACACTTTATTGTGATACAAATTTTTTTTTATTTTTACAATGCTTCATTTATTTGTTCGAAAAATGTAACCCACACTCTAACCCTAACCCAAAACTTCACCCAAAACCTAACCTAAACCCTAACCCATACCTAACCCTAACCCTAAACCAAACCCTAAGCCCTAACCCTAACCATAGCCTTCATTTATTTGTTCGAAAAATGTAACCCATACCCTAACCCAAACCCAAACCCAAACCCTAAGCCCTTACCCTTACCCTAACCCTAATCCTAACCCAAACCCTAACCCTAACCCTTAACCCAAACCCTAACCATAACCCTAGCCATAAACGTAACCCTTCATTTATTTGTTCTAAAAATGTAACCCAAACTCTAACCCAAACCCTAACCCAAACCCAAACCCAAACCCAAATCTAAACCCAAACCTAACCCCTAAACAAACCCTAACCCAAACCAAACCCAACCACAAACGCAAACCCTAACCCTAACCGTAACCCTAACACAAACCATAACACTAACACAAACCATAACACAAAACATAACCCAAACACAAACACCAACCCTAACCCTAACCCTAACCCTAACCCTAACACTAACCCAATTCATAACCCAAACACAAGCACAAACCCAAACCCTAACCGTACCCTAACCCTAACCCTAACACAAACCCTAACCCTAACACAAACCATAACCCAATCCCTAACCCTAACCCAAACCATAATCCAAACACAAACCCAAACCCTAACCTAAACCCTAACCCAAACCAAAACCCTAACCTAAACCCTAATCCAAACCCTAAATCTAACCCAAACCCTAACCAATACCCTAACCCTAACCCTAATCCAAACCCTAAATCTAACCCAAACCCTGACCAATACCCTAACCCTAACCCTAATTCAAACCCTAACCATTACCCAATACCCAAACCCTAACCCTAACCATAAACTAAACCCTAACCCTAACCCTAACCCTAACCCTAACCCTAACCTAAACCTAAACCTTAACCCTAATCCAAACCCTAACCCAAACTCTAACCCAAACTCTAATTTCTGACGAAATAGTTGATCTTAATTTTGTAATACCTGGTCGATGCCAGATTGCCCTGCTTTTAGTATATATAGAAATATACACTCAACGCTTTTTATTATGACATACCGTTTTTACCGTTTTTACATATATATTAAAAGCAATGCGAAGATCGGATACATATAATAGAATCTGGTCGGAACAATTGACTTAATTACCGAATAAATTGTTTTTATTTTAACCGTATCTCTCCTCTTGTCCCTCGACGGCCATTTTGCAAACAAAATGTCTACTACATCCGGGTAAACATAACCGAAACAAACCAAAAAAAGCAAACCAGGAAGAACAAAACAGAAAGGTCGATTGCAAAATCAGTAAACAATATCGAATGTTTTTAGTTCAGGGGTTGGCAATGGCTAAGTGTATACAGGCAGCAACTGGTTACTTAGCGTGCCGTGTTCGAATCAATGACGCGTCAATGGCCCCATTTTTATTAGGGACTTCCTAGATTCGTAGCTCGCAATTGAATTTTTATTCACTAAAATACTTCTGACGCTAACTTTCTACTTGTGTAAGGGTCAACTACGTCTAAAGATGGAGTACACTTGCCACATTTGGGGAGATACACCTTAGAGAGCTCTATGTTCTGCCTAAGCAGTCTTTCTCTGCTCTATCATAACATATATATACGAAACTGACGTTGAAACCTAGTGGGAAATGTCATCTTCTCTCCCCTACAACCCATTTCTCACAGAAAAGACGTTGCTTTCTCTGCTCTATAATAACATATATATATATATATATATATATATATATATATATATATATATATATATATATATATATATAATAATGGTAATAATCCAGGTGAACAATATCCACAGGGTGGTAATCCAGAGAATTTTAACCGGGTTTATAAAAAGTGCTCAATATCAAAATAGAGCTTTATATATGATAATTTTATTTACACAGACATGTACAAAATCTGCGACACTGGCATGTCGATGTTATCGATCAACAGTTACTATAAACTGAGATCTCATCAGAGAGAGTTAGAAT
>OY744552.1:4068087-4080587 GCA_963556195.1 Sepiola atlantica
TTAGGGCTCCACGGGACTCAAAATCCATCATTTTTCGGTGAAAAAATGGTTTCATGCGACATTGCAGGTCCTAAAACATCCTCAAAAGCTATGAATGGATATAGATTGTTAAATCTGATATAGTACTTTTATTTAGGACCATTTTCAGGCTGTGAAAGGGTTTTCATGAATGTAGAATAGCCAAAAACTATTGGCCTGCACCTTCTGAATTTTGCAAAATTTTCAAAATGTTTGATTGTTTAGTGTTATTTATGTATAAATGAACACAAAAAAATACTACTCGCATGAATCTGAAATGTTCACCCATTACGTCCCACCCCTATTAAGAGTCATATTTGTTTTATTTATTTAAACAACATTTAGCTGACAATGACAATTATTTTTACGGAAGAAGAAAGAGTCGTTTTTTCTTAATTGTATTGACTCTGGCAGACAACTATCTTATATAAATGGAGATTGCGTCTGTCTGTCCGTCAATCACGTTTTTTTTTTTTAAATGAATAAATACATTTCGGAGTTTGTTGCATATCAGAGATCTCAATTACTTTTAGCAATGGACGATATTGCATCAAATTTCCGCACGAGCGTTGAACACGGTAGATAGTTATGACATTTCCGCCTGACTCCCCGGGTAAGTGTATCTCAATTTCAATTACTGTCTGTGTCGATTTCCGACGGTCGTGTGGTCCTGAGCATTTGTCTCGGTATTCAAGCCTTAATATACGAATCTGCGTTCGATTCCATGTGACTGCCTGCAACCACCACTCCTGCACTGATGAGGGTAAAAAAACGAAACGATGTCGTTTGTACGTTAAATAAAAAGACACTTTAATATTTAAAAAAAAAAATTATATATATATATATATTTATATATATATATATATATATATATATATATAAGTATATACTATTAATATATATATATATATATATATTAATAGTATATACTTATATATATATATATATATATATATATATATATATAACTATATACTATTAATATATATATATATATATATATATATATATATATATATATATATATATATATATATAGGGTCTCAGGTTGTATATGAAAAGAAATCAAATAAAGTGCTCGATCATAAAAGAGAGCTAATATAATTTATTTAGATACTGTATAGTACATAATTCAGCAATGTACCGCGGTTTCATCCAAAAGGGCAGATTTAGACATCTTTAGTAAATTTCCGTTCCCATTGGAATCATCGGCAAGTTGAAATGATTGTAGTCACGTCCCGATAGGAAATGGCGTCAACAATGACAGAAAAACGGTGCATCTCTGAGGGCGTCCCCGAAAAAATCCGGTGTGGGATAGTGATTAACTAAGGCTCAAGGGGGGGCCTTTATTTTATTCCATAGCAAGTTTTATTTATTTATTTATTTATTTATCTGTTCTTTTTGTAATGTTATTATTATACCTGAAAAAATACGAAAGGGGTGGCTGCATAGTTTTCCGTTTGAGTTTGTGAAAATTGGTGTGCTTTTTTTGTTGTCGTTTTTGGGAATAAAAATTATGTATCGGATTAATTGTTCGATATAGAGCTGAAAGAGATGATTCAAATATGTTTTTATCGACTTAATAAAATTAGAAATTAATCAGATTTTATTAAAGTTCAAAAATAAGGAGTAATACTGCGTCCTAAACTCATGAGTTTTTCTTGAAATTGTTTTAAACATTATAACTTGGATGAACTGTATAACAAAAAAGTGTGTTTTTTGCAAATATATTTGATGTTTTGATATACTTTTTATGTATATTTATATGTTTGTATATATTTTCTAAGCTTAATGTTATTACCTGCAGTAATGGCATTGCGGTAATGGTCCTCTGAGGAGAAGATCTTCTTTGAAAACTCATGAGTTAAGGACGCAATATCACTCCTTGTTTTTGAACTTTAATCAAATCTGATTAATTTCTTATTATGTCATTCAATTAATATTATTGCTCTATACACTATATTGAGCTTTGTTTTTATTTTGAGAGTTTACTAGTTAAAAATATTATTTATATCTTTACAGTATTATCTTACTCTCTCTCTCTCTCTCTCTCTCTATATATATATATATATATATATATATATATATATATATATATATATATATAGTAAGCTATGAAAATATATTTATGGCAATTAAGCTACACGCGTTTCATCCCCGGAGGGAAATCTTCAGGCTAAAATGCTGAAGATCCCCCCCGGGGATGAAACGCGGGAGCCTCTGTGCTGCTTAATGTCCATAAATTTATTTTCATAGCTTACTATATATATATATATATATACATAAATGATGTTGGTTATAGCGTTTTCAGCGCTGGGCTGTCCCTTTCACACACAAACACACACACACACACACATATATATATATATATATGAAGGAGACAAGCCACTGCTGAAAACGCAATAACCAACATCATGTGGTTCATTCTTTGTTTGTTCACGTTAACAACCTTGTCGAAGTCTGGAAACTTTCTGACAAATGAAAATTAATAAACTGTATGTTTTTAAAATTTTTTTCGTCATCCTGAGGAAGTCTTTCAATAAAGACGAAACGTTGATGAATACATAAATCACATAGTTTTAGGCTTTTCTTTTTTTAATTTTTCATTACGTCGGATCATTTTAGCCCAACTTTTATTCATATATATATATATATATATATATATATATATATATATATATATATATGTGTGTATATGTATATATATATATATGGGAAAATGAAAAAGGAAAACCAAAAAATGGATGTTTTTTATGTGTACATCAACGTTTCGTCTTCATTTATAAGACTTCATCAGGATGATAAAATAGAGAAAAAATGTCATGCAAGCACAGATACATGTAGGGTAGACATATTGGGAAAAATAGAATGAAATAGTGGCCAACTACTGGGTGGACGTCCGTATTTGTTGGAGAAATAGAAATGAATGTAGAAAAGAATGAGTGGGGAAAAATGGAAGGATGGGGTGAGCCAGGACTACTGTAGCTGGTGGTAAGAGAAAGAGGTGGGGGATGAGCAGGGGTAAAGTGGATGGCATTCTTTTCTACATTCATTTCTATTTCTCCAATTAATACGGACGTCCACCCAGTAGTTGGCCACTATTTCATTCTATTTTTTCCAATATGTCTACCCTACATGTATCTGTGCTTGCATGACATTTTTTCTCTATTTTATCATCCTGATGAAGTCTAATAAATAAAGACGAAACGTTGATGTACACATAAAAAACATCCATTTTTTGGTTTTCCTTTTTCATTTTCCCATCACGTCGGATTACTTTCATCCTTCTCTTCCCATATATATATATATATGTATATATAATTGTAATCTGATTAATCAACGTATTGTTATGTTCTTATAAAACGTGTAATTAAAATAGTTTAACGATATCAACGATAATCCCATTTATTAGGGTTTCTATACTTATATTCTAAGCTTGTGCTTCTATTGAAGCTGATCAAATTGATTGAAGATTTTTGGTTATTGAATTCATAAATGGCGAAGCAAATTTCATTGAAACCAGCTTCCATACACAAGAAATGTTTGGATATAATATTGATCTTACAATGATCCTCTCTCTCTTTCTCTCTCTTACTCTCTCTCTCCCCCTCTCTCTCTCTCTCTCTCTCTCTCCCTCTCTCTCTCTCTCTCTCCATATATATATATATATAAAAACGTGTGGGTTAGTCGTCTAATTTCAAAGTATTGCAGGGTTAGTTAATAAAATTGAAATATAAGCCATATTAGCAATACAAGATTTATTTTTTTTTTACATTAATCCAATCAATTTCGGAATAAAATTCCTTCCTCAGGGTTGACCAGTATTGAGTCATTTTTTTTTTCATCAAAAAACAAGAATAAACAAACTTATTTCTTTGTTGCTTGATAAACGTCTTTGGTACGATGTGTCCGCAGTGATGTTTTCGGCGGTTATGATTCAAATCCGGTGTCGAACGAAAGAAGCGTTGGTTCGCTGTCATGAAAACGTGTGGGTTGGTCGTTCAATTTCAAAGTATTGCAGGGTTAGTTAATAAAATTGAAATATAACCCATATTAGCAATACAAGATTAATTTTTTATTATATATTAGTAAAAAGCTTTTATGCATATTTTGGCAACATATTACCAAAAGCTATATATATATATATATATATATATATATATATATATATATATATATATATATATATATATATATATATACGTTTTTAAGATGAATAAATAATTTATTTTTAAAAACAAATAATCTGCGTTGTGCAAGGTTTTCTAAATATTTTATAAAAAAATATCTTCGTTATTATTGCCACCTACCCAGCGCTTCAAATTGTGTGACTTTTCAAAGTATCCTTCCACGCCGACCACGTGACACACAGCCATATCAACACTTTTCTTTCTTCGTCAAATACACCTAGACGGATTTTCAACTTGGCCACGAGAATGTCTCAACCAAGAGGAAAAAAACAAAAAAAAGAAATAGAAGAAATATTCTTCTGAAGATGGTAGATTTACCGAAAGTACTCAAGTTTATTAAAAAAAAAAAGTTTTTAAGATGAATAAATAATTTATTTTTAAAAACAAATAATCTGCGTTGTGCAAGGTTTTCTAAATATTTTATAAAAAAATATCTTCTTTATTATATATATATATATATATATATATATATATATATATATATATGATTATTTCCACAATCAGACAACGCCGCAGCCTACAACCCCTGAAAGCAACAAACAGGAAGTCCTAGACATATCCGAACTAGTTTAGTTATGTCCTATTGATGGGTCCAAAAGAAAGGTGAAACTCGAGTCTAGGACTTCCAGTTTGTGGCTTTCATGGGTTTGGGGCTGCGGCGTTGTCTGATTGTGGAAACAATTATATATATCATCTCACATTCAAAAAGAAAAATCTAATATATATATGTATATATATATATATACATATATATGTATATATATATATATATATATATATATATATCGTTTATAGTAATATAGTAGGAAAATCCCAGCAGAGTGCTCGTTTAATTGAGAATCAAAATTAGAAGCGTAATATTTATTTATTTTTTGGTACAGAAAATTAAGTTCAACATTAGTACCGTCGGTTTCAAGCTCAGAAGGACTGAACCATCCGGCTATCTTCAGATAAGCTGAAAAGTCTTTCATCTACCTCCCACAAGTAAAATGTGACACAAAGTCAGAAAGTGGGATCTGTCAGCACCCTAGAGGAAGAGCACTTATGACGCTAAAAAAATGCATTGGCAGCCCCGTCGGCATTCATCGGTAGCGGCGCCTCAGGCGATTAGCAATAAACTAACCCCTTCTCAAAGGGTGAGAAGGCAAATCATGGGAGGGTGGACCTCGTAGTTCTGCACGGGACATACCCACGGACCGGCGGAATCAAAGCCTAAAGGTCCAGACGGTACCGGTATATAGGGTGTAGTATCAATCGGAACAGATACTACATTTTGATCTAAGCCTAAAGGCCAAGATAAGCTGAAGAGAGACGGAGGGTTAAGTCCTGCTGAGGTTGAAACTGACGGTACTAATATTGTACTATTTTTTCTGTACAAAATATATATATATATATATATATATATATATATACATATATATGTGTGTGTGTGTCTGTGTTTGTGCGTGTAAGATTAGTGAGAGAGAACGCCAGCAGACTACTTAATTATTAAGCCAAACACACCGCGTAATATGTATTTATATATCTATTAAGCGACATGAATTAACATTCCTATACTGAAGATTGCGTATGCATAAAACAATAATAATTTATATTTACAACATATATATATATATATATATAAATATTATATTTATATATATACAGAATATATATATATATACAGAATATATATATATATATATATATATATATATATATATATATATATATATATATATATATAATATAAGAAGAAGAAGATGAAGAAGAAGAAGAAGAAGAAGAATCACAGGATAGTAATCCGAAGAATTTCAACCGGGCGTATAAAAAGTGCTCAATGTAAAATAGAGATTTTATATATGATCATTTTTATTGACACAGACATGTACATAATTTGCGACACTGGTATCTCGATGTTATCGATCAACAGCTGTTATAAACTAAGATCTCATCAGGCAGAGTTAAAATCGGATCTTAACCTTAGATCACATGTTGAAAGAACGAAATGAAAGAAAAAAATGTTTAATTAAAATGTACATGTCTGTATAAATAAAAATAATCATATATATATATATATATATATATATATATATATATATATTATACGTACATAAAAGTAATCCATGAACACGTGTTTCTGGCTCACAGCCGTCATCAGCATGGCTAACTTACACAGAGATCGAACCCTGGATGATAGTCCAGCGTTCTACCACTGGGCCAAGACGTTCTGCGTAGTTATATGGACGATTTTTATCCATATATAAATAGATTTACCAAATATAGATATATATATATATATATATTTATATATATATATATATATATAAGTATATAATGATTTCTATTTAATTATTTTTATAGGTGATTTTCAGCTCGTTGTTATTGAGCTTACTATTATGTTTAATTGTTTCACTTCCTAAGTGATTAAGATGCAGAAAAACTGCATTATTAGTCGTCCCCACCTTTAAAAATAATTACATAGAAATCATTACATACTTGGGTGATAAAAATCGTACATATTTCTACACAAGGCGTCTTGGCCCAGTGGTAGAACGCTGGACTATAGACATCATCATCGGGGGTTCGATCTCTGTGTAAGTTAGCCATGCTGATGACGGCTGTGAGCCAGAAACAAGTGTCCGTGGATTACTTTTATGTACGTAAAAAATTAATATATATATATATATATCAAAAACAAAAAATACGGCCTTTGAAATGAGGGCGACTAATAATGCAGTTTTTTCTGCATCTTAATCACTTAGGAAGTGAAAAAATTACAAAAAATAGTAAACTCAATAACAACGAGCTGAAAATCACCTTTAAAGATAATTACATAGTAATCATTATATATATATATATATATATATATATATATATATATATATATATATACAGGGTGGGCAAAAATAAGGGTCCTATTTTTAAAAATTCATAACTTTTTCATTTATTGATTTTTTTAAATTTTTTTTAAAAATAAGTAAAGAACCCCTTCCGAAGCAAGCATGAGCCGCATTAGCCCTAAGGAACGTACCCTCATTTAGAAAACATTATTTTTGCTTAAAAAACTCAAAACAGTGTAAAAAACAATACTTTAGTTTTTGTAAGTTTTAAGAAGTGTTTTTCGGCTAAAATTTGTTTTGTTTATTTCAAAAAATCTCGGAAGGGTCAGTCTACACACACATAAAGTTTGGTGAGTTTAACTTTTATTTTGTGGAAGTTATTCAAATTCAAGTTATTCAAATTTAAAGATAGGACCCTTATTTTGGCCCACCCTGTATATATATATATATATATATATATATATATATATATATATATATATATATATATATATATATATTTGGTAAATATTGAAATATATTGATGTTAAACAATGGCCGTATAATTATAGTACCTTTTTTTTATATACATAAATTCTCGTTAAAATACACCTTCATAAATCTCCACATAATATAAGCATTCAGTTTGCTTACATATAGAAAGCACACAGATTTGGTTTATGGGTCTAAAGATTGATACGTTGTCGAAATATCTTTCGCGAAATTGTTTCTCTTTTTATTTCAACGAACAAAAATAGAGTATCGGTTTCGCAGATACAGTCCGCAAACTTTTCATTATTTGCACTTTTTTTTAGCTTTCTGTTTAAAATAGAATTATATTTCCCGCCTTTTTTTTTGTTGTTTGAATATCTAAAATGGTGTCTTTTCCAATCGCTTGAAATATTTTAGGTTGTTTTGAAAAATAGTAATTAAAGAAATGTATTTGAAGTATAAACTAAAACATACATTAATCAAGAGACCAGATAACTCTGTGTGACAACGTAAGAGAAGGGCTAAGGTTAATGTGAGTCTCACTTATCCATATTGTGCGAAGTATTCCCGCAGTTACACCATAGGAATGTTGTTAACCTAAAAAAAAAACTATTTATCTAAGTTAGAATTTTTAAATGATTATTACTGTTGTCAAAGAGCATCAGATACTTATGTTCTTTGACAACAGTAATCACCATTTAAAAATTACTTATGTTGGGTGACGGTGGTTAAGTGGATAGCGACACGGACTTGGGTGTTCCAAGTTCGAATCCAGTCGGTTCCACAGTACCACTTTCACTTAAGGATGTTAGCAACTTTCTCGTGGTCCTTCCCGTAAGTACCCGATGTCTTTGCAGAAATATTTCTAACTAGAAAAACATCGGGGAAACTAATGCCAACACCAGAATCATCTGATTCACACGAAAGAAGAAGAATATATTTATGTTACATTATCCGTTCTTTCTTTCTTTTGGCTAAGATCAAAGTGTAGTATCTGATTCACACGAAAAAAGAAGATACTTTTGTTTCATTATCCGTGGAGCAAGCAGACAATATTTTTTCGGAAGAAAGTAATTTGAACGATCTGTGTCAGCACGTCGAATCTCCTGAATGTTTGTACGCAACGCTCACTTCTAGCGAAAGCCTAACCCTAACCCCAACCCTAAAACCTAAGCCCTAACCCTAATGCAAAAAAATGTTAAAAAAAAAAAAATGAAAACAAAAAAATTATTCCAAAAATTATCGTCTGCTTGCTCCAACCTGATTGTCTAATGTATGCTGCAACCTGATTGGTTAATAGGTTCGTCAACTCTCGGGCGCTTCCGAGACCTGCCCGAACGTTGACGATACGAAGTCACGAAAACACGGTGCGTCATTTATAATAGTACCTTAAAGAGAAGATAAAACCTGGGAGGGTTGACCTCCTGATACTGAACCGGATCACAGCTCAGGTCACGACGTGAAATTTCCAAAACCGCGTAACGTTATCTATAAAAGTCCACATTTTCCGATATTGTCTCCGGTTTGTGCTTGTTTCATTTTTTGGCATATTAAGAGTGAATCTTGTTGGATTGTTCTTAATGGACTACCTTCACAAGCTGTTATTTATAGTTTTGTATTTTTATAGTACTAGTCTTAAGCATTTACTTATTATGTGATTTACTGTTTCGTCTTTTTGTCCACACCCTCTACATTTAGTTTTCTTGTTTTTTTTTTGTTGTTCTATAGTATGTTCTCATTGCGTTATTATTATGTTATCAGTAGAGATTCTGATTCTCTGTTGAAACGTTGATTTGTCTAAGCCATGCCTACGTGTGGTCATGCGTCTTATACGATGAATCTTTTCAATCATCCATGCTATTACTTCTGTTTCTAATTTTCTTTTTTACGTCTCTTGTTCTGGAGTTTACTGTCAAAATCTTATTACAATAATTAGGTAAAAAGAACGACAAAGTAAAAAAAGCGAAACAAAAGTGAAATTAAAAATACATCCGGGAAATGCCGGGTATGGACAGCTAGTATAAAAATAAGGTTAAACATAATGAACTCATGTCACTACAGTTTAAATAGACTATTCTAGATATAATTAGTTTATTTGTATGTATCTTTCTTATTTTTTAAGGAATATGTAATCGTAATTACAGTCCTCCGCAGAGCAGTTGGAGCGGCCGGATGTCGAACATGTGATGTAGGCTTGCGATCCGTTATAGGTCCCCCGATTTATAAAATCGGGGGACTTATGTTTTGAGGCATTTCCGTCCGTCCGTCCGGATTTTTCTCCGCAACCATCCATTGAATTTCTCTGAAATTTTGCATGAAGTTGTAACTTTTGTCAGGTTAGAAAGTGACATTCTGCAATTTTTGAAAAACATCTGGTTAGCCCCCCAGGGGGTGAAAAGGCCCCAAAATTGCAAAAAATGACATTTTCTGCCCCATAACTTTTCATTCAATTTCTCTGAAACTTGGCCAAAATATGGAGGCAATTGTTCCTAATAGAAAATAAGTATCACTGACCTTGGAAAAAAATCTGGTTCGCGCCCCCAGGGGGTCAAAAGCCCAAGAAATGGCCCTTTTCTCCCATAATGTTTGATCCATCCATTCAATTTTTCTGAAACTCGACCAACATGTAGAGAAAATTGTTCTGGATATAAAATGAGCATCCTTGACCTCAGAAAAATTCTGGTTCGCGCACCCAGGGGGTACAATGGGGATCAAAAATGCCCCAAATTGTCCAAATTTATTGTATTTTAGACTCGCCACATGGAGTCACATACAGAGGGGGACCACGCATGCGCGGCTCGTAAATAACCTTGAAATAAAAAATAATATACGGTAATAAATATCAATACTTTCTCGTTTTTGTTTATTATTTTTCTTTTCATCGACCAATAATTAAGAAGGCTTGATGGAGCAATACCTTGTTCGATAGTTCGCGATAGACAGAAAGCTGATGAATTGGTGTGTAATTGCAGAAGGTCGTAAAAAGTTCAAGCATTTGAGAAAAACTTTGCGAAAACAATAGTGTAATTAATTAATATGCTACTTTGTTTTGTGGTTTTATAGAAAATTGTTTTTAAAATATTTCTAACGAAGAATTTTTCTGCAGAAGTAAAAAAAAAAATAAAGTAGTAAGAAATTTAGAGATTGTGTTTTGGTATTGTTAAATTGTTTAAAATGTACTCACCCCAAACAAAGCATATTGCAACTGACGCGTATAGAGGTTACCTCGGTGGAGTTAGAGTTAGAGTTAGGGTTAGGGTTAGGGTTAGGGTTAGGGTTAGGGTTAGGGTTAGAGTTAAGGGTTAGGGTTAGGGTTAGGGTTAGAGTAAGGGTTAGGTTTAAAATGTACTCACCCCAAACAAAGCATATTGCAACTGACGCGTACAGGGGTTAGGGTTAGGGTTAGAGTTAGGGTTAGGGTTAGAGTAAGGGTTAGGTTTAAAATGTACTCACCCAAAACAGCATATTGCAACTGAAGCGTATAGGGGTAAGGGTTAGGGTTAGGGTTAGAGTAAGGGTTAGGTTTAAAATGTACTCACCCCAAACAAAGCATATTGCAACTGAAGCGTAAAGGGTTACCTCTGTGGAGTTAGGGTTAGAGTTAAGGTTATGGTTAGGGTTAAGGTTAGGGTTAGAGTTAAGGGTTGGGGTTAGGGTTAAAGTAAGGGTTAGGTTTAAAATGTACTCACCCCAAACAAGGCATATTGCAACTGAAGCGTAAAGGGGTTACCTCGGTGGATAATAGTTCGTTCCTCTGATGAAAATGAATTGTCAGTCTTTATATGTGAACGTGGTTTAGGGTTAGGGTTAGGGTTAAGGTTAGAGTTAGGGTAAGGGTTAGGGTTAAGGTTAGGGTTAGGGTAAGGGTTAGGGTTAGGGTTAGGGTTAAGGGTTAGGGTTAGGGTCAGAGTTAGGGTTAGAGTTAGGGTTAGGGTTGAAAGTCAGTCTTTATATGTGAACGTGGTTTAGGGTGAGAGTTTAGGGTAAGGGTTATGGTTAGGGTTAAGGGTTAAGGGTTAGGGTTAGGGTTAGCGTTAGGGTTAGGGTTAGGGTTAGGGTTAGGGGTTAGGGTTAGGGTTAGGGTCAGAGTTAGGGTTAGAGTTAGGGTTAGGGTTAGGGTTGAAAGTCAGTCTTTATATGTGAACGTGGTTTAGGGTGAGAGTTTAGGGTAAGGGTTATGGTTAGGGTTAAGGGTTAAGGGTTAGGGTTAGGGTTAGCGTTAGTGTTAGGGTTAGGGGTAGGGTTAGGGTTAGGGGTTAGGGTTAGGGTTAAGGTCAGAGTTAGGGTTAGAGTTAGGGTTAGGGTTAGGGTTGAAAGTCAGTCTTTATATGTGAACGTGGTTTAGGGTTAGAGTTAGGGTTAGGGTTAGGGTTAGGGTTAGGGTTAAGGGTTAGGGTTAGGGTTAGAGTAAGGGTTAGGTTTAAAATGTACTCACCCCAAACAAAGCATATTGCAACTGAAGCGTATAGGGGTTACCTCGCTGAAGGACAGATTAATAGAGAGGGGAGTTGAGCAACAATATATTTGTCCACATTATAGTTACATTTTTGTATGTCGATATTGTCGGGAAAATAGGGAACAGGAATTAAATTCCAATGACAAACAGTCCGAGGAAAGAAGCTATTAGAATTTTTTTTATTGAAATCGCTCTAGACAAGGCATGAAGCCACTTTATGTTAAGAGCTGAAAAAATACATTTTTACGGTAAAAGAAAACTAGCCAACGATAAGTGTTAGATGGATAGATTCATGCCCAGAAAATAGAAATGTTTCATCTCTCCCTTTGTCAGAAAAGGTGCTCATGGACTTTGAGGACTAAAGGACAAAATAATGGAATACTAAAACGTCACTAAAGTAAAGTGGTGGAATGTAATAGCTCGTCGGATGACTCGGGGGTATTTGAACTTGAGTTACGAAATGGCTTGTTTCATTTAATCCAGTTAAGACTCAGAGTTCGTGTCCTTCAATCGTAGGCGTGTCCCTATTCTTCTTGAGATTCT
>OY744552.1:4085587-4088087 GCA_963556195.1 Sepiola atlantica
GTTAATTCCTACTCGCTCTGTAATAGGTATTCAGACTGGCTGCGACCACCACTCTCTCTGGTTGTGTTTGAAGTGTCGAGGGTAAATTCAGTTTTCTGTCAGTCTCAAAAATGTAATTGTCAAATTAGATGCTTGAATAAAACCGCAAGGTTGAAATAAATTATTGCATCGACAATCATGTAATTTCGTGTTATTATATTTTACGTTATATATATATATATATATATATATATATATATATATATATATATATATACATATATATATATATATATATATGAATACAAACGCGATTCTATGTATTTAGTGTATAGAAAGCATTATACTCTCAACCTTATG
The DNA here is from genome assembly GCA_963556195.1 of Sepiola atlantica. Taxonomy (NCBI): domain Eukaryota; kingdom Metazoa; phylum Mollusca; class Cephalopoda; order Sepiida; family Sepiolidae; genus Sepiola; species Sepiola atlantica. The sequence goes on from OY744552.1 coordinate 4,085,927, forward strand.
AAGCCAATCAGCAAAAATGAAAGAGGCAGCATTACAACAGCCGATAGATCGTGGCCCTTGTTTGTGCAAACGGTTTCTTTCTCTGATGTTGGCGGATATTTTCTCAAAGGTAAAATGCGGCAGTCATTTGCCTCTGATTGCGCACGCACAATTATCCTAGCAATTTTGATCTTTCTTTCGGGCCCCAGTCAACCTAATTACAAATCGGATGAGAAAGGGGAACATTCGAATTTAGTATTTTCCATGGAATAGCCGACGGAAATGCAAAGAATTTGTAGACGTAATTTCATAGTTAAACTTTCAGAGTTGCTTCGCTAGACCAATTCTTTGAAGGTTCCATTTACCGGAAAGTACTGGAAACTATGTCCTTTGGGGTTTTAACCTACATACTGACCATCAGAATATATATATATATATATATATATATATATATATATATATATATATATATTTATGGATTATAATAAGTCGATGTGAAAGGTAGATATTTTAATATATCTTTTATTTATTTTCTATATTTTGACGTGTACGAATATAAATTGTCCCTTGTGTATAAACAAAATTTAAAATTTTTTTTAAGAGAGCTAAATTTTAGGCCGCAATCCTTCGGCCTTCGTCAATATATATATATATATATATATATATATATATATATATATATATATATATATATATATATATATATAAATTCATTGACTAAATTCAAATAGTTAATAAAAAGAATATTCAACTATTTTTCTAGAGTGCTCAATACCAAGTAGAGCATTTATAAAATTACATAAACAATATTATAGCCTTACGCATGTGAATAAACAGAGATGTTTGCTTTTCTTAACTCAAACCTGTATTAATGTAAAGATTCTGACGATATACAGGGTGTTTCAAAAGTCTTGGGAACATAACGATTTTTAATAACTCAAAAACTATTAGGAGTTGAAAAATGAAATTGGTACCGTTGGAAAGGTTAAAGTTTCAAGTTTTGTGGGGAATCTTCAAAGTTGCTCAATATGAGCAGCATTCGTCACACGGCAGACATCTAGTCGATAGTCCATTTCCTGCCAAACGCGTTCCAGCATCTTGACGTCAATGGTTCCCGCAACTGCCGTTACTCGAGCCTTTAGTTCGTCAATATCTCTTGGAAGGGGCGGCACATAGACTTGTTGCTTGACAAAGCCCCAAAGGAAAAAGTCACACGGGGTAAGATCTGGAGACCTAGGAGGCCAGGGCATGAGAACGTCATCACCTCGCCCAGATCTCCCAATCCATCTACCAGGCAGCCTTGTGTTAAGAAACTGCCTTACTCTAAGACTCCAGTGTGGTGGTGCACCATCTTGTTGAAAAATGAAGTCATCAGATTCTGCTTGTTCCAACTGAGCCATTAACCAGTCTTCCAGCATGTTGAGATAGGATTCACCAGTGATAGTTGCCTCTTCAAAGAAGAACGGTCCATAGACACCTTTCTTGGAAATTGCACAAAACACGTTCACTTTTGGTGAATCTAGCTCGTGCTCAAGAAGTTCATGAGGATTCTCAGTACCCCATATGCGAGTGTTATGCTTGTTAACTTTGCCATTCAGATGGAAGGTCGCCTCATCGCTAAAAACAAGCCGGTCATCAAAGCCATGTTCTTCCACCTTCTCTTGCATTGCAATGCAAAAGTCACGGCGAAGTGGCTTATCAGTGTCCTTCAACTTTTGGACCAACTTGAGCTGGTAAGGTACCATTTGCAGTCGTTTCCTTAAGACACGCCAGACAGTTGCTGGAGCAAGCTGAAGTTCCCTGCTGGCTCTTCTCACTGATTTACGGGGGCTCCGCTGAAAGGCTGTCCGAACTTGCTCAACTGCATCTTCTGAAGTTGAAGGGCGACTTGTTCGCTTACTTGGGCACAAACACCCATCTTTCACAAATTTAGCATGCCATCTGACAATGGATTTCCTTTCAGGGGCTTCTTTTTTAAATTTCCTGCGAAATGCACGCTGAACACATGTCCACGATTCAGTCTTTGCAAATTGGAGGACGCAAAATGCCTTGTCTTGTTTAGAGAACGCCATTACTGCACCTGGAAAGATAACACGAAAATCATTAGTATGACCAAAAACTTGATTAAGCAAGCTTTAAAATGGCACCAGTTTCATTTTTCTACCTGGAATAGTTCATGAGA
>OY744552.1:4093087-4110587 GCA_963556195.1 Sepiola atlantica
AGTTCAGCCAGCGTTTTTTACCCCACCCTATAGACCGGTATTGTCTGGGCCTTCGGGTCTTGATTTACGCCGGTCTATCGGTTATCCGCCCTTTGCAATTCTAGGAGGTGCACCCTCCCAGGCTTTGCCTTCTCACCCTTTGAGAGGGGGTTAGTTTATTGCTAATCGCCTGAGGCGCCCCTACCGGGGAATACCGACGGGGCTGCCCAGGCAATTTTTTTTAAATGGCCAGAGTGCTCAAATTCTCGAGCGTTGTTTTTTTCCCCCACTTTCCCGACCTTGTGTCACATCTTACCTTGTGGGGGGGGGGGGAGATAAATAGAAGGAATGAGAAAGTAGGTGCAAACGCACCGAGTAATGCAACGTCATCGTATGGAGGAAGAATCAATGACGATACTGCACAAGGCGTGTGGCTACAAATTGCTCCTATTCAGAACTGACTGTCTCGGCTTTCAAGATGGGTAAATTGCAGCATAGATTCGGACAATTACAGACAGGGGATAACGGACGAATCGAAAGTGACTTTCACGTAAGTAATTAACGTTTATATCTATTGTCTAAAACTAGTAAATCGCTCAGGGCATCCCATCGATAATCGATGTCAACCTCTTTCTTGCTTAGGTAAATTCGTTCTATGAAACAATCGGATTGTGAATGAAGAATATAAAAATAAATGATAATTTATGATACTTGATTCCTAAAATAAAAGTCTTAATAAGAAATATGTTGTAGTTTTTTTTTAGCAGAGTGTGTAAGACTGTATCTGATGTATTTACCGTATTCGCTTATATCCCTAGTACTTTCGGATGAATCTGGATCCATCTTCGGGAGCGGTAATCGAGTAAAGAACGTTGTTTTTAGATGTGTATAAGTAGTTTTGGCGAGCATCACATGTCGGGTTCTTTTCTATGGAAATCGTTCCTAACAAGGCATGAAGCCACTTGATGTAAGGAGCTAAAAAGTTACTACTCCAAGGTAAAAGAAAAACTAAACAACAATAAGTTTTGTTTGAATGTTGAACTCTCAGGTAGGGTATTATTTGCCATGACAATCGATGGTTGGAATTTTACCTTCAGAATTGGCACGCTACTATTTATTTACTTTTTAAAATAAAATCAGTATTTTTTTTTATTTTGACTGGGCAACGCCGAGACACAGGTCCGGCTAGTTGAACATTAAAAAAAAAATGGCCTTTAATCAGTTCTCGTTAAATAAGGTCGTTGTTCAAAAAAATGATCATAATGAAATAAACAGTTTGTTTATTGTTCGTCGAACTTTTACGTCAAGCCTCTAGATTCCCCGTCAATACTCAGTACTGACTCCGTAAGTACTGGAATTCTCCAGATACGCATTCATTATAACAACCACGTGATATGTCCTATAGAGAACACAGTCTTTCATTATTGTTATCTAACAATGGCGTCTTTCCTCTTCTCTGTTCGCTAAGGCAGGTCCAATGCAGAGCGGCGTGTTTACTTTAGTAAACCCGCAGGAATAATGTTTTAATCAGTTCATACAACAAAGATCGTTTATGCTTTTCAAGACTCCGAGATGGAACTCTTTGTGATCGCGCAATTAAATCCGGGATATGCTTCAGTAAATTGTCTTTGAACTACAACAAAACAAAAAAAGGAATTAATTCATACGCTTCCTATTCTGGTTCGATTCTGAAGAGTCGATACATTCAATAAATCTCGGTTTATTAAACACGATTGAATTATTGATCGACTCTTGCGATTTTTCCTGAGTCCGATTTGATTTACTTTGTTGTATATATTAAGATGCGTCATGGAACCCTTATCACAGGCTCTGTCTGTCGGTCTGACTTCCACATTAATTGTTACTAATGTGTCACCACTTATAGAGGGCCAAAATGCCAATCGATCTCATTATGAATAGAAAGTGCGGACACTGGCGAAGCGTAATTGGTTATTTTGCCGTCAATTGTGACGGAAGGGGTAATCTTGGTTGTATCATTAAACGCGAATTTAGAGTGGCCGGATATTTTTTATATTCCATATATATATATATGCAGAGCTTTGTTTTTACTGGAAGAAATGTACACCAATATATATATATATATATATATATATATATATATATATATATATATATATATATATATATATATATATATATATATATATATATTCGGTTTAACTCTGTTTAGAATATATTTATACACACACATACATACATATATATATATATATATATATATATATATATATATATATATATATATATGTATATATATATTCGGTTTAACTTTCTTGTGAATATATATATATATATATATATATATATATATATGCACAGAGCTTTGTTTTTACTGAAAGAAATGTACATCAATATATATATATATATATATATATATATATATATATATATATATATATATATATATATATAATGTTTTACTCTCTTTGGTATATACATATATATATATATATATATATATATACATATATACTGTTCAACTATGTTCAGAATATATTTATATACACACATAAATATATTTATATATACATATATATATATGTATATATATATATATATGTATATATATATATATATATATATATGTATATGTATATGTATATATATATATATATATATATATATATTCTGTTTTATCTTCTTTGGAATATATATATATATATATAGTTTTATATATCTGTATATATATATATTCATATTAATAGATATATAAATAGGTATTGATATATATATATATATATAAATATATATATATATATGTATATGTATATAAATATATATAAATATATATATATATATATATATATATATATATTCTTTTTACTCTCTTTAGAATATCACGTATTCATGCGAAAAATATAGCTATTAAATCTATTTGATTCATTAATTAGTCATTCATTACATATTCATTTCCCTCGAGGTTTGTTTAATTAAAAATAATACGTTTTTCGATTCGCATTTTTGCTCTTCAATTCTCCGAGTTTTTTTTACTACTTCTATTTATTTCATTCTTTTATTTCATTCTTTTATTTCATTCTTTCATTTCATTCGTCCTTTGTTATTCTCATTTTACACATTTTACAAGAATAAACACTTTTGAAAAGAAACTATCTTCGTTCAAATTTTTCTCTTTCTGTTATTAATAGAAATCGAAGTCTGTATTGAATATTGCTTATCTAAACTTTGTTTCCAATCGTTTAGAGTTTATACAAGTAACATCAATTAGAACAAATACAGTGACGACACTGCCAAGGCTGCTGCAAAGAAAGTGGGCTTCCGCTACCGAGCTAGGAAACTTCTCACACCGAGCAGTAACCTATATCTATACAAAGCCACCATTTGCGCATGCCTGGAGTATTGTTGCCACATCTGGGCTGGTGCACCATCCACTTGCCTCTCCCTCTTGGACAGGGCCCCAAAAAGAGTCCCTAATCTAATAGGTCACTTACTATCCACCAAAATTCCATATGTTATACTACACTTGGTATTTATCTACGTTCCACAACGGTAAGATGTGACACAAGGTCAAGGAAAGTGGGATTTGAAAAGCCAGCGCCTAAGAAGAGCACTCTGGCCGACAAAACTGCCACTCTGTTTAGAATATATATATATATATATATATATATATATATATATATATATATATATATATATATATATATTTAAATAAATTTTTCGTGGTACAAAATTTGATAACGGCGAGGAATACGGACGTTTGGGACATTTTTGGGAGGGTAGAATGAGATTAAACAAATATAAAAACAAGAGAAAACGATTAAAAAGAAATTAATTAATGTACTGAACCGGTTTTCGTCCACACTCATCAGAGTAAAACGTGGAAGTGATTGAATACGACTAAAACCTAAAAAAATTTGTAATGAAAACTAGTGACAAGTTTAGGAGAAAAAAAAAAAAATTATGGGGAGGAGAGTCATAAGTTGATCACATTAAGTCCTAAAAGCCATTCCTTTTGCTTACAAAGGGAAGGTTTAATTGACTTGATATATATGGCTTCCAGGACTTTGAGGTGGAATAGAGAATGCGATCTACTTATAACAGAAAACCAGTCGCTAGTGTACGTCGACGCACATTCGGCGCTATTTATGAGATGGGCAGCAATATATATATATAAGTATACATTTTTATTTATACAAACATTATTGGTTACATATGTGCATACATGTTTCGGTTGCACTTTCCCAGAAAGTCAACCTCATCAGACCAAGAATTTCAGAGAACTGGATGGATTTGAAGAATTTTCTCTCCTAAATAAATCTTTTTGGGGTTTAGTCATTTTCTATTTCTTATGAATTAGTATCGGATTACCTATTCCACTTGCTGACCTTTTTTGTCAGTGGTTGTCCTTTTTATTACTTTTTATGGCGTCTCCAGTTCTCTGAAATTCTTGGTCTGATGAGGTTGACTTTCTGGGAAAAGTGCAACCGAAACATGTATGCACATATGTAACCAATAATGTTTGTATGAATAAAAATGTATACTTATAAACAGCTCTACTTGTTATTGAGCACGTTTTTATAAACACTTGAGTTTCTACGGATTTACATTTACAGAAACGAATACAATACATGTACGATATATATATATATATATATATATATATATATATATATATATATATATATCTATATATATATATATATATAAGGCAAGGCCTGGGGGTGCCTTCTAGAACTGCACAGTACAGTACCTCAGGCCGGCGGAATCAAGGCCCGAAGGCTAAGACGGTACCGGTCTACAGAGTGAGCATCTATCGGAACAGATACTACACTTTGATGTTAGCCAAATAGGCCAAGTCTTACTGATAACAATATCCAGAAGTCATGTTAAGCGCTTATCGACACACACCAGCATTTTTTGTATGCGTGTCGAAAATTTGACCGCTGTGTTCCAGACGACGTATGCGAGCCGTGACCCCTACTAATCAAATTATGGGCTGTGGTAAACTAAGAAGAGGATACTAGACTAATTGTGAATAATTTCAATTACACAGACTCGTCTAATTAACAACAAGAATAAGGACACGAGACTGATGGTATATTATGTCAATTACAATATGTCATCTTATAAACAAGTCTTATATGGGAATCGATCCAATTAGTGTAAGCCATTGACTTATTTGTGGACACTTTAAATTGCTTTAAATCATATTATACTGAAATTTATGGTGTAACTAATTCAATCAACTCAGTCCCGCACACTCCAGTTACCACTTCTTCGTTGGAACCAAATCTCTTTCTCTGGAGCATTCTTTTGAGGTCTGCAAACAGCCAGTAGTCGCTGGGTCCCAGGTCTGAAGAATAGGGTGGGTGCGGAAACAATTCGAAGTGCAATTCATATAGTTTTGATATTGTTGCGATCGACTTTGTGACAGTGCATTGTCTTGGGGAAGGAGCACTTTTTCTTCTTCATTTCTAGCCGTTTTTTTTTGCGATTTCTTCCTTCAAATTGATAGTTCTTTCTTTCTCAAGGTAATCGATATATTATATACCTTGAACATAAAAAATATGGAGACTAAAACCTTGCCTGCTGATGTTTAATCGCTTTAGACGGCTTTCAACTGCTGCTGTCCATTCAACTGACTGCCGATTTGACCCCCGATTGAAATGCTAGATCCATGTTTCATCCATTGTCAGGACCGGCGGGACAGTTATAAAAGTGGGGGCCTCTCCTAAAAACTGGGGGGGGGGCGGTTAAACACATGCATATATAACTTCATTATTGATGACCGTAAAGTGGGGGTCCAAGTCAAAAAGTGAGTGGGGGGGGAGCTTGAATGATTAAATACCTTCAATTATATTTCCTAATGTGAGAACATTTAGTTAAATGATTCCTCGGGGGTTTAAATGGTAGTAACGTGTAGTATCTGTTCTGATACTAGACGTAATCTTTTTCTGTCTTCGCTCAGTGAAAGAAAACTATTTTTATACTGGATCAAATTTTTTTATTTATGTCATAACCCTGAGTGACTTTAGATATTTCTACAAATTAAAAACCGTTTTTTTGTGTCTAACTCTGCCTTCGTTGGAGTGAAATTAAATGGGGACTTTACATGAGAACAATCACGATTCTTCATCGAAGGACATCAGTCTAATTATGTTACTTATTTGTCACTTACTATCAAGGGAATTAACTACTGTATGATAATATTTACTGAGACAGAATGATTATCAGCCGAGACGTGAGGAACACTATGCGAGTACTAATTAATTTCGTATTAATCGGAATGGTAAAACTTTGTTGACCGGTTTTGATTCTGTTTTCGGCATTCTTGCAAGATGGACTTCCTACTAGTTGCCAACATCCTTAAGTGAAAGTTGTATTATGGAATCGACTGGATTCGAACTTGGAACACCCAGGTTGTAAGTCCGTGTCGTTATTTACTTAAACACCGTCACCTCCTTGCTAGTACAAATATTGATGAATGCTATTGTTGTGACGTAGTCAAACAGTAAAAAGAAGAAGTCAAGTCGAGGTTGGGTTAAGATAACAAGTGTATTAACATAAAAGGTACAAAGGTAAGGAAACTGACTGGCACTCGGCTAGACAGTTACAATACTGTCCTTTTTCTCCCTGGTGATTGTCTACTCGCATTATTTATAGTGAGAACCGGTGTAGTTTCTCCTCTGTTAGAACGGCCGGTGTAACAGCTATGAACTGCATTTTATTACTTTTGGGTTCGGTCATTACAATAATTTGTTGACATTGAATTTAAAGACGATGATATGTCTGTCACTTTCGTTTATATCCATTCTCTCTCCGCGTTTTCTGGGGATTGTTATTAGCGAATATACTGTTAGGTTTTTTTTACTTTTTTGCACAGCTGAAGAAAACGGTTTCGTAATTGGGTTTTAACAGTTGCGATGTTCGCTGAGCAAGTTTGCGAATTTGATGTGGATAGTGATGTATAACTTCATGTTTGCTTCATCTACGGTGGGAAACGAACCCAACAATTATTAGTTATCTCAGTCGTTTAAAATTGACAACAATAATTATGATGTCGTTGTCGACGCCATCATACGGGTCCACGAAGAAAAAAGAGTGAGTTTTGCAGCGTGTGGTAGACACCGTATAGAATATGAGCGGGGGTTGGGGTTCAATCTATATACATTGAGAGTGTCCGAAATTAAATCCGAAAATTCAAGACAGACGACGTATGTGTTTAGCATTTGCGCTTCTTAATTCTATACGAATTTATAAAAAAGTTTAAGGTATGTAAATAAAAGGAAAACGAATAAACTACAAAAACACACTAAAGATTACAAATCTATTTAAATAACAAGTGCAGGTTCTGCCACACAGAAGTAGAGGGTGTGAGCCACCTGTCATCCAGTTGTAAGGTTATCCTGGACAATGGCTATTATACAATGCGACACAACGGAGTGTGTAAATATCTTTACTGGACTGTTAAAACCTGACATAGTTATATAGGACCAAAAGGGAGAAAATAGCAACCCTAGTTTAAGTCAGTGTGTAAATATCTCTGCTGGACTGTATGTAAAAAGTTGAACATCCAGTGTAGCAGCAAGTCCTGGGAGCATATACCAGAAAAAACAGTTGGAAATAATTTATACACCATCCATTATGACTATGCAATCCCTACAGCTACATATCTAGAAAACGGAGCTGTTAAACCTGACATCGTCATATGGAACAAAAGGGAGAAAGTAGCAACCCTAGTTAGTGTGGATAGTGATGTATAACTTCATGTTTGCTTCATCTACGGTGGGAAACACTACCAACAATTATTATTTATCTCAGTCGTTTAAAATTGACAACAATAATTATGATGTTGTTGTCGACGCCATCATGCGGGTCCACGAAGAAAAAAGAGTGAGCTTTGCAGCGTGTGGTAAACACCGTATAGAATATGAGCGGGGGTTGGGGTTCAATCTAGCTACATTGAGAGTGTCCGAAATTAAATCCGAAAATTCAAGACAGACGACGGGTCCACGAAGAAAAAAGAGTGAGTTTTGCAGCGCGTGTCGTCAACTAAGGATCGAACCCAGAGCGTTCTGCTTACAAGTTAGAATCTTGTTATTTCTGAGCAACGACGAGAGGTCACTGATACAGGTTAGGGTTAGGGTTAAAGTTAGGGTTAGGGTTGAATATTTATTGAAATCCTAAATGCAATAGCTTACATTAAAACGAAACGTTTAATTACGAAACTAAATCAACCTAAATATATTTGGTTTCTTCATGAAGACATCCGTTATTTTCATAATTTCGTAAAAGAGGAACAAAGTATGAATTAATGTCTGACGCTTGGAAATTTTAAAGAAATTTTAAAGCATTTAAAATACAGAATTGAAAATAAATTTTGTCTCAATGATTTTATTCAGATCATTATTGGATCTTAAGATTAATTTTTTTAAATCCAATCATTTTATGAATAGAAATAAAAACAATATCATTTTAATAACGTGTGTGGTATTAGTTATAATATATTAATAATAACGTAATGATCAAACGATACCATAGTGTTTCGAAGTAAAACGTACGTCTGTTAGTATTTATTTGATAATTCAAATTCGCAGAAAAAACGTTAGTGATGTATAACGCTCATGTTTGCAGCTACGGGTTGTCATTTGGCTACCGTAGCCGCAAAACAAAGTTAAAAATATAATCCTCTACTTTTTAACACCGCTTTGATAACCATTTTTCTAAATCGTATAAAATCATGTAGTCACTATCGATAAACAAAAAAACAAAACGAAGAAGCAAAATAATATATTTATTCAATGTGTCTAAATACATTTTTAAATGGTAGGAACTTGGTAATTTTTTTTTTGTGTTTTCTTTTTCACCTTTTCAATCAACATTATGTTACGCATAAACGAATCAGTGGAAGCCCGGACATTATAATCAATCTAAAAACTTTGCGATCTATGTAAATCTTGTCTGTGTGATAAACGGAACGATAATTCGATAAAAAAAAATGTCGACAAAAACAATATAAATACACAAATATTGTTGCTCCCGGCGCGAATGAGGATATACTCTAAATGTAATATTTCCTTTTTCGATAACTGTCTGGAAAGAGATAAAAAGAAATGGTAGAACCACATAAGATAATATGTTGTGTGAGCGATTTAATTGGGTTAAGTACGGGCGCCATTTTGTTTAATGTAATAATGTCTGTTAATAAAAGTCGTACAACTTTAAGAAAACATGATTAAAAAAATAAAATTAGTAAGAAACATGTTGTGGGTGAAAATGAGTTTTTACTGATGCTAATTTTGGACATTTTAGTCGACTAATATTAGGGGTGGGACGTAATGGGTGAAAATTTCATATTCATGCGAGTAGTATTTTTTGTGTTTATTTATGCATAAATAACACTAAACAATCAAACATTTTGAAAATTTTGCAAAATTCAGAAGGGGCAGGCCAAAAATAGCCGTTAGGGCTCCACGGGACTCAAAATCCATCATTTTTCGGTGAAAAAGTGGTTTCATGCGACATTGCAGGTCCTAAAACATCATCAAAAGATATGAATGGATATAGATGGTTAAATCTGATATAGTACTTTAATTTAGGACCATTTTCAGGCTGTGAAAGGGTTTTCATGAATGTAAAATAGCCATAAACTAGTGGCCTGCACCATCTGAATTTTGCAAAATTTTCAAAATGTGTGATTGTTTAGTGTTATTTATGTACAAATGAACACAAAAAAATACTACTCGCATGAATCTGAAATTTTCACCCATTACGTCCCACCCCTTCTGAATTTTACAAAATTTTCAAAATGTTTGATTGTTTAGTGTTATTTATGTACAAATGAACACAAAAAAATACTACTCGCATGAATCTGAAATTTTCACACATTACGTCCCACCCCTATTTTCACCCATTACGTCCCACCCCTACTTATTTTGTTGGATGTTTTGTTTCTTACTCATCGAAATGCCACATTTTAATCGATAAATCCTTTAGGGTAATTTCAATTGGGAGAAAAGTAATGTCAAAGTGTTACTAAGAGAATATCGGAAAATAGTTTTTCATCACTTAAAATTAATTAGTTAGTTTGATTTCCAATTGTTTAAAGTTACTATAAAGATTCAATTTTGATTTATATAAAATAGAAAGATTTTGATTCCATTAAAATAAAAAAAATATATAATGAACGACTAATCAAAATGTGGGCAAAATAAGTTAATCACTTAATTTTTTGAGTTGGTCGGGCAAAAGTCTTTCAGCTGCAAGTCTGCTGTTCAGTCAATGAGTACCATTTGTAAGCTCTAAAAAATAAATCTCTTAATTGTTTTTACACAATATCGAGAAATCGTGATTCCTTATATATAATTGTATCACAGTCCATAGTTTTCTTCGAATGCCCGGCTGGCTTGGCAGGCCGAGAGCAGACTCAAGGCGTTTTCACAAATAATGGCGATAGAGAGGCGCTCGTAAAGCCAAGACCATTCCTGATTGTCTTCGGTGTTGCGCGTCATTAATAAATGTTCCGTAACGAATGTTAAAATAACCATAAAAACTAATAAATCTTATGTCTATCCACCTTATTTTAATCAAAACCTATTACATTATATTCAGTGTATACAATATATACAATTAAAGCTTAAAGGATCTTAAGAAGAAAGTGAAATTCAAGGAATCTTGGTTAATTGATGTCTAATTACTATGGATCAAATTCTATGCAAATCTGAAATATTTGACATTTCAAATGGGAGATTTCTTAAAAACTTTTTTTTAATACTGCACCACAACGTTTCGGCCGTTGTAACCTCCGGCCGAATAATCAAAATTGTACAAATTATCAAACCTATCTAAAAAAATTCAGAAACGGTAATCTTTATGTCAGAACTCGGGAATCTTTACTAGAATTGTCTACAGGGACCCGTTGCGCAACGAATATTGTACTAAGTAATTATCATCTCTAAGTGACAGTCTTTTGGAGGTTGAAGGTTCAATCGTCAATACAGACGGTACTAAGAATACAATCAAGAATTACTTAAGCTTTCTACCCGGTTATGGCTGCTGGAACGATAACAATATACCCACGGGGATTAAATAAAGGGTCCAGTTCAAAATTCCGTACAGATTACAGAGTTCGAAAAAACGCAACTGAAGAAGTTGGGAGGTTTATTTGACCAAAACCTTGTGAGAATAGCATAAAAAATGAGAACAATAATCCAAAAAAATAATCCAAAAAATAATCCAAATAAATAATCCAATCAAATAATTAAAAAAAATAATCCAAAAAAATGATCCAAAAAAATAATCCTAATAAATAATTCAAAAATAATCCAATCAAATAATCCAAAAAAATAATCCAAAAAAATGATCCAAATAAATAATCAAAAAAAATAATCCAATCAAATAATCAAAAAAAATAATCAAATAAAATGATCCAAAAAAATAATCCAACTAAATAATCCAAAAATAATCCAAATAAATAATCCAAATAATAATCTAAATAAATTCTCCAAACAAATAATCCAAAAAATAATCCAAAAAAATAATCCAAACAAATAATCCCAAAAAAATCAAAAAAAATTATCCAAACAAATAATCCCAAAAAATAATCCAAATAAATAATCCAAATAAATAATCCAAATAATAAAAATAATAGAATCGTCCTATGATTTTCAAAATATGATCTATGATCAAAAAATAATCAGACTACAGCTTTATCTCCGAATATACGTGAATAAACAATGAATGAAGCCACCATTTTTTTTTCAATATCATTTGTTTCAAAAAATGTGTCGAAAGAGAATCTTAGATGTCCATAAGAAAGTGTCCAAGATAAATCATGTTTGACATTAAGTATCCTCATTTGTATTCGTGTGATATTTCTAACACAAATCTTCTTTCACTTGGTCAAGGAAAATATATTTATACTCATTTCTATGTTCATGTGAAAAATAAATTCTCTCTTTTCAATAAGTCAGGAAATAAGATTTATATTTCTTTATCAAGATGTATATTTATTAAAGATTACACATTTTAAAATATTCACCTATCTGAGCCACCTTGTTCCTGAATCGATATAAGTAAAAGACACGTTTCCTTTTTCGGAAGAGGATACCGAAAATACATTTTTATGAAAGCGATTATTCTACGGGTGATGAACGGCCAAATCGGTTATGAAAGTCAGTTTTATTTGTATTTTTCAGCAAAAGATATACACATCGAACATAGAGATTCGTCATGAAAACTTTGGCAATTTAAAATGAGACGAAGCAGAAATTTTTTTTTTAAATTCAAAGTGTTTAACTTTAAATAATAGCTTGTAACGAAAGTTCTGCCAGATTTGTATGTCAATATAAAGTTAAGTATGTGTATATGTTTATATTAGTGAACGACGCGGACTGGGAAACTGGGTGTGACGGGTTCGAATCCAGTTCGTTCCACATAAGCACTTTCATCAAAACCCCATAGATGACCTTGTGTCTAACCTCCTGGAGAGGAGGTAAATATTTTTATATGAATAGGATTTACTCATAAACTAATTAACCGATCATTATAGACCCAAGCTGCTCGGCATGAAGGGGTAATCTGGCCTGAATTTAGTTTGATTTAGTGTTATGTAAAGAGAGAAAAGAGTTGATCAAAATTTGAATAAGGACTCTATACATACGGTTCAAGAGAATTATATCTTGATATGGATTTAATAAGGAGACATAAAAGTGTTGTGGTTCTGTTACAGGAATGAATTTTACCTGTGCTGGAACCGGTGTTATTTTAGGGTATCTATAAAATAAAGTCGAAGTTCCAGTTTGTTTATTCAGAAAGATGTAGTTGACATTGGAGAGCCTCGTAACAATATATATATATATATATATATATATATATATATATATATATATATATATATATATATATATAATGTGTAATACTCGGTCATAATTATATTTCATTTTGATTAAAGCGATTACAATATCATTTGAGCGATTAAAATCGCATCGTGGGACTTTAGTTTAATCTTAACATCCTCAAAAAAATACGGCATCAAAATTTATTTTATTATTTGATGTGCAATTAATTATTTTTTAAATTTAAAATTAAAAAAATGAAATAACGTTTCTAATTGACTTGGAACAGCATGGATTCTAAGGAAATAGTTTGTATGATTCAAGGGAGTTCAACTTATAAAGATATGGAAAATAATTCGAATAAATGTAAGAGGACTTATATACACACTTTAGCAAATCACTGGATAGTATATACCTCGGAAGAACCCCAAAATTTGAATATACAAAATCAAAGAAAATAAGAATCGAAAAATTTAATATCTTACGGCTGGGGTTAAGAGGACAGAGTATGCTACTCCAGTCCTGGGCAATGCCAGGTAATACTGTTAATCTATTTATAAAATGTGTAATATGATATCAAAGGTTGATACCCTATTTCGTCCCTGGAGCGGGTCCAGAGACTAGCATTCGGATATATGTGTTCATATATATATATATATATATATATATATATATAATATGTATATATATAATATATATAATGTAATATATATATATATATATATATATATGTAACACCGGCCGTTCTTACACAGGAGAAACTGCACCGGTTGTCACTATAAATAGTGCGAGTCACCGAAGACAAAGCACAGTCTTGTAACTGTCTAGCCAAGTGCTAGTAACTATCTTACTTTGTTAATAAACTTGTTAAACCAACCCTCGACTTGACTTCCTTTATTTATTATTTACTGTTGGACAACTTCAAAACAATATATATATATATATATATATATATATATATATATATATATATATATATATATATATATATATATATATATATATGGTCTCGGAAGTTTCTCAACCATTAAAACTATGTAAAGAAAAAAAAAGCTTTTTAGCCCCAAGAGTCGTTCGGTGGAAAATCACTTTTATAAGTCAATTTACTTTCTGCAGTTACTATATTAGTTTGCTTCCCAGAATTTACGCTAGTCTTAACATTATTTAAGCGATCATCAGTTGTTTACCATGAAAAACTGTTTCGGGAATTTAAAAACAAAACAGTATTTTATTTCATGGTTTCCCAGCAGAGTTGATCAGACCCCACTTCCCTTAAAAGACATATCTATATATATATATATATATATATCCAATATTTTTCTTACCAAATGTTCCTAATTTTCCCGATCTCACATACATTTTCATCCTTATCTGATCCCCAACCAACATATTATTTTCTTCACCCCACCAATTTGCTCCACACCCTCGGCCATCCCTCCTACACGTAGTCACACATGTCTTTTTCTCTCCTTTTGTTTCTCCTTTTTTTACACACGTGTGAAACCAACTTCCTCTTCATCCTCCCACTTACCCACTGCTCATATCTACTCCCCATCTCCCCCTCTCATTATGTCTCTTTCCCCTTATACACACTACTACCTCCTCCCATCCCTCTTTTCTCTTCCTTTTTCTTTTTTTTTTTCTTTTTTTCTTTTTTGTTTGTTTTCTTTTGCTTTTTCTTCGTCTTTTCTTTTCTCTTTTTCTCTTCCTTTTTTTTTTCGTTTTTTTCTTTTTCTTCGTCTTTCCTTTTCTCTTTTTCTCTTCCTTTTTCTTTTTTTTCCATTTTTTCTTTTTTCTTTTTTTCTTTTTCTTTTTCTTCGTCTTTCCTTTTCTCTTTTTCTCTTCCTTTTTCTTTTTTTTTCATTTTTTCTTTTTTTTCTTTTTTCTTTTTTTCTTTTTCTTTTTCTTCGTCTTCCCTTTTCTCTTATTCTCCTTATTTTTGTTTAAATCGCTTGTGTTTTTGCTAATAGATTGATTTTCGAAATGAATATGATCGCTAACTGACGATCCCTAGTAGTTTGGCCTTAGCTTAATGATGTGTTTGTGTCCTTATTTTTGTTTGTAGGCTACTCCGCTTTTTCCACATTTCCTAAAATCACTTCAAAATGGCGTATTAGTTGGTTCCCCCACGTGTGAGTTTTTGCTCTCTTTTGATTTGTTTTTGGTTTGGTTTCACCCAAAAATGAACCACTGTATAGTGTAGGTTTTTTCAAGACACTTTAATCCAAGAACTTTTTACTCTTTGTGAATTTTTTCTGATGATTTTCTAGTGTTGCAGAGACGATATTGACATAAAAATGTTGTTTGGAACAAGACAAATGAAACGGACGGTAAAAAATATATCTCACAGAAATGTTATGTTTTTTGGAAATGTAAAAAATAATAAAATAAAACCATGGTTATTGGAATATAATATGAACTGACATATATATATATATATATATATATATATATATATATATATGTATATATATATATATATATATACATGTGTGTATATATATATATATATGTATATATACATATATATATATACATATTTATATATATACATATGTATATATATATATATGTATATATATACATATATATATACATATGTATATATATATATATATATATATATATATATATATGTATATATATACATATATATATACATATGTATATATATATATATATATATATGTATATATATACATATATATATACATATGTATATATATATATATATATATATATATGTATATATATACATATATATATACATATGTATATATATATATATATATATATATATATGTATATATATACATATATATATACATATGTATATATATATATATATATATATATATATATATATATATATGAATAAAGACGGCGTCAATTACGTCAATGTGTCTTGTCATCTAAATTCATTGCCGCCCTATTTCACCCGGAACAATTTCGAACACATAATTCCCAATTGTGAAATGTCCGCTTATGACATTATTCATGAAGTGTATTGAGTCTGTCTGTAAGTTTATCTTAGATATTTATAACTAAGCAAGAATGGGCGATAGGGTTTGTAAGTAAAACAAAATCAAATTGCTTACATTTCAATAGGATGTTATCATCTCGTATGGTCTATCCCCAAAGGAAACTTGGATGCTGTCCGCTTCCGTCAGTCGCGGCAGATTATGTAGTCTTTATATTTCTCGAACAGGTAGCGGAAGAATCAAATGATTATCATGGCATACTTAAGCTGTATCGTATCTATATAATCGTAAATGGTATATAATTTGTCAGGGTATACTTAAACTGTATCGTATCTATATAATAGTAAATAGTATATAATTTGTCAGGGTATACTTAAGCTGTATCGTATCTATATAATAGTAAATGGTATATTATTTGTAATGGTATACTTAAGCTGTATCGTATCTATATAATAGTAATTGGTATATAATTTGTCACGGTATACTTAAGCTGTATCGTATCTATATAATAGTAAATCGTATATAATTTGTCATAGTATACTTAAGCTGTATCGTATCTATATAATAGTAAATGGTATATAATTTGTCAGGGAATACTTAAACTGTATCATATCTATATAATAGTAAATGGTATATAATTTGTCAGGGTATACTAAAGCTGTATCGTATCTATATAATAGTAAATGGTTTATAATTTGTCAGGGTATACTTAAGCTGTATCGTATCTATATAATAGTAAATGGTATATAATTTGTCAGGGGATACTTAAACTGTATCATATCTAGATTATAGTAAATGGTATATAATTTGTCAGGGTATACTAAAGCTGTATCGTATCTATATAATAGTAAATGGTATATAATTTGTCAGAGTATACTTAAGCTGTATCGTATCTATATAATAGTAAATGGTATATAATTTGTCAGGGTATACTTAAGCTGTATCGTATCTATATAATAGTAAATGGTATATAATTTGTCAGGGGATACTTAAACTGTATCATATCTATATAATAGTAAATGGTATATAATTTGTCAGGGTATACTAAAGCTGTATCGTATCTATATAATAGTAAATGGTATATAATTTGTCAGGGTATACTTAAGCTATATCGTATCTATATAATAGTAAATGGTATATAATTTGTCAGGGTATACTTAAGTTGTATCGTATCTATATAATACTAAATAGTATATAATTTGTCATTGTATACTTAAGCTGTATCGTATCTATATAATAGTAAATGGTATATAATTTGTCAGGGTATACTTAAGCTGTATCGTATCTATATAATAGTAAATGGTATATAATTTGTCAGGGTATACTTAAGCTGTATCGTATCTATATAATAGTAAATGGTATATAATTTGTCACGGTATACTAAAGCTGTATCGTATCTATATAATAGTAAATGGTATATAATTTGTCAGGGTATACTAAAGCTGTATCGTATCTATATAATAGTAAATGGTATATAATTTGTCAGGGTATACTTAAACTGTATCGTATCTATATAATAGTAAATAGTATATAATTTTTCAGGGTATACTTAAGCTGTATCGTATCTATATAATAGTAAATGGTATATAATTTGTCAGGGTATACTAAAGCTGTATCGTATCTATATAATAGTAAATGGTATATTATTTGTAATGGTATACTTAAGCTGTATCGTATCTATATAATAGTAAATGGTTTATAATTTGTCAGGGTATACTTAAGCTG
>OY744552.1:4115587-4138087 GCA_963556195.1 Sepiola atlantica
CTCTTTTTTGGACCTTGTCTAAGAGGGAGACACTAGTAGATGATGCATCAGCACAGATGTGGCAACAATAATCCATGCATGGGCGGATGCTGGATTTGTTATTGCATGAGTTATACACCCCTAAAGTGTCAAATAAGATAACACGTACCATAGCAATGAAACATGAGATAGCATGAGATAACATGTAAACCAAGATGATATAACATTTTTATATTAGAAAACACTCGACAAAATCGCAGACGCAACAATTTTTTTTATTGGTAATATAGGATACTGGAATGTGTTAATAGATATCTAGACCGACAGTGATTAAGCTTTATTCTAATTTATCTTACCTGCTTAGGGTTAGGGTTTAGGTTTAGGTTTAGGGTTAGGGTTAGGGTTAGGGTTTAGGGATTAGGGTTAGGGTTAGGGTTAGGGTTAGGGTTTAGGGGTTAAGGTTAGGGTTAGGGTTTAGGGGTTAGGGTTTAGGGGTTAGGGTTTAGGTTTAGGTTTAGGGTTAGGGTTAAGTGTTAGGTTGCTGGTAAGGGATAAGGGTTAAGGTTACGGTTAAGGTTAGTGGTAGTGTTAAGATTAGGGTTAGTGTTAGGGTTAGGGTTAGGGTTAGGGTTAGGTTTAGCGGTAGGGTTAAGGTTTAGGGGTTAGGGTTAGGGTTAGGGTTAGGGTTAGGGGTTAGGTTGCTGGTAAGGGATAAGGGTTAAGGTTAAGGTTAGTGGTAGTGTTAGGGTTAGGGTTAGGGGTAGGAGTAGGGGTAGAGTTTAGGGGTTAGGGTTAGAGTTAGGGTTAGGGTTAAGAGTTAGGTTGCTGGTAAGGGATAAGGGTTAAGGTTACGGTTAAGGTTAGTGGTAGTGTTAGGATTAGGGTTAGTGTTAGGGTTAGGGTTAAGATTAGGGGTAGGGTTAGGGTTTAGAGGTTAGGGTTAGTGTTAGGGGTAGGGTTAGGGGTTAGAGTTAGAGTTTAGAGTTAAAGTAGGGGTTTACAGTTTAAGGGTTAGGGGTTAGGTTTAGGTTTAGGTTTAGGTTTAGGGTCAGGGTTACAGTTATGGTTAGGGGTTAAGGGTTAGAGTTTAATGGTTAGGGTTAGGGGTTAGGGTTAGGGTTAGGGGTTAGGGTTAGGGTTGCAGAAGACTTAGGAGTATATGTTATTGTTTTATTCTAATCTATCTTACTTGTTTATGTTAGGCTAATAAGTTTGAACGTTGGACTCTCTGTAAGAGTGTTATTAGAAGCAAAACCGTGTTGATATGTCGTAAAAGACACAAAACAGGAAAAATGATTAGATGTGTTATTACATATAAAAACATATGGCGCTACCAGATCAAGCTCTCTGAAGATACCGGCTTCCTGGCCCAAAATGCACCAAACATTGATGTCATTGTTTTTTCCTTTTCTTTTGAAAAACTCAATCATGTTCTGCAAAATCAAAAACAAACAACAATTTTCCTCTACAAAACAACGAAACCAAACACCATGAATAAATATTTGAAGATATAAAGAACTTGAAACATAAAAACTTTCACTAAAATGACCGGATTCGGCATTAAATTACCCGAAAAGGGTTGATATGCCGTAAAAGAAAACAAGCTAACAAAACGTATAAAAAATTAAACTGGTACATAGCAAAGAATCATTGAAAATTTGATTATATTTACATTTAGATTGGACTAAATATTTATCTTTTTCAATGAATGGGGAAAACAATTGATTTAGTAATTAGAAAGTCGAAAGTCTGTTTTTATAACTGATATATTTAATCTTTATTTTAATTTTATTTATTTACCCAAAACCTACCACATTGCCACTCAGTCGTAAGGATCATCCTAAATGGGGAGTTGTGCAACAAATGTTTGTTCATATGACATTTACAATTCTTGCGCGTTGGTACAGTTTTGAAAACAGCGGGCAGGTAGGGAATACCAAAGGCTAGCGATTCGACAAAATTAAGCTATTTATATTTGCAGAAAGTTTTCCGTCATCTGGGGACTTCTACGACGAAGAGTCGCTCAGTAGGATTTCATAGTAATGGAACGCAGTAGATTATTCAAGTTCACGAGGGAAACTTAGGTTAGTTTAGTTTTGGTGTTGTGTGTTACGGCATATCAACACTCTTCGAAGAGGAATGGACCTGGGAGTAATAGCAACAATAATGGTGCATCGATACTCCCAGTTATAGTTATATACCATAATTCAAAATACATGCCTGGCACAGCTTTATTTAAATTTATAAAATGCGTATCCGGTATATAAAAAAAATTATTTAGACTAACGTGAGATTCGAACTCGGATATTCAAATCGTATAAAATACTGCCTTAGTAATGTGTACTCTGCTTATTCCTTTTTTTTGTCAACAAATTGCATGTTTCCATTCACGTACGAACAAGCTCCGAAAACACATGACTTTTTACTAGTAGATAAAAAGATGAATTGTAAAAAAGATTATCATTATTAGTATTTTTAGTAGTAGTAGTAGTAGTAGTAGTAATAACATTAGTAGTAGTAGTAATAACATTATTATTATTAGTAGTAGTAGTAATAAAATTAGTAGTAGTAGAAGTAATAATATTAGTAGTAGTAGTAGTAATAACATTAGTAGTAGTAGAAGTAATAATATTAGTAGTAGTAGTAGTAATAACATTAGTAGTAGTAGAAGTAATAATATAAGTAGTAGTAGTAGTAATAACATTAGTAGTAGTAGAAGTAATAACATTATTATTAGTAGTAGTAGTAATAACATTAGTAGTAGTAGAAGTAATAATATTAGTAGTAGTAGTAGTAGTAATAACATTAGTAGTAGTAGAAGTAATAATATTAGTAGTAGTAACAGTGATAATAGTAGTAGTAGTAGTAGTAGTAATAGTAGTAGGAATAACATTAGTAGTAGTAGTAGTAGTAATAACATTAGTAGTAGTAGTAGTAGTAGTAGTAGTAGTAGTAGTAGTAATAACATTAGTAATAGTAGAAGCAGTAGTAGTAGTAGTAGTAGTAGTAGTAATATAAGTAGTAGTAGTAGTAGTAATAGTAGTAGTAGGGGTAGTAGTAGTAGCATTGGTAGTAGTAGTAATAGTATCAGTAGTAGTATTAGAAGTAGTAGTGGTAGTAGTAGTAGTTGAAGAAAACCAATACAAATTTAACTGAGTTAAAGTCTAACCCCCCGCTTTGTAAAACATTCACAACTAGAACCCGCCTAGCTACTACCACTGTCAATGATTTCACTTTCTCCCTCTACCTGCCCAAGACGAAACGAAACTTCCATGGGCAGAGTTTCTTTCCTTGAACAGCCCGTCCGTGGAACGCAGTGCCGCGAGCCTGCTTCCCAGCCGACTTCAACATGGTCGTCTTCGAGTACAATATAAACACGCTCTTGTTGACCCGTCCCCGTAAATAATCAATGTCTGCCCCCCCCCTGCTACAACCATCGTACCAGTGACCGCGATGTTATCTCACCGTCAACTAATCAGACTATTTTAAACCTTGTCCTCGAGTGGTCTTTTGACCTTGATAAGTGGTGACCTTATCGCAAAAAAAATAAAAAGAGAGTGCGAGAAAATCTGGTGGAAAAAATATATTAAGTAGATACGATTATCTATTATGAGATATGCCCTATAAGACTAACATTTTGAATGGTTTATTTAAGATCGCTTCAATTTGCTGGTAAAATCACCCAAAATACGTAGAATCTATCTCACTCTGTGTACTTACACTAACGTTTACCGCGGTAAAAAAAGAACCAATGTCTAGAGATCATGCCCTCGAGAAGGAACGCTTTCTAAATAAAGACCATCTAAATAGGTAAGCCATCATTCTTATCGATTATCGATATAACTTGGTAAGTAGTTATAAATAACAAAACCTCCAAGAGTTTAAAGGTCTTATAATAGTTAATTAATATTCAATTAATATTGGTCGGACCTTCTGACGATAACAGCGTTATCTTTGAAAAGCCATGGTTTAAAGGTATTTTTGTATGCGTATTCCCAATGTGAACACTTGATAGATTAATAAATCTGTGAACTATAAAAATTGTATCAACTTCATCACTTCGTTATCCATTATAAATGATCTATCCAATCTCGATAGGATCTAATATAGTTCTAGATCTTTATATTGTCAATGTGTATATATATATATATATATATATATATATATAGAGAGAGAGAGAGAGAGAGAGAGAGAGAGAGAGAGGGAGAGAGAGAGAGAGAGAGAGATAGAAGAAAAAAGAGTGATAAATATGCGGCGATTGTCCAAATTTATTTCAAATTTCAATTGTTCAATGCAAGGTGTATTCCGTAATAAACTAGTGTTTATTATTCTTTCCTTAAGCCAAGGCTTTTCAAAGATCGAAATCTTATCATCAGAGGAGAAATACAGATGGATAAGTTGGCTTTCGAAAAAACCAAAGTTCAAATATTTGAAAAATATGAAAATTATTATTAAAAGAATTTTTGTTAAAAAAACGCAGTGAATGAAAAGAAAAGTTCCGTGAAAAAGATATGCAAATTGTCCGGGTGGTAAATTTCCGTTGAAAAGACAATATATGTATTAGCATATACTATCAGTTCCTTTTACTTTGTAGTCTCCTTAAAAGTTTCAGCTCGATGATTGTCAATTATTGATAACAGAGCAAATATAAGTCAGTTCATATTATATTCCAATAACCATGGTTTTATTTTATTTTTTTTTTCACATTTCCAAAAAACATAACATTTCTGTGAGATATATTTTTTACGGTCCGTTTCATTTGTCTTCTGCCAAACATATATATATATATATATATATATATATATATATATATATATATATATATATATATACATATCTATTTATATATATATATATTGCTGAATATATATATATATATATATATATATATATATATATATATATATATATATATATATATATATAGCACAAGATCAAGAAACATCATGTTGTTTAAAAAAAGGGAGATAAAAATTGTCTATTATCCTGATGAAGATCCTGTGTGAATCGAAAATTTTAATTTAAATAAATAATATGTTTATTTTAAAAATGCCTCTGCATTTTACTAGTTAAAAAAACGTTTCAATTACAAAATTTAAATGCATTCTATACAGTGGATACATATATATATATATATATATATATATATATATATATATATATATATATATATATATATATATATATACATTTAGGCAAACATTATTAAATAACACGGAGTGGTTTTGTTTGATGCGACTTTTTTTTATTTTTTCAATTTTCCGAATTGTCCATCTAATGTGTCGGTCAAATTGATATAAATATGATCCATGACTTTCTTGTTCCATTCTTTTTTCTTTTCTGCAAGTACTTTCGATTTGAATCGTCAAATCATCTTCAGGCGGTATTAGTTTTAGTGTCTTTACTGTTGTGCTCATTTTTGAATTATAACGGCAAGTAGTTTATATTTGAAAACGCGTCTGTAAAGTTGAAATGTACATGAGAGCGTGATGGCGTTCTACACATACGAGAGATTTAAAGTTTGACTGTATAAACCGTTAAGAAATTGATGACGTTAAATAAAGTGCATACAATTCAAACGCATAACCACCCAACGGCCAAGAATCTGGCAATGTCAACTATTACGCTAGACACCCCAAAACGTTGCGACCAGCTCCATAACCGACATCATTAATTGTGGGATGTCTAGTCCTCATGTAGAGGGCCTCGAGTATCTTTAACCTTTTGATATTGGTATCATGGTGTATCACTCTGGCACTGTTAAAGGATGTTTCCATACCGGGAGGGGGTGCAACTATGCCTCCTTAGGCGTTGGCACACAGAGCCAGTGTCGGAGAGATGCAGGGCGAGTCCCCGGGACAGTGCCGCAGAAGCGAAACCCATGCAAGAATTAGTCCTTTTATTGCCGTTGGAGACACATTCTCCCACAGGGCACCGGAACCGATATATTACAATATATATATACATATATACATATATACATATATATATATATATATATATATATATATATATATATATATATATATATATATATATACATATATATATATATATATATATATATAAATTGTATACGTACATAAAAGTAATCCATGGGCACGTGATAGTGGCTCCCAACCGTCATCAGCATGGCTAACTTCGATATTGATGTCTGTAGTCTGGCGTTTTACCTCCGAACTATGACGCATTCCCTAGAAATATGTACGAATTTCATCACCTAAATATTTTAATGTATTTTATGTGATATAACTTGGTAAGTAATTATAAATAACATAATAACCTAGAGTTTAAAGGTGTTAAAATAGTACGGTTCATTCCAACGTATATATCTTGTACAAACAATAGTATATACAGGTAATCTCTTAGGATTTAACAGAATACAATCGAATGAACTGTTCGTAGTAGTATTTATTGTCAGGATTAGTTCACTTATTTAGTGACTGAGGGGAGTCACGTATCCCATCACTACATTTATTTAATGATTAATTTAATATTATATGTATATATATATATATATATATATATATATATATATATACATATATATATATATATATATATATATATATATATATATATATATATATGTTATAATGGGATACGTATTTAGTTTTGTGTATGCGCGTGAGTAAAGTTGTCTATATGTATGATATCGTCAAGTCGTATGTGTCATAATTTTGACACGGCAGTTTTTAGTTGATTAACTTAAAGATCCATCCCCTTCGACCGCCATAGTTAAATATACGTTTTAAATTTCCCCCTCTCTCAAAAAGATGTATCAAATTGGTTGCTATCACCACTCTCTCTGGTTGTGTTTGAATTGTCGTAGGGAAATTCAATTTTCTATCAGTCTCAAAAATGTAATTGTCTGAGTGATGCTTGAAAAAACTGCACGGTTGGAATAAATTATTGCATCGACAATTATGTGATTTCGTGTTATTATATTTTATGTTATATATATATATATATATATATATATATATATATATATATATATATTGTGTGTATTTAGGCAGCTTATTTTCATTTCAACAATACCAAAATAATACACCACGATACCAATATCAAAAAATTAAAAATACTCGAAGCCCTCTACATAAAAACTAAACATCCCACAATTAATAATGTCAATTATGAAACTAGTCGCAACATTTTAAAGTGTCTAGCATAATAATTAACATTACAAAATTATTAGCCATTAGGTAGTTATGCGTTTGAATTGTATGCACTTTCTTTAACGTCATCAATTTCTTAACGGTTTAAACAGTCAAACTTTTAAATCTCTCATATGTGTAGAACGCCATCACGCTCTCATGTACATTTCAACTTTACAGACGCTTTTTTAAGTTATAAACTACTTGCCGTTATAATTCAAAAATGAGCACAACAGTAAAGCCATAATTTGTAAAGACACTAAAACTAATACCGCCTGAAGATGATTTGACGATTCAAATTGAAAGTACTTGCAAAAAAAAAAAAAGAATGGAACAAGAAACCCATGGATCATATTTACATCAATTTGACCGAAACATTAGATGGACAATTCGGAAAATTGAAAAAATAAAAAAAAGTCGCATCAAACAAAACCACTCCGTGTTATTTAATAATGTTTGCCTAAATATATATATATATATATATATATATATATATATATATATATATATATCTTACTTCAGTTAAAGTTCTCAGAAATCAAGGGGGCTCCTACCTGGGGCAAACACTTTATCTCTATATGAGATACATAGATATTCGAATATTGAATTAAAGTTCTTTGAAGTCAACACCAGTTTTCGGACTGTGGTCACCTATGGAGTATTCGTTCTCAACAGTCGATTTGGCAAGGCTGGGCCATTCCAGTTGCCTTTTATCTGTCGGGCTGAGGGGGTTGAGTCCTGGGTATTTCTAGCAGGTTAACCCTCCAATGCCTTACTTCCCTCTTTGAGTGGAGTAAGTTTATTGCTTACTGTCTGGGGCGCCCTGACCGGGGAATGCCGACGGGGATGTCCAGGCAATTTTTATAGGCCACAGTGCTCTTCCTTTACGGGCGCTAGCTTGACTCTCCCCCACCTTCCGACCTTGTGTCACATATTCCTGCGGTGGAAAGGAATTAGATACCATTAAAGTTCTCTTTTACCTGTCAAACGTTGAGTTAGTAAAGAAGTTAAGAACATTAATTTTCCTCTCATCAATTGACCAGTTAATTATGTCATAGTATATTTTTCTTGTGGTCTCTTGTCTTACCGGATTCCAGGACAATAATTCATCTGGTCTGGTGGAGTATCCAGCTAAGTGCTGTTACTTGAGGTAACATCACTAGGAGAAGGTGCACCATTCCTCGTATGAGCCAGTGTATAGCCGTGCTGAGGGGATCTTATTTGGACTTTGAATACTATGTAAATTTGAATATTTGGTCAGGGTTTACTTGTAGGGTGCAGTATCCTCATGTCAGGTTGTCCTGACAAACTCTTGTACAGAGAGACCGAAGAAACTCGAGGATGGTGTCTAGCAGTTTATTCAATGTGTTTCTCTCTTTTTTTAAATTTTTGTTTTTCATTCATTTGCTGGGAACGGGGCATTCTTCCAAATGCCATACGATCACCCGCTATTTACAGACTCCAACCGAGAGCTCTTTTCAGGATTCTGGCTGTTCCCTTGAGTGCAGTTGTTTGGATTTCTGTTGCACTTGGTTCACCAGGTATACTTTCCAAATACTTTTTCAAGTTCTTCTTCATGAGTCCAGTGGCTCCTATGATAACTGGAATGATAGGTGTGTGTGTGTGTGTGTGTGTGTGTGTGTGTGTGTGTGTGTGTGTGTGTGTGTGGTGAAATCTTTCTTACTTCTTCTATACATCCCATGATCTATTTTCATCTCGATATATATTTTTCTCACTTTCTGAGTTTCCACTTCTGTTTTTTTTTTTAAATTCTTTTAAACGATTCACTTCCAGTCTCTCACACCTTCTTATTTTCTTCTTGTTTCAAAACGACGCCCCTCAACTTCCACCTGAACTTACGCCTCCTCAACAACCGCCACTAAGTTCCCTTTCGCTTCTCTAACGCTTTCACACCTCGCCCAGATTTACTGTTTCATCTTTTCGATGGCTTTTGTGTTTTTCATTATCATTTTTTTTTTTTTTTTTTTTGCCACGGGCAATATTCCCTGGTGTCATAATCACCATATTATCTTAACAAAAACCAATAAAGAAACAGAAACTGCGAAAATATTCAAACAGCCGAAGGCTTCGTTAATAATAATAATAATAATAATAATAATAATAATAATAATAATAATAATAATAATAATAATAATAATAATAATAATAATAATAATAATAATAATAATAATAATAATAATAATAATAATAATAATAATGAAGTTGATGATAACAAAAATGATATGAACACTCAGGAGTAAAAGGAAGAAGAAGAAGAAAAAGAAGAAGAAGAAGAAAAAGAAGAGGAACAAGAAGAAGAAGAAGAAAAAGAAGAAGAAGAAGAAGAAGAAGAAGGAAATTAAGAAGAAAAAGACGAAGAAGAAACAGAAGAAGAAGAAGAAGAAGAAGAAGAAAAGAAAAAGAAAAAGAAAAAGGAGAAAAAGAAGAAAAAGAAGAAGTAGAAGAAAAAGAAAAAAGAAGAAGAAAAAGAAGAAAAAAGAAGAGAGCCGGATGGATAAGTCCTTCTGTGCTTGAAACCGACGGTACGAATGTTGTACTAATTTTTCTGTACCAAAATAAATAAATATTACGCTCTTAATTTTTAATTTTTAACTTTTTAACTTTAATTCTCAATTAATCGAGCACTCTGCTGGGATTTGTCCTGCTATATTACAAAGATATATATATATATATATATATATATATATATATATATATATATATATACATATACAAGCTTCGTTCAAAAACTATGAAGCTCTCTCGTTTTGCAATCTTTCTCATTAATCCTTCGACGCGGCGAGCAATTTTGCGGTTCTCAGGTGTTTATTGGTATAGTGTGGCATTGGGTGTTGTGTCATGGACCATTTCTCAAGCGCTTTCGGTCTCTCGACCGTCTTAAGGAGGTTGTGTCTTATCGTTAGTATAAGCCTTTTAATAATGTTTATTTATTCATTTATATACATATTTATCTAAATATGCATGTACATGAAGAGAGAGAGAGAGAGAGACGGAGGGAGAGAGAGAGAGGGAGAGGGAGGGGGGAAGAAAGATGGGGAACAGAGAGAGAGAGATGTGTGTGTCGAGTTCTGACCGGGAAACAAAACTAGAATTCTAGATTTAAAATTTGAGAGAAACGCATAAACGCTGACAAGTTTCGACTCTAGGCAAAGAACGAACCCATCTAATTGCCATTAAAAGGTCTGGTCAGAATGAAAGAGCGACGGCGCAGCGGAACTAATAAACCTGAACTCATTTTCACAAAGCAAATTCGCTTCTGATCTTTCCGTTTATTAGTTTCGCCGCAGAATGTAAACCGGCATTAGGGATTATAAATATTAGACACACTTACATATACATAGATAGATATATACATATAATTGCACTTAAGGGAACGACCAAAATCCTAAAAAGAGCACTCGGTTGGAGCCTCTAAATAGCAGGTGATAGTCTGGCATTTGGAAGAAAGCCCTCCCAATGCTAACGAAAACAGAAATAAGAAAAAAAAATAATATATATATATGTGTATATATATATATATATTACTATTTCATGTATCCATCTAAAATTTTATGAAGAGATTTAATTTGTTGTGTATTCATTTTCAGTATTTACTTCAACACTGCTCAATACGTAAGTAGAGCTAGGTAGTAAGTTATGAAAACATATTGATGGTAATTAAGCTACACAGAGGCTCCCGCATTTAATCCCCCGGGGGGGATCCTCAAGCTAAAATGCCTTTTTTGAGCCTGAAGGTTCCCCCAGGGATGAAACGAGGGAGCCTCTGTGTAACTTAATTGCCATTATGTTTTCATAACTTAGTACATATATATATATATATATATATATATATATATATATATATATATGCATATGTATATATATATGTATATATATATGTATGTATATATATATGCATATATATGTATATATATGTATATTTTCATTCACTGCGTTTTTTTAATAATAATTTTTTTTTTTAAATAATTTTCATATTTTTTAAATATTTGAACTTTGGTTTTTTCGAAAGCCAACTTATCTATCTGTATTTCTCCTCTGATGATAAGACCTCGATCTTTGAAAAGCCTTGGCTTAAGGAAAGAATAATAAACACTAGTTTATTACTGTATACACCTTGCATTGAACAATTGAAATTTGAAATAAATTTGGACAATCGTCGCATTTTTATCACTCTATTTTCTCCTATCTCTATATATATATATATATATATATATATATATATATATATATATAAGTATGTATATATATGTATATATATGTATATATATATATATATATAAATGAATAAAATTTAAAATATAGATATTATTAAAACTAACAGTTAATCGATCACCATACAATGCCTATCATTTATCAAATATTACACATATTTTTGAACACCACATTTATATACATAACATAACTTTAAAACTTATTAGTTTCTATTCTCTGCGGGACTGGTTTGCACCTACGCTATCTCTGTCTTCTGGCATTCATTTTGGCAGATTCTCTGCACACACGGAGTTTTCCTCTGGTGTTTATTATTTTTGACGAAGGACAGTTTTTTTTCCCGAAATATTAAATAAATGATTTTTATAATCATCCGAACATCACACAAACATCTAACACCACACTTGCTGTTATGTAAGATTTTAAGAAAAAATAAATAGTAAGTCACATTTCGAATTCGATTTATTATTTTTGTTCCTTCCAGCTTACATCTTACCCGCAAATTGCATTGCCCACGGCCTTTTAAAAACATACTACTATTATTACCAGCAATGCTTCAAGCAAACTACCATTCTCTCTCTCTCTCTCTCTCTCCCTCTCTCCCCTCTCTCTCTCTCTCTCTCACTCTCTCTCTCTCTCTCTCTCTCTCTCTATATATATATATATATATATATACATATATATATATATGTATATATGGTAAAGTACATTCCTTTCTTTGACTTTGAAAGTGGTATTTATTTTTGTTTTTTGTTGTCTTGAAGCCTTTTATTGCAATATTGGCGCAGGATTTATTAAATTGGTCCGAATGAAACCGACAAAAGGAATTAATAAAATTCTATCAATAGGACACTCAGGGGATATAAATTTTATACAAATAAAACCACACTTATTAGTCTATCTCTCCCTCACAATCTTTATTTTTCTCTCTCTCTCTCTTTCTCTTTCTCTTTCTCTTTCTCTTTCTCTCTCTCTCTCTGTCTCTCTCTCTCTCTCTTTATATATATATATATATATATATATATATATATATATATATATATATATATAACTAAAGATGTACGAATGACACATCTATTTCATCTTCGATTGTTCAATACAAGGTGTACTCGATAAAAACATGTTTAATTTTTCCTTAAGCCAAGTCTTTTCAAAGATTAAAATCTTATCGTCAGAGGGATTACATAGAAGGATACGTTGGCAGTGGAAAAGTCAAAATTAAAAAATTGAAAAAATTATTCGTACATTGTTATCTCTCTTTCTTCATTCATCTTTATAATTGCTCTATCTCGTATATTGAGCTTAAATCATTTCACTATAGGTTCTATCCTCTACAAGTATACATTTCGTTTCATATTATATACATATATATATAAATATATATATATATATATATATATATATATATATATATATATATATATATATATATATAAATGGATAATACGAAACAAAATTATGTTAGATGTTATCGAGATACGGTGACGCTCAATATAGTAAATAGAGCATTTATATATGTATAATGAAGTGATGAAATAGATATAATTTGCATATTTTACAAATTTATTAACTCATCAAGTTTTAAACTTCATTATTCTTGTATAAATTCTCTATCCATTTTCTCATATATATATATATATATAATAATATATATATATATATATATATATATGGCTGATTAGTTTGATCGTACACATGTGAGTGTTTGCTCTAAAAGTTTTGTTTATTTTTTTTGTTTATTTAAACCTTAAAATGAAACTGATGTATGATGTGGGTGTTTTTCAAGACACTCTAATCTAAGAACTCTTATTATTTGTGAACTTTTTCCGATGATTTTGTAGTGTTGCAGAGACGATATTGACATACAAATGTTGTTTGGCACAAAACAAATGAAACGGACCGTTAAATATATCTCACAGAAATTTGGAATTTTTGGAAATGTGAAAAAAATAAAAATAAAAATAGAAGTAATAAAACAAACCATGGTTATTGGAATATAATTTAAAAAAACTGTTCTATATATATATATATATATATATATATATATATATATATTGGTACAGAAACATTAGTACAATATTCGTACCGTCGGTTTCAAACACAGAAGGACTTAGCCATCCGGCTCTCTTCAGCTTATGTTGTCATCTGTTTCAGAAATGTGAAGTCACGTGTCACTCTCGTTTGGACGCGTTATTTGCTTAAAGTGTTATGTATGTTTGTTTAAATTTAGTGTAAGGAAGGTTTAATAAGAGGGGAGTGAAAAGTAACAGTTGAGATTTTAACCGGAGAAGATTTAAAGAGATATAAAAAAAAGTTTTAAAAATTAAAAAATATTTCTATATAAATCTCGTGAGACAATATTATGAGTATCGTATATTTGGTCGTGACTGTTTTAGAAGTTCACTGTTGATAAATAAAAATAAAAATAAAAATATAAAAAAAAAATATATATTCTATATAAAAGAAGTTGTTATATATATATATATATATATATATATATATATATATACAGGGTGGGCCAAAATAAGGGTCCTATCTTTAAATTTGAATAACTTGAATTTGAATAACTTCCACAAAATAAAAGTTAAACTCACCAAACTTTATGTGTGTGTAGACTGACCCTTCCGAGATTTTTTGAAATAAACAAAACAAATTTTAGCCGAAAAACACTTCTTAAAACTTACAAAAACTAAAATATTGTTTTTTACACTGTTTTGAGTTTTTTAAGCAAAAATAATGTTTTCTAAATGAGGGTACGTTCCTTAGGGCTAATACGGCTCATGCTTGCTTCGGAAGGGGTCCTTTACTTATTCTAAAAAAAAAATTTTTTAAAATCAATAAATAAAAAAGTTATGAATTTTTAAAAATAGGACCCTTATTTTTGCCCACCCTGTATATATATATATATATATATATATATATATATATATATATATATATATATATATATATATATATATATGGTTCTCTCAGTAAACTTCAAAATTCACTCGGGCCAAAACATCCAGGATTATCTGCGACCTATGTATCATTTTGCATCATTCGGGTTTGTATACAGATATGGAAGGCCTATAATTCAAGGCATGTCATAGTTTGATACACATATGACAGACCTATCCTTCTCACGACTTCTCACGACTTCTCACGACTTCTCACGACTTACATTTAGACATTTTTTCCCTTTTTATATTTTTCAAAATTCTTCACATTTGCATTTTCAAGATATTCATTTTTAATAGTTAATTAATACTCAATTATTATTGGTTGGACATTCTGACGATAAGAATGTTATCTTTGAAAAGCCATGGTTTAAAGGTCTTTTAGTATTATATTCTCTTTTTGAACACTTGATTAATTAATAAACGTGTATCTACTTCATCAGTTCAGTGTCCATATATAAATGCTCAAACTACAATATTGAGTTTCATCGTGTCTTAATGGGATCTGATATGATTGTTGATATTTGTACTATCCAGTTATATAGTAATATATATATATATATATATATATATATATATATATATATATATATAAAATAGATTAACACGGAATCACATAATCACCGGTGCAATCATTTATTTCGACCCTCCGACCTTGTTAAAGCATCCAAGTGAGGCAATTAGATTTTCAAAAATGTTATCGCCTCGCTTGGATGCTTGAACAAGGTCGGAGGGTCGAAATAAAGTATTGCACCGGTGATTATGTGATTCCGTGTTAATTTATTCCATTTTATTTTATTCTTGCTTTGTTTATTACATTGAGCTCTGATACTCGGATTTCCTTCTGGAATTTTTTCACTTTAGCACTATATATATATATATATATATATATATATATATATATATATATATATATATATATATGTATACATATATATATATATATATATATATATATATATATATATATATATATATATATATATATATATATATATATATTGGAAATGAAAAAGGAAAGAAATATTTTTTTATAGATTCATCAACGTTTCGTCTTTATTGTAAGACTTCCTCAAGATGATAATTTGAAGAAAAATGTCATGCAAGTACATCGAAATATTAGGTTAACGTGATGGGTTGATAAGGAAAAGTAGTAGTCATTTTATTTTTCGCCGTCACTGACTTCTCGCAGGCTGGACTTTCCTCAAACGCTCTTAGTAGCCACGGCTACTACTTGTCCTTATCACACCATTATGTCAACCCTATATTTCGATGTACTTGCATTACATTTTTCTGAACATTATCATCCTGAGGAACTCTTTAAATAAAGACGAAACTTTGATGAATAAATAAAAAATATCTCTTGTTTTATTTCCTTTTTGATTTCCCATTACGTCGGATTACTCTTATCCTTCCTTTCTCATATATATATATATATATATATATATATATATATATATATATATATATATATATATATATATATATATATATATATATATATATATATATATATATTCGAACCTATATTTACTATTGCAACACTTAACATAAATATTAAATTTTAAATATTTAATATTAAAAAAATAAATAAATTTTAAAAAATAAATAAAAAAATAATAGTGATAATAATATAATGAAAGAAAACGTAAATAATAAATTTAAAAATAAATATAATAGTAAATAATAAAAAGAAGAACAACAACAACAAAATAAATTAAATCTAAGTATTATTATTTAAGATTAACTAAATTAATTAATCTTAGTAATCTATTACATATCTTAACTATTGGATTTTACGCAGTATTTGTCTTTTTTTTCTGCGAATCTCATATTCCAATTTTTTGAATAGCAGCGTCCACTTGGCTTTTTTCAACTGACACAGCCAGTCCAACTGTTGTTTTCTTTTTGAAAAAGAGAGGTTGTTACTCTCGAAATGATCAAAGTCTCTACTATTCCGGACCTTTAAATATTTAACAGTAAGCCCATTTAACAATTTACTGTCTTTATATTTAAATTTTGAAATATAAATGAATTGATCTGAGATTTACCGTCTCTTGTCATTTATTTTTATTTTTGTTTATTCCACCTTCCGTTTTTTCAACATTGCATTGCTCCTGCCTCAGAATTCTCACCTTCATATTTACTTGTTTACTAGCAATGCTTCAGTCAAACTACCATTTCCTTTTATATATATATATATATATATATATATATATATATATATATATATATATATAAGTATAAATTTTTATTTATACAAACATTATTGGTTACATATGTGCATACATGTTTCGGTTGCATTTTTCCCAGAAGTCAACCTCATCAGACCAAGAATTTTCGAGAAATGGCTTGGTCTGATGAGGTTGACTTTCTGGGAAAAGTGCAACCGAAACATGTATGCACATATGTAACCAATAATGTTTGTATAAATAAAAATGTATACTTATAAACAGCTCTACTTGTTATTGAGCACTTTTTATAAACACTGGAGTTTCTACGGATTTACATTTACAGAAACTAATTCAATACATGTACTATATATATATATATATATATATATATATATATATATATATATATATATATATATATATATATATATATAAGTGCGCATTATACAATTATACATGCAAATAAAATATATCCGGACTCAATAATATAACAGTACAAATAAAAGACTGAATAAAATTACAGTACAAATAAAAGACGAATAAATCCCGTAATTGTTTTAGCAGTTTCATATCTCCCGTTTAATAACTCGGCATTTCTCTGTCAAATTATTCACGCGCAGAAATTCAATTGAAGCTCCACAATTAATCGATTAGTTATCACTAACGAAAATCGGGTGTCTGATTGTGCGCATTAGTTATGCCTGGTGCCGACACTCTTCCGCCTCGGCTTCGATCTTTCCGCCCGAAATGTCGCACCTGTAATCAGATTTCTATGAAATAATTGCGACAGAAAAAAGTTCAGATAACACCTCGTCCTAAACAGTTATTGTCGTCGGCTAATAAATGTTATTTTTATTCATTTAGTTAGTTAGTTATTTAGTTATTTCAGTTTTTATCTCGCATCTGAAATCATCTCGTCGTTTGTTGGTTAGGGTAAGGGTTTAGGGTTAGGGTAAGAGTTAGGGTAAGAGTTAGGGTTATGGTTAGGGTTAGGGTTTAGGGTTAGAGTTTAAGGGTAGGGTTAGGGTTGTAGTTAGGGTTAGGGTAAGGGTTAGGGTTTAGGGTTGTGGTTAGGGTTTAGGGTTGTGGTTAGGGTTAGAGTAAGGGTTTAGGGTTAGGGTTAGGGTTAAGGGTAAAGTTTAGGGTAAGGGTTATGGTTAGGGTTAGGGTTTAGAGTAAGGGTTTAGGGTTAGTGTTAGGGTAAGGGTAAGGGTTAGGGTTTAGGGTTGTGGTTAGGGTTTAGGGTTGTGGTTAGGGTTGTGGTTAGGGTTAGGGTTTAGAGTAAGGGTTTAGGGTTAGGGTTAGGGTTAGGGTTAGGGTTTAGGGTGTTGGTTAGGGTTAGGGTCGTGGTTAGGGTTAGGGTTAGGTTAAGGGTTTAAGGTAAGGGTTCGGGTTCAGGGTTAGGCTTCGGGTTTAGGGTTAGGGTTACGGTTTAGGGTTTAAGATTAGGGTTATGGTTAGGGTTATGGTTAGGATTAGCGTTTAGGGTTAGTTTTAGTGTTAGGGTTAGGGTTTACGGTTTAAGGTTAGAGTTGAGGGTTAGGGTTTAGGGTTAGGGTTAGTGTTAAGTGTAGGGTTTTGGGTTAAGGTTATGGTAATTGTTATGATTAGAGTTTAGGGTTAAGGTTTAGGGTTGTGGTTAGGGTTTAGGGTTAGATTAAGAGTTTAAGGTAAGAGTTCTGGGTACGGTTAGGGTTAGTGTTAGGGTTACAGTTTAGGGTTTAAGGTTGGGATTATGGTTAGGATAAGGGTTTAGGCTTAGCGTTTAAGGTTAGTGTTACTATTAGGGTTAGAGTTTAGGGTTTTAGGTTAGAGTTGAGGGTTAGGGTTGAGGGTTAGGTTGGTGTTAAGGTTAGAGTTTTAGTTAGGGTTAGGGTTAGTGTTATGTTTAGAGTTTTAGGCTAGGGTTAGGGTTAGGGTTAGGGTTAGTGTTAAGGTTATGGTTAGTGTTAGAGTTTAGGATTATGGTTAGGGTTAGGGTTAAAAGTTAGGGTTAGGATTAGGTTTTAGGGTTTAGGTTTCAGCGTGAGGGTTTAGGGTTAGGGTTTAGGGTTAGGGTTAAGATTTTTAATACTTTACTTTCTATATCTCTCACCATATATATACACACAGATATATGAATAAAGATAGGGATAAAATGATTCGACATGATGGAAAATGAAAAACGAAAGCCAAAAAACTATATTAGTTTTGTGTTCATCAACGTTTCGTCTTTATTTGTAAGACTTCCTCAGGATGAAGAAAACTGAAGAAAAAAAATCACACAAGCATCACTATGATTGCTCTGAAAATGGCGAGCTTCAGCTGATTTGCGATAGAAAGAAAAGTTTAAAAAACTGCGACGGAAAAAACCAAACTGCGCGTCAAACAGCAGCAGCAGTCTATAGAGTTTTTTATGAGGTAAGGGACGTGCTGGTGGAGATGAAAAAGCCGAATTAATAGACTCATATTTTATTCATTGTGTGAAAAAGAAATATATATTAGGCATCTTATCGGCTTTCTAAACAAAATTATCTATCACTCTTACGATGCCTTCCAATGTAGAAGAGCATTTTTTAATATTCGAATATCATTATTATAAGTAGTAGTAGAAGTAGTGGTTGTAGTAGTAGGATTAGTAGTAGTAGTAGGTTAAAGACGCGTTAGTAGTAGTCATAGAAGTAGTAGTAGTAGTAAACCTGCGTTAATAAAAGTTCGTTGTGTTATTATTATATGTAGTAGTAGTAGTAGCTGGTGTAGTAGTAGTAGGATTAGTAGTAGGAGTAGTAGTTTAAAGCCGCGTTAAAAGTAGTAGTAGTATGTGTTTATATATATATATATATATAAGATATATATATGTATATATGTATATATAAATATATATATATATATATATATTTCTTCTATGTCTATTTTTGACAAAAGGAAGATATTCCCGAAATATCAAACGTGTTCTAATCATCCGATAATCACACACAACCATACTTTCTAGTATTTACACACAATATATATGATATATTTTCATATATTACATCATATATTACACTGTATATATATATATATATATATATATATATATATCCATCATACTATATATATACATATATTACACTATATATACACATTACACTATATGTATATATATATATATATCTTTAGAAAATAAATTATGAAAATAAAAAG
Source organism: Sepiola atlantica (assembly GCA_963556195.1). Taxonomy (NCBI): domain Eukaryota; kingdom Metazoa; phylum Mollusca; class Cephalopoda; order Sepiida; family Sepiolidae; genus Sepiola; species Sepiola atlantica. The sequence goes on from OY744552.1 coordinate 4,135,229, forward strand.
TTGTACAAATACAATATTTATTAATACATCAGAAGTTAAAAAGGATTATCATTTAAGAATACATCATTTATCTTTAAATTTGTATTGAATGTTACATGTATATATATATATATCATTTATATATCTCTATATATATTTCAATATGTATATATATATTATTACTATTAAACAACTTGTGTGTGAATTTTAATAAAATTTACAATATATATATATATATATAAAAGTTATGAAAATATGTTGATGATTTGGCTTCTATTGTTGAATCTCTCTTCTAAAGAAAGCGCATATTTGAATTTTAAAAAAAGAAAATAAGACAACAAACAAATTCCAAATCGTCTTAGAAACAATCGTACGCCTAATCATTGTTCATCTTTAATTCTTGGAAACAAAATAATTAGTGTTATAAATGTATTAGTATCATCTTACTTTCTCTCTCTCTCGCTCTGTCTCTCTCTCTCTCTCTCTCTCTCTGTATATATATATGCATATATATATATATATATATATATATATATATATATATATATATATGTATATATATTTATATAGTGAATGCTTTTATTCAAACATGTACAAGGTCTGCTACACTGGCATGTCGATGTTATCGATCTACAGCTCTCAAGAGCTGAGGTCTCATCAGGCAGAGAATTTATTTATGATCCAACATGGTCGTTGAATTCCAGGAAGAAATATATATATATATATATATACTTTTCACGCTTTGTGAATTTTATCTGATGATTTGGTAATATTGATGAAACGATATTGATATGAAAACAAATGGCTCAAGACAAATCAAACGGACCATAAAAATATTTCTAACAGAAATCTTCTGTTTTTGGGAAATGTGTAAAAATAAAAATAAAAATAAAAATAATAAAATAAAAACTTGGTTATTAGAATATAATATGAATCTGACTTATATTTGCTCTGTTGTCACTAAGTGACAATCATCGAGCTGAATCTTTTAATTTGACTGCAAAGTAAAAGGGCACTGATAGTATATGCTAACACATAAATTGTCATTAGTAATTATATATATATATATATATATATATATATATATATATATATATATATATATATATTAAGCAGTTAATTCAGTTAAAATATTCAAAAAATATACAAAACCAATACTTTTCTAAAAGTGCTCAATATATATTAGAGCTATTTATATTAAATTAAACATAGTTTGAGCGCCCGACAATTGTTTAAAAGCCCTGCCGGCTACTTATCAATAAATGTTTATTTTAATATATATATATATATATATATATATATATATATATATATATATGTATTCTGTAATGCTTCCACGAAACTTTTTCTTCTCCATCGAAACTTCCTTCCATTGGACACCTTATCGGCGGACAATTACCACCTGGACACACCCAATATCTTTTTACACGAACTTTTTTCACCCATCATTTTTTAAAATATTTTTTCAAATGTTGAATTTTGGCTTTTCTATTGCCAACTTATCTATCTGTATAATTCCTCTGATGATAAGATCTCGATCTTCGAAAAGCCTTGGCTTAAGGAAAGAATAATAAACATAATTTTATTACAGAATATACCTTGCATTGAACAATCGAAGTTTGATATAAATTTGGACATTCGTGCATGTTTATCACTCTTCGTCCATCTATCTTTTTATATATATATATATATATATATATATATATATATATATATATATATATATATATATATATATATATATATATATATATATATATGTATATCGAGGCAGCATTTTTTCCTTAAGACACGTATTATTAAAAATAACCTTGTTAATAGCAGGGTTTTTTTTTGTTTTAATGAGTAAAGCTTCTAGTATGTGGAGTTTTTGTGTATTAGTATTATGTTCTAAGATTTTAGTATTGTCTACGAGAAGTTTTCGGATTTGAGAGCGGGGACAGGAATGTTCATTAGTAAGGTGTCTTGCTATAAAACCTGCTATTAACAAGATTAATTTTAACACTAGTACTAATATACTTAAATGCTTATAATACCTAGTAAATATAGTTTCATATATAAATTTTCCCACAATAATTATTATAAATCTCACTCCAGGTCTTTACCTGTTTGTCATTATTCCACTGACGATGGACCCAGACGGGTCAGAAAGTACTCTGGACCAACATGTACATTACGGCAGTTTCATCAGCCAATTTTCTTCCGAGATTAAGATTTGAATCCGGAAAATTGAAGGGATCAATACTAAATAACAAGACAAAAATGGTCGGTTATTTTTAATATTATATATATATATATATATATATATATATATATATATATATATATATATATATATATATATATCGTATATTGCTTCTATATGATTCAATGATTATTAGCCAACGTTAGTTAGTTTTCGTTTGTTTCAGTTATCATTCAAGTTATAGGATTTTTTAAATGATTTCCGAAGAAAACCAACCGATAGTTGGGGGTAATTTTAGAAGGAAGAATTACGCCTTCCTCTGTTTTATTGAGAACATAAATGCCTGGCGATCTGCAAGGAATGGCTCCGGCAAATTTAGACTTGGGATATGTTTAGGTAATTATTGGTTCTCTCTTCCTGGTCAATTGCGAGGTGTGGTCAAAAACCATAAAATTACAAAGCGTATAAATGTAATTTATGTTTCGATAAGGAAGTGGAAAGAAAAGTGTATAAAAAAAAATAAAAAAATGGCCACGGAAATGAGAATGGAATTGTATAATTGTTTCTGATTAAAAGAATTGGATAATGAAAGTCGGGAAAGCCATGAAATTAAAACTTGTTTTTTTTTTGTTTTGTTTTTTCTTACAGTCTTTTTTTTTCGTACATTTTGGTAATAAAAAGAACAAGTTACTTTT
>OY744552.1:4145587-4168087 GCA_963556195.1 Sepiola atlantica
GAAGGGGTGAAAGGAAATAGGATAAGGGGGTGAAGAAGGGGAGGAGAAGGGGGTGGAGTAATAAGAAGACTTGGGGCTATGAAAAGACAAAGAACTAAGAATTGGTAAACTGAAAAGAATGAATAAAAGAAGGAAATCTGGCAATATTTTCTGAAGGAATGTCACAAACGAAGAGCATTTCGAAGATAAGAAGAAACAAGAAACCAAAGACAAAAAATTATAATAATCAGAAATAAAAAGAATCGCCGGAAGACAATAAAAAAACTGATCTCAAAACAAATCAAATAAAGCGAAGACTTAGAAAATGTTCGACACTGAAGAATATATAGCGACGAGGGGGGGATTGGAAGAAAAAAATGGTAGACAAAGCGAAACACAGTACAAGAACGGCTATCCTAAATATACATCCACTTAATCACCGCGTTTATCAATGATGACGTAATTTCAAAATAAAGAATAACACTTCTGTCTTATGGCAGACGGAGTTTTTCTTCTGGTGTTTATTATTTTTGACAAAGGGAAGTTTCTTTTCCCGAAATATTAAATTAATGATTTTTAATCATCCGGACTACACACAAACAGCTAACACCACTCTTGCTGTTATGTAAGATTTTAAGAAAAAATAAATAGTAAGTCCCATTCTGAATTCGATTTATTATTTTTCTTCCTTCTAGCTTACATCCTACCCGGAATGTGCATTGCCCACATCCTTTTAAAAACATACTACAAAAGAACAATACATCGACTGTGGCCAAATCAATTCTGCTATTTCAAACAATCCCCCATCTGTATAAAACCATATAAGCAAACATGTTTCAGCCTCTACAATAGTGCTCAATAACAAGTAGAGCTGTATTCTAGTATGAATTCGTTCATTTATACAAACATTATTGCCTACATATATGCATACATGTTTCGGTTGCCATTTTTTAAATATAGAGCTTCATCAGGTCACCTAATTTTTTAACGTGGCCTGATGAAGCTCTATTTCGAAAAAACAAATGACAGGTGAAACATGTATGCACATACGTAGCCAATAATATTTGTATAAATTTAAGAATTTATACCTGAATACAGTTTTACTTGTTAATGATAACTACTGTATAAACATCGGAGTTTCATTGGGTTAACACCTAGGAAACATCAAGACAATTACTAAAAGCTATATACGTCCTAAAATAGAATACTGCTTGTGGCAGCAGCGGTCGTGTTCACACCTATTTCGGCCGGGAATCTAGAACAAAAGAGGTCGAGTTGTCATCGAAGGAAGTAACGTAACTCCCGTCTTCCGTTTTCTACACCGCCACCGCCACCACTTTTTGGGGCGTCTCGTTTGGGGTGTCTGGCACCTTTCCGTACCAAAAATCAAATGCAATTTCCATGAACAAAGTTTTTTTCTACAACATCTCATCTGTGGAACAACGTACCACCAGACTGCTTACCAACCTACTACTTCTTCAAGTCTGATGTAAACAAATACTTTCTTTGATAGTCAATTCTTCTCCATAAATCTGGTTGTTTCCAATCCCCTCGTTGACTAATTTTTCACCTCGAAGTAGTATTTTTTTAGCTCCTTAAATCAAGTGACGTCATGCCTTGTCGTGATCGATTCGATAAAAAATAATATTACGACATGTGTTCTTCAGAATCGTGAAATCTATTCGCTGCTTCCTTTGTTCCAGCTCGTTTGACTCGTTGGTCCAGTGGTCTTCATCAATTCGCTGTTTTGATACCTTATTGTAATACAGCTTCCTGTTCCTGTAGCTTTTTTTATAAGAACTGCAAGCTTGTGGAACTCTCTTCCTGATGACTGTTTTCTTCCTACCTATAGCTTTTTGTACGGACAGACAGACATCCTGACATCGTGACAGAGAAAGTGCTCGTTATATTATGAGTGGATTTGCTATCTGTCTGTCTGTAGCCGAAACTATACTATTACTTCTATTAATTTTGCTATTTTTCAATGCATAATTCAGTTTACTATCTTAGACTAATGTACTATCTCTAAGGGGGTCCCTGAAAAAATCCGGTGTGGGATAGTAATTAACACCGGAGTTTTTCAGGGACCCCCTCAGAGATACACCGTTTTCTGTCATTGTTGACGCCATTCCCTTTCGGGCGTGACTACAATCGTTTCAGCTTGCCGATGATTCAACTGGGCACGGAGATTTACTAAAGATGTCTAAATCTGCCCTTTTGGATGAAACCGCGGTACATTGCTGAATCATGTAATATACAGTATCTAAATAAATTATATATATATATATATATATATATATATATATATATATATATATATATATATATATATATATATATATATATACGTCTTATATTCACATCATTACGTTAAGCATTTTTAAATGTTACTACTGGTTTCATATGTGATGTTGTTAATTTTAGGTTGTTGTGTTTTTATGTAGATAGCTTCCAGTATTTCTAATTTGTTTAAATTGGTTTTGGAATGTATAATTTTAGTGTTATTAACTAGAATTTGTCTTAAATCAGAGAGATGGCAGTTATGTTTTTGTAGTAATTCGATTTTGTTCTGTGATGGTGAATTAAAATCGTCAACGACTTCCTGGAACAATGCGAAAAACATTCTCTGTGCGTTTCTCTTTAAAAAAATATTCTCGTCTTTCTCCAGCTTTTTGGATCATTTGATTTTGACCCCTGAGGATGATTCGACGAACAATCGATAACGTTCGTGAAACCTATGGATCATTTATTACTTTTTTTGATTTCAATACAAAAAAAGCATCAGAAAAATTGAAAAAATAAAAAGAAGGTATAATTAAACAGATGAATTTGTTTTAGTTTTACAATTTTTACAATGTTATTGATATTTTCTGTTGGACAATGAAGTATTAGGAGCTATGATTAAGCCACGGGACAACTTTACTGATGGGTGTTGACATTGGACTTGAAAACGACCATATTGTAGCTTGTAGAGAAGCATTCCTGCGGTAACGTAAAAAGTTCTTGGAAAGAAACTTTGTTCATGGAAGTTATGTTTGATGTTAGTTGCACCAAAGGATTAAAGAAGAATTCTTGCTGAGAATGGTTTGGGGGGGATTTTCGGGATCAGACCTTGAAGCTCAGTCGAGCACCTACATTAGAAGAATTGGTAAAGATATTTTTATTTTTTTGCTCAAAACGGCCGCAGGATCGTAGCCGGCTGCCAAAACATTTTGTACTTGTGTGATGTTTTCTTCAGACAAATCATCCTGAGGAAGTCTTATAATAAAGACAAAATGTTGATGAATACATAAATAATATTTTTAGTGTTCCTTTTTCAACTCCCATATATATATATATATATATATATATATATATATATATATATATAATATTTGTTTTGTTTATTATCTATGTACGTCTACGTTTCGTCCTTTATAATCGGGACTTATCAGCATAGAGACATGACTATTCACTACTGGTCATGCGATTCGAAACCCCTGAATCCGAGTACTTTGCAACTCAAACACCGACGTCTAGAACCACTCGGCCAACGCTGAATAGCGAATAAACAGTGATAATTTTAATACTTTATCCGGCGGCTTAAGCAGAGATGGATCAATTAGATTTATTCATAAGAGCATAATATACGTATTAGGGTAGCATTTAACGGTGAAAATTCGATGAGTTATATTGATACCGGCGGTGTCAAAAAGTTGTTGGAAATCCGACCCGTTGAGCTAAGAAAATCCCTAAAGCTTCGTCCGAAATCTTTTGGGAATAAAAATAAATTTAAATAAAAGATGAAATAAACTTTAAGTAAAAATTATGAAAATTAAGATTTATAAATTTTCAAATACCTTTATTAGCGTTTTATTTGAACTTTTATTCTGAACTTCAGTGAAAAGGGAACTGCATGAAAGAAGATATCACCTCCCACTAGATTGCGAACTCGGTTTTGTAATGCAGGTGAACTAGAAGTCACGACAGGGGTTGACTTATCCCCTTTGGACAGCGTTTGCTCTAGGACTTATTAATCATTTATAAACTTGTAAACGGCGTTTCGAAAAAATATTTATTATAAATCGACATCAATTATCGGACGCTTAATCATATATTTCGGACTGTCACCAGGCAATTAGATTTTTTTATATATACGTGGATGATTCCAAGCGATCGTTGGACGCTAGACATTAGGACTGTCCAAGAGAAGTCATTGGTAATTAATGTACAGGAAATTAAGAGAGAAACGAGAAAGAGAGAGAGAGAGAGAGGGGAAAGAGAGACGGAGACAGAGAGAAAAGGGGAGATACGGACAGAATAATGTATAATGGGTGGACACTTGCTTAAAAATGACAAATCGGAATCTCACTGGCCATTTCGTTTCAAACGGGAACAGGGGTAATCAAGTACTTTTACCACAACACGTCATAGTTATAAGTGACCAAACTCGAATTCGTTCTGCAGAAAACCATTTCGTGTTCATATGATATATATATATATATATTAAGCTTTTTCTTTCTTTTTTTTTTCAATGCAACTTTTATTCCTATATAATTTTATTGCTAGCTACAATATACCATAATGACTGTTCTTGGCCTTTTGGCTAAGATCAAAGTGTAGTATCTGTTCCGATGGATACTGCACCCCATAGACTGGTATTGTCTTGGCCTTCGGGGCTTGATTTACGCCGGTCTATGGAACGGTCCTGTGCAGTTCTAGGAGGTCACCCCTCCCAGGCTTCGCCTCCCCTCTTTGAGGAGGAGTAAGTTTATTGCTTACTGCCTGAGGCGCCCCTACAGGGGAATGCCGACGGGGCTACCCAGGCAATTTTTAAACCCCACTTTCCCGACCCGACCTTGGGTCACATCTTACTCGTGGGAATAAGATAAAAGCTGGCCTTGTGCCTAACTCCTGGAGAGGAGTAAATCAATACAATATACCATAATGGTTCTTGGGTGTAGTGTTTGGATAGTATTATTATTATTGTTATAATTAATGTTATTTGATATGCAAATTACTATATCACACGGTAGTCTTAAGGGTAATATATTATTATTATTATTATTATTATTATTATTTATTTATTTATTTATTTATTTATTTATTAGTGAAATTTAAGCTAAATTATTTCTACATTTAATTATTGGGGAAATGGTAGTTTAATCAGTACCATTGGAGAGCCATGAATATTATACTGTCCTGTTTTTAAATATCCGAAACAGTTACATGGTAAACAGCTGATGATCCCCGTTTTAATATTCCACGCTTAAGTTAAGGTCCCTTGTTTTTGTTTCACTGTCAGATATTTGAATCCCCCCTTTCTTTTCTTTTTTTTTTTTTTCATTTATGAATTTTCCAAGGAATGTTAAGTCGGCGGTATCTTGGATTTAGTTTCTCTGGACATTTAAACTGCATTTTCCTTTTTTCTTCTTTTGTTTAAAATGACTCAAAGCTTCTTTAGACTATATATATATATATATATATATATATATATATATATATATATATATATATATATATATATGCATACAGGGTGATTGGAAAGTAACTCCCTATTATTAAGTGCTCGTAAGTTAATACTGTAAAGTATTTTACCGACAGTAGCGACATGCAGAGGTTTAAAACTAATGTAAACAGACATCTCGCTGCTCTTTGGCTAAGATCAAAGTGTAGTATCTGTTCCGATGGATACTGCACCTCATAGACTGGTATTGTCTTGGCCTTCGGGGCTTGATTTACGCCGGTCTATGGGTCTGTCCTGTGCAGTTCTAGGAGGTCCACCCTCCCAGGCTTCGCCTCCCCTCTTTGGGGAGGAGTAAGTTTATTGCTTTCTGCCTGAGGCGCCCCTACCGATGAATGCCGACGGGGCTGCCCAGGCAATTTTTAAACCCCACTTTCCCGACCCGACCTTGGGTCACATCTTACTTTTGGGAGTAAGATAAAAACTGGCCTTGTCCCTAACTCCTGGAGAGGAGTAAATCAATACACTGCTCTCAACTTGGGGTGACACCTAAAACCCACACCCAAATTCTCAGTAACCCTTTACGTCTACAGTGGCGGCCTGCCTTGTTTGGGGTGAAATATGCTAAAAAAAATGAATATGATAAGAAAGTTTCATTCAAAATTCGATATGGATGCCAGAAATCGCCACCAGCTTTTAAAGCTGCCTGGAAACCGCATCAACTGATTTCCCAAATGTTGTGAAGTTGTCCAACAGTAAATAATAAATAAAGGAAGTCAAGTCGAGGGTTGGATTAACAAGTGTATTAACAAAGTTAGAAACTGACTAGCGCTTGGCTAGACAGTTACAAGACTGTGCTTTGTCTTCTCTGTGTTTCTGGTGACTCGCACTATTTATAGTGACAACCGGTGTAGTTTCTCCTGTGTAAGAACGGCCGGTGTAACACCAAACAACGTTTTTTTCTTTTTTCATATTTTACTAATGAGTCAACACTTATCAAAGCGAAAACCCCGACTCCAAGATTAGAGTCAACAAGATGGATAGATTGATAGATGAATATGGATGAATAAGATGAGGGCATTGAAAACAGAAGGCGACCTAGAAAACGCATTTTTCCTCCATCGTTGAAAACATCGCTCGTGGAATGTTAGGACTAAACGGAAAAAGCAACGCCGTCCATTCATTTCTTGTCAGAATTATATTTTAGTAATAACTACAAGTATAAGGCGTTACGTACCAATCACCGAAACAGTTTTTCATGGTAAACAACTGATGATCCCTTAAATAATGTTATAAACAAACTAATATAATAACTGTAAAAAATAAATTGACTTACATGAGTGATTTTCCACGAAAGACTTGGGACTATAAGTTTTTTTTTAATATAGTTTTAATGGTTGAAAAACTTCCGAGACTATATATATATATATATATATATATATATATATATATATATATATATATATATATATATATATATATATATAATAAATTATTAATACCTACAGACGCAGTGCAGGAAAGTAATAATTTCAGATGGTCGGGAGGCGCGAGCCTGGTTCCTAGAGTCAGCGTAGAATCTGCAAGTGGTCGCCATATCAATTCGGCCAACAGAAACTGTCACGTAATTAAGGGAAATTAAGATCTATATGCACCTAGAAACTGGCACAGATAGAAGACTAGTGGAGAGTGTTCTACGAACGTTTTCGGAACTTTGCATTTGAGCTTTTTGACAGTCTTTTTTTAACATCCCCGAGAGTGCTTAACTTTAATTTTTTAAAGGGGCTTAGTATGATTTATATATATATATATATATATATATATATATATATATATATATATATATATATATATATATATATATATATATATACATATATATATATAAATATATATATATATATATTCTTGCAAACATTGTAAAAATAAAACAAATTCATATGTTTAATTATACCTTCTTCTTTTTCAATTTTTCTGATACAAAAAAATTGTATTGAAATCAAAAAAATAATAAATGTTCCATAAGTTTCACGAACGTTTTCGATTCTTCGTCGAATCATCCTCAGGCGGCAAAAGCAAATGAACAAAAAAGATGGAGAAAGACGAGAATATTTTTTTAAAGAGAAACGCATAGAGACCGTTGTTCTCATTGTTCCAGGAAGTCGTTGACGATTTTAATTCACGGTCACAGAACAAAATCGCACAACTACACAAACATAACTGCTCTCTCTCTGATTGAAGACACATTCTAGTTAATAACACTAAAATTATACATTCCGAAACCAATTTAAAAAAAAATAGAAATACTGGAAGCTATCTACATAAAAAACACAACAACCTAAAATTAATAACATCACATATGAAACCAGTGGTAACATTTAAAAATGCTTAACGTAATGCTGTGAATATATATATATATATATATATATATATATATATATATATATATATATATATATATATATATATTAGTATTTCATGTATCCACATAACATTTTATAAGGAGATATGATTTTTTATGTATCAATTTTCAGTATTTACTTCAACAGTGCTCGATACGTAAGTAGAGCTAGGTAGTAAGCTATGAAAATATATTTATGGCAATTAAACTACATAGAAGCTTCCGCGTTTCATCCCTTTGGTGAATCTTCAGCCTGAAGATTCCCCCGGGGATGAAACGCGGGAGCCTCTGTGTAGCTTAACTGCCATAAATATATTTTCATAGCTTAATATATATATATATATATATATATATATATATATATGCCATAAATATATTTTTATAGCTTAATATATATATATATATATATATATGTATAGATAGATAGATAGATAGATAGATAGATAGATAGATAGATAGATAGATACATACATAGATAGATAGATAGATAGATAGATAGATAGATAGATAGATAGATAGATAGATATTAAATGAAGATGCTTGAAAATGTATGTACATCGATTAAAAATTTAGAGAAGAAGTCAATCCAAACTAAGTGGGTAATAAAAAAATAAAACAGAAAGCAGTAAAAGGAACGGTAATTAATAAAAATGATAAAAAAAAGGTATAAACTAATGGAAAGAGTTAACAAGTAAAGAATGTAATCCGATACCGGGCTTGACCGAGACAAAATTATAAAAATATCTCATCTCCAAAAAAGATTTATTCAAGGGGAAAGTTTTCCAACTTCATCTAACTTTCTTGTCTTCTTTGTTCTGAAGATGTTAACTCTCTGTGAAGAGTATAACCGAAAAATGTATGCACATATGTAACCAATAATGTTTGTATAAATAAAAATGTATACTAAAGAACAGCTCTACTGGTTATTGAGCACTTTTTTTAAATCACAGCCCCCCCTTCCTCTCTACCCATCCTCCTTTCCCTGCATACACCCCCCATACACAAACATTCCAACCTACTTTTTCCCCTTCAATCTTGAACCGCAGCCATCTGGTCAAACACCCCCCTCCCCCCCTCTTCCTCACCTCCCTCTCTGCCATCCACTTTACCCCTGCTCATCCCCCACCTCTTTCTCTTACCACCAGCTACAGTAGTCCTGGCTCACCCCATCCTTCCATTTTTTTCCCCACTCATTCTTTTCTACATTCATTTCTATTTCTCCAACAAATACGGACGTCCACCCAGTAGTTGGCCACTATTTAATTCTATTTTTCCCAATATGTCTACCGTACATGTATCTGTGCTTGCATGACATTTTTTCTCTATTTTATCATCCTGATGAAGTCTTATAAATAAAGACGAAACGTTGATGTACACATAAAAAACATCCATTTTTTGGTTTTCCTTTTTCATTTTCCCATCACGTCGGATTACTTTCATCCTTCTCTTCCCATATATATATATATATATATATATATATATATATATATATATATATATATATATATATATATATATATATATATATATGTGTGTGTGTGTGTGTTTGTGTGTGTGTGTGTGTGTGTGTGTGCGGGAGCCTCTGTGTAGCTTCATTGCCATGAATCTGTTTTCATAACTTATATATATATATATATATATATATATATATATATATATATATATATATATATATATAAATAAATATATATATATATATATATATATATATATATATATATAATAATCCAGGTAAAACATCGACAGGGTAGTAATCCAAAGAATTTCAACCGGGTTTATAAAAAGTGTTCAATATCAAATAGAGCTTTTATATATGATTTTTTTTTATTTACACAGACGTGTACAAAATCTGCGACACTGGCATGTCGGTGTTATCGATCAATAGATCCATAACATCGACACGCCAGATTTTGTACATGTCTGTGTAAACAAAAATAATCATATATATATATATATATATGTATATATATATATATATATATATATATATATATATATATATATATATAGTCTCGGAAGTTTCTCAACCATTAAAACTAAAAAAAAATTGTTTTTTAAGATTAAAAAAACCTTAAGTCCCAGGTCGTTCAGTGGAAAATCACTCATGTAAGTCAATATAGTTTTTACAGTTATTATATTAGTTTGCTTCTAACATTATTTAAGGGATCATCAGTTGTTTACCATGAAAAACTGTTTCGGGAATTAAAATATATATATATATATATATATATATATATATATATATATATATATATATATAAGATTGGAACAGTTGTCAGACGAATGCAAATAATACAAGATGGAGAATATCACCGTCTAGCACTGAACCCTTGTGTCGAAGGTAGCTGTGAACTTCAGAAAAGAAACACAGATATTATTCACACCAGGTACATGATAGAAAAAAAAATGAATATTGATGGGTATCCTAAAAAACATCCGTTCGCTTCAGGGGATGTTTTCCATCTCCCTTTTCCAAGCAAAACAATGCCTTTCAAAATAATCCAAGTAGGCCACGCTCTCGGATATATCCGATATGTCGATAAAACTCCATGAATCCCATTCCGACTGCCAATTCGGATCGAAATCCTCACCCCCAGGAAGACGAAACTAGATCTCGTGGGGGGCAGGTATCGATCAACAAAGACGTTGATTCCTTTGAAGAAATAGCATAAAGGTTACAATGAACAAGAACAGCAACACACACAGAAAAAGGAAAGAGACACATTTTTGACTGAATAAAAGAAATCGAATACGATGTGGAACAGATGATGTGCATAATCCCGAAAATAGAATCCCATTTACATAGTTTTTTTTTACATAAATATCTATTGTAGCAAACCGCGCATGCGTGGTTCCCCTCTGTATGTGACTCGATGTGGCGAGTGTAAAATGCAATCAATTTGGGTAATTTGGGGCATTTTTGACCCCCCCCCTTTGACCCCCTGGGGACGCGAACCAGATTTTTTCTGAGGTCAAGGATGCTCATTTTATATCCAGAACAATTGCCTCTACATTTTAGCCAAGTTTCAGAAAAATTGAATGGATGGATCAAACGTTATGGGAGAAAAGGGTCATTTTTTGCCATTTGGATTTTTTTTTACCCCCTGGGGGGCTAACCAGATTTTTTTTTTTAAATCGGAGAATGTCACTTTCTAACCTGACCAAAGTTACAACTTCATGCAAAATTTTAGAGAAATTCAATGGATGGTTGCGGAGAAAAATCGGGACGGACGGACATGCCTCAAAACATAAGTCCCCTGATTTTATGAATCGGGGGGGGGGGCAAATTAAGCATGTATAGGCTCGAAAACTACGCGACATATTTTAAGCAAATATCATCCGCATTATGTCTAACACACTAGAAATGCTACCTTACTGCAACGTCTATAAAATGTTGAAGTGACGTCATTTTGTTACCGGTGTTAGGGTTAGGGTTTACTTGGACTAAGAAAAAGCGGTGTAGAACATTAAGTGTTCACCATCAAATATATTCCGGGTATATATGTGAAGAACTCAGACATTTTTCTTCAAGTCCCGATGTTTCAAACATTAATCCTACCTTAGAATCTAACAGTGGATCAAGCTAGATGCTAATAGTCTGTACAATAGCGTAGTGACCTGCAATGAACCCACAAGCCATCATCGGAGAAAATAACAGCTATAAGTGCCGTTTGAATTGGCAAGTATCAGAAGAAATGTGTGAACAATAAATGTCTCTGTTATTTTCATCGGCAAAAGTGTGAGGATAATGGTTAAGACGCATTTAAAATTATCGGTATCTGTGTACAATTCGTGAGTGTCTATACAATGGCCACCTTATGTTTGCTTTTCCCTATCGAAAATATACTTATATATCAAAATGGCGTATTAGTGGGTTCCCCCACGTGTGAGTTTGCTCTTTTCTTTGTTTTTTGTTTGGTTTCACCCAAAAATGAACCAATGTATATCGGAGGTTTTTTCCAAACACTTTAATCCAATAACTTTTTACTCTTTGCGAATTTTTCTGATGATTTTGTAATGTTGCAGAGACGATATTGACATAAAAATGTTGTTTGGCTCAAGACTAATGAAACGGACTGTAAAATAAATATATCTCACAGAAATGTTATGTTTTTTGGAAATGTGAAAAAAAAGTTTTAAAAAAACATGGTTATTGGAATATAATATGAACCTGACTCATATATATATATATATATATATATATATATATATATATATATATATATATATATATATATATATATATATATATATATATAATAATGGTAATAACCTCAGATCATATTTGGAGAGAATATATATATATATATATATATATATATATATATATATATAAAGATAAATGAAAGAAGAGAGATAAAGATGTACTGATGACAAATCTATTCTAACTTCTTCTTTTCAATGCAAGTGTACTCGATAAAAGCATATTTATTTTTCTTCCCTTAAGCCAAGGCTTTTCAAAGATTAAAATATCATCATCGGAGGAATTACATACATAAATAAGTTGGCAGTGAAACAGCCTAAATTCGAAATTATATATATATATATATATATATATATATATATATAAGTATCAGAAATAATGTGTGAATAATAAATGTCTGTTATTTTCATCGACAAAAGTGTGAAGATTATGGTTTAGACGCATTTAAAATCATCGGCACCGGTGTACAATTTGTGAGTGTCTATACAATGGCCACCTTATGTTTGCTTTTCGATATGGAAAATATACTTATATATATATATAAATGACTCAAAGCTTCTTTAGACTATATATCATCAGCTGTTTACCATGTAACTGTTTCGGAGATTTAAAAACAGGACAGTTATAATATTCATGGCTCTCCAATAGTACTGATTTAACTACGATTTCCCCAATAATCAAGGTTCGAAATAATTTAGCTTAAAATGTTACTTATATATACATAAATAAATAATAATAATAATCAAATAATAATAATATACTACCCTTAAGACTACCGTGTGATATGGTAATTTGCATATCAAATACAATTCTTTATAACAATAGTAATTCTAGTAATAATAATAATAATAATAATAATAATAATAATAATAATAATAATAATATACTACTCTTACGACTACCGTGTGATATGGTAATTTGCATATCAAATACAATTCTTTATAACAATAGTAATACTAGTAATAATAATAATAATAATAATAATAATAATAATAATAATAATAATAATATACTACTCTTACGACTACCGTGTGATATGGTAATTTGCATATCAAATACAATTCTTTATAACAATAGTAATACTAGTAATAATAATAATAATAATAATAATAATAATAATAATAATAATAATAATAATAATAATAATAAGACATAATATATATATATAAAATAAAATATAGTAACACGGAATTACATAATCATCGATGCAATAATTTATTTCAACCTTGCATCGATGATTATGTAATTTCGTGTTACTATATTTTATTTTAGTCTTTCTCTGTTTATTACATTGAGCTCTCATTGTCGGATTTCCTCCTGGAATTTATTTCATTATAACACTATATATATATATATATATATATATATATATATATATATATATATATATATAATATGAATATATATAACATATATATATATATATATATATATATATATATATATATATATATAATATGAATATATATAACATATATATATATATATATATATAAAAATATCTATAACATATATATATTCTCTCTTTTGTTTCATCTTGCTTCAGTCGAAGTTCTCAGAAATCTAGGGGGCTCTACCTGGGGCTAACACTTGATCTCTATATGAGATATATAGATATTTGAATATTCTCTCTTTTATCTCTCAAATGTTGAGTTAGTAAAGAAGTTAAAAACATTAACTTAAATTTTCCTCTCTTCAATTGACCAGTTGATTATGTCATCGTATATATGTCTTTTGGTCTCTTGGTCTTACCGGATTCCAGGACCAGAATTCATCTGGTCTGGTGGTGTATCCAGCTAAGTGTTGTTACCTAAGATAACATTACTTGGAGAAGGTGCCATATTCCTCGTATGAGCCAATGTCGAGGGGATCTTATTCTAGCTTCAAATATTATGTTATTTTGAATATTTGGTCAGAGTTTACTTGTAGGGGTAACTATCCTCATGTCAGGTTGTTCTGACAAACCCGTGTACAGAGAGAAGGTACACACTGTAGGATGGCGTCTAGTAAGTAATTCAAACTCCCCAGTAGGTAATTCAAACTCTCTCCCATATATATGAAATAATGTATGTGTTTAGTAAACAAAGCTAAATGCGTGTAAGTGCTTCTCTCTAAATATTCGCAAGTCCAATATTTATTTTCCCAACGCAAATGTATTGCATTATAATGCGAATGGGTCCAAATTTAGATTTTTCTAGTTCCGAGAAAATAAATAATTCGGAAAGAAAGCCCTCTACCGTCATTTTCTCTTTGGCAAAATAAAATCGATAACAACAATGGCAAATAAATTTGGTTTTGATGGTTTTTGAAATGTTGTTTGTTCTTTTTCATTTGTTGGTTTTTGCTATTTTTAACGCGTGCACTTTAGTATGGAAGAATAGGCACACGTGTTTTTATTTTATTTTTTTTACTTGAAAAGACGTGCGATAGTTTGTGTGTGACCCTGAGAGAGATTGATTTCTCACTTGGAAAATGAGAGGCTTCATTATATATATATATATATATATATATATATATATATATATATATATATATATATATATAGTCTCGGAAGTTTCTCAACCATTAAAACTATATAAAAAAATTAAAAAAATAAAAAATAAAAAATAAAAACTTATAGTCTCAAGTCTTCCAGTGGAAAATCACTCATGTAAGTCAATTTATTTTTTACAGTTATTATATTAGTTAGTTTCTAACACTATTTTAAGGGATCATCAGTTGTTTACCATGACAAACTGTTTCGGGAATTTAAAAACAAGACAGTATTTAATTTCATGGCTTCCCAGCAGAGTTGATCAGACCCCACTTCCCTTAAAAGACAAAAACATAAACGTTCCTTATTCTAAATCTACGTTTTGTTCCATATAAATGTTTTGCTAACTTATATTAGTTATTTAAGACACAAAAAATAAAAAATAAAAATAAAATTCTTTACCTGTGCTGTTCGTCTGTCTAATAAAATTTATCCGTTACTTACAAAAATGTTGCTGCATTTTAAAGTGTTTGGACGAATCCATGACACTATTATTTAAGTGATTAATGTATTATTTTTAGTTTTATATTATAAATATAAAAAACATCAACACATCAAAAAATAAAAGATAAATAAATAAATATGTATATATATATATATATATATATATATATATATATATATATATATATACATACACACATACACATATATACCTTTAGTTCCTCCTTTTCTCCCTCGTCCTACTTTGTTGTCCATATATACATATATATATACATATATTTATTTATGTTGGTACAGAAAAATTAGTACAACATTCGTACCGTCGGTTTCAAGCACAGAAGAACTTTGCCATCCGGCTCTCTTCAGCTTTTGTTGTCATCTGTTTCAGAAATGTGAAGTCACGTGTCACTCTCGTTTGGACGCGTTATTTGCTTAGAGTGTTGTGTATGTTTGTTTGAATTTAGTGTAAGGAAGGTTTAATAAGTTTGTTTTTAAAAACAGGGGGGGGGGGGCTGAAAAGTAACAGTTAAGATTAAAACCGGAGAAGATATAAAATAAATTAGAAATTAAAAAACAAAAAGATATCTTTATTTAAATTCCTTTGGAATTGATTTAAATTTCTTTTAATTCAGGATTTAAACACGAATTGAATTAATGTTGTTCCTTTAAACCTCTTTAATCCTTAACCCCATTTTCTCTCCCTAATTCTTTTAGAAGACACATCATTAAACCCCAAAACAGTAATGGCCAAATATACGATACTCATATTGGCTCACGGGATTTTTATAGAAATATTTTTTTTTAATTTTTATTTTGAGAGTGTGCGTGTAAAAATATATGGGGTCTGTCCAGTTGGTGAATGTCCGTTGATAACAACTGGACAGACCCCATATGTTTTTACACGCACACTCTCATTCTTCATTACTTAATATTTTTTCAAATTTTGAATTTTGGCTTTTCCACTGCCAATTTATCCATCTATGTAATTCATCTGATGATAAGAGTTTAATCTTTCAAAAGCCTTGGCTTAAGGAGAGAATAATAAACATGTTTTATTACACTTTACATTGAACAATCGAAGTTGAAATATATTTGTCATTCGTACATCTTTATCTCTCTTCTTTCATGTATCTTTATATATATATATGAGAAAAAAAAACACTGTTTCAGACAATATGTAAAAATAAAAATGGAATAAAGGATAAGTAATTCAACAACTAACAAAAATAAACTCAAAAACTCGTGTTGTATAGTCCTACCGATATAGTTCGGTCGTTAAAATACGGCCATTTTCAATCGGTTGGTAAACTTTATTTCAAAACGGAAAAGTTTTCAAATTTATACAAAGAATGCGATTGGAAGAAAATGTCACGTGCAGAGAACAACAAGAAGGGGGAGTAGGGACGCGAGGAATGTTATAAAAAGAGAAAGAAAAAGAAGATGAAGAGGAAGAAGAAGAAGAAGAAGAAAAAGAGACCAATCAACCAGTGTCTTTAGAATGTCAGTTGAAGAAGAAGAAGAAGAAGAAGAAGAAGAAGAAGAAGAAGAAGCGAGAGCAAAAGAAAGAAAGAGTAAAATCGACATTTGACTGTCGAAAGCTACTGAGAGAGAGAAAAAAATCATCAGTGATTGAATGTCGCCTGCTGATTGAAAGCCGACGACAGATTGAAAACGTCAAAAGTATATATATATATATATATATATATATATGTATATATATATATATATATATATATATCAATCAGGTATCTCAATTGAGAGCGTTGATTATGTACTATTATCGCAATATGCCATGGTGGTATTGTTTTCTAAACTTTTTCGGATATTGTTACTGTCTCGTATTTGAGATTCATATAACCGTATCAAACTACTAGCCTAGTTTTGTTTTCTTCCATCGAATAAATTCATCTGTGCTTTCGTTTTTTGAATGCTCAATTATTGACAAATCGGAGCGGCGTGGGGGGGGGGGGCAATATTAAATCTACGAAATCACCGCAAAAGTAAACACTAAAAAAGTCAAACGCTAAAAAAGTCAAACGCCAACTAAATATGAAATATTAATAAAAGAAATCACCAAGAAAATCTGTTTGAAACGAAAGTTTTTATTTTTCAGAAAAAAACCAAAAACAATATGGCGTCCGTTTTGCCTGTTGTTGTATTTTTTTTTGTTTTGTTTTTTCGATTCTACTTCAAAACGATTCTTTATTAAATTTCCTTGAAATGATCTGAATTCAACCGATTGGGTTACAAAATACGATTCCCTTCAAAGTGTTTACATTTGCGCGGTAGCCATTTTAGGCGATAATATTTCATCTTTGCTCGCAGTTGTCCCTCCTGTCTGGCGATTTAATCAATCGCTTCCAGTTCCCGTCTGCGTTTACTGACCTCTTTTATCGTCTCCATAAACTTTTGATTCGTTTAAACCCTTTCTTCTTTTATTCAATTTATTTTCGCGTCTTTCCCGCTTCTTTATTTTCCGTTAGTTTCTAGGCCTCTTGACTTCTTGATACGTTGTCTAAGCACCCGTTCTTTTGTGTTATCATATCTTAGCCGATTTTGATGTATTTGAAATGCGTTCATGCATCTCTCTACTACGATGCGTCCCCTAATAGGGTGTGAGTTTGTCTCGTTTGAATATCAAATAGAATTGTCACCGCAAAACGCGTAGATTGAATGGACGTACGTAAGTTAAGTCTTTAAGTTCCTGTGCTTCATCCTCATCATCATCATCGTCGTCAACATCATCATCATCATGAACAGCATCATCATCATCATAATCATCATAATCATCATGAACAGCATCATCATCATCATAATCATCATCATCATCATCATCATCATCATCAACAGCATCATCATCATCATCATCATCATCATAATCATCATCATCATCGTCGTCGTCGTTATCATCATCATCATCATCATCATCATCATCATCATCATCATCATCATCATCATCATCATCATCATCGTCATCATCATCATCATCATCATAATCATAATCGTCATCATCATCATCATCATCATCATCATCATCATCATCATCATCATCATCATCATCATCATCATCATCAGCATCATCATCGTCGTCGTCGTCATCATCATAATCATCATCATCATCATCATCATCAGCAGCAGCAGCAGCAGCAGCATCATCATCATCATCAACAACATCATAATCATCATCATCAACAGCATCATAATCATCATCAGCAGCAGCAGCAGCATTGTCGTCATCATCATCAGCATCATCATCATCATCGTTGTCGTCGTCATCCTCATCATCATCATAATCATCATCATCATCATCATCATAATCATCATCATCGTCATCATCATCAGCATCTTCATCATCATCATCAACATCAACATCATCATCGTCATCATCATCAGCATCATCATCCTCATCATCATCATCATCATAATCATCATCATCATCATAATCATCATCATAATCATCATCATCATCATCATCATCGTCATCATAATCATCATCATCATCATCATCATCATCATCATCATCATCATCATCATAATCATCATAATCATCATCATCGTCATCATCATCAGCATCATCATCCTCATCATCATCATAATCATCATCATCATCATAATCATCATCATCGTCATCATCATCAGCATCATCATCATCGTCATCATCATCATTAACATCATCGTCATCATCATCAGCAGCAGCATCGTCGTCGTCGTCATCATCATCATCATCAGCAGCAGCAGCAGCAGCAGCAGCAGCAGCAGCAGTAGCAGCAGCAGCATCATCACAATATCGTGATGCGTTTAGATAAACAATTAAAATGCACAGAATGAAATATAACCAGCCAAGAGAAGAAAACATCAAGATTTTATTTTTATTTTTTTAAATGAGACGATTTTAATGTTTATTGAAGTGTGTGACGTTGAAAGTCTCTTAGATAACAACGACAACGAGTGAACGACGCGTACATTCAAAGTAGACATATACTTCCTGTCCGCCTGCGCGTGCTGTAAGTCCGACTCTGCTCCACGCATGCGCAGAGAGTCATCGAAGCAATGGACATTTTGAGTGTGGATCTGCCTTTCAAATGAATATCACATTTGCAAAACAAAGCTTTTTTGTTCACAAGAGTTCCAAGCAAATACACGAATGTGCTCTTCAAAAGATGAAATAAGCAGTGGAAATAAATAAATAAATGAATGAATAAATTATGGTTGGATTAAACATAGAATGGGTGTATTACAAAAGTATTTGCTAACTTCAATACAAAAAAAAAATATTTCTCGGCGTTTTGGCTGAGCCCATAGTGTAGTATCTGTTTCGATGGATGCTACACACCTGAAACCGGTACCGTCAAGAGATAAAAAGCTAAAAGTGCCAAAGTACCAGACATTTCTGACCATTTTTAGCCTTTTCTCTCTTGATAAAACGCACGAAACAGCTTCGCGAAACGCTGGGTTTTGGGTATTCCGCTTTTTCTATATTAACTTATATTTATATATGGAGTGAGAGAGAGTGAGAGAGGGAGGGGAGTGGGTAGAGAGAAAGAGGAAGAGAGAGAGAGGGTGAGAGAGTGAATACAGAGAGAAAGAGTGAGAGAGAGAGGGAAGAGTAAGACAGAGAGAGTAAAAGAGAAACAGAGAGGGGAATACATATTGAAAGAGTAAGAGAGAGAGAGGAGGGAAGATAGAGAGAAAGAGTAAGAGATAGAGAGAGAAAGAGAGAGAGAGAGTGAGAGAGACAGAAAGAGTGAGAGGGGAAGGGGTAGAGAGAAAGAGTGTGAGAGAGAGGAAGAGAGAGTGAGGGGTAAGACAAAGAGAAAGAGGAAGAGAGAGAGTGAATGAGAAGGGAAGACAGAGAGAAAGACTAAGAGAGAGAGAGAGAGAGAAAGAGAGAGAAAAAAGGGAGAGAGGGAGGGGTAAGACAGAGAAAAGAGTAAAGGAGACAGAGAGAGGGGGAGTCAGAGAGAGCGAGTAAGAGGTTAGGAAGACAGAGCGAAAGCGTAAGAGAGAGAGGGGGAATACTAAGAGAAAGAGTAAGAGATACAGAGAGAGGGGGAAGACAGATTGAAAGAGGAAGAGATAGAGAGAGAGGGGAGAAGACAGAGAGAAAGAGTAAGAGATACAGAGAGAGGGGGAAGACAGATAGAAAGAGGAAGAGATAGAGAGAGAGGGGAGAAGACAGAGAGAAAGAGTAAGAGATACAGAGAGAGGGGGAAGACAGATTGAAAGAGGAAGAGATAGAGAGAGAGGGGAGAAGACAGACAGAAAGAGTAAGAGATAGAGAGAGAGAGAGGGGGAAGACAGATAGAAAGAGGAAGAGATAGAGAGAGAAGGGAAAAGACAGATAGAAAGAGGAAGAGATAGAGAGAGAGGGGAGAAGACAGAGAGAAAGAGTAAGAGATAGAGAGAAAGGGGGAAGACAGATAGAAAGAGTAAGAGATACAGAGAGAGGGGAAAGATAGATTGAAAGAGGAAGAGATAGAGAGAGAGGGGAGAAGACAGAGAGAAAGAGGAAGAGTTAGAGAGAGAGGGGGAAGACAGATAGAAAGAGTAAGAGATAGAGAGAGAGAGGAAGACAGATAGAAAGAGTAAGAGATACAGAGAGAGGGGGAAGACAGATAGAAAGAGTCAGAGATAGAGAGAGAGGGGAGAAGACAGAGAGAAAGAATAAGAGATACAGAGAGAGGGGGAAGACAGATAGAAAGAGGAAGAGATCGAGAGAGAGGGGAAAAGACAGAGAGAAAGAATAAGAGATAGAGAGAGAGGGGAGAAGACAGAGAGAAAGAGTAAGAGATACAGAGAGAGAGGGGGAAGACAGATAGAAAGAGGAAGAGATAGAGAGAGAGGGAAGAAGACAAAGAGAAAGAGTAAGAGATACAGAGAGAGGGGGAAGACAGATAGAAAGAGGAAGAGATAGAGAGAGAGGGGAGAAGACAGAGAGAAAGAGTAAGAGATACAGAGAGAGGGGGAAGACAGATAGAAAGAGAAAGATATAGAGAGAGAGGGGAGAAGACAGAGAGAAAGAGTAAGAGATACAGAGAGAGAGGGGGAAGACAGATAGAAAGAGGAAGAGATAGAGAGAGAGGGGAGTAGACAGAGAGAAAGAGTAAGACATACAGAGAGAGGGGGAAGACACATAGAAAGAGGAAGAGATAGTAAGAGAGGGGAGAAGACAGAGAGAAAGAGTAAGAGATACAGAGAGAGGAGGAAGACAGAGAGAAAGAGTAAGAGATACACAGAGAGGGGGAAGACAGATTGAAAGAGGAAGAGATAGAGAGAGAGGGGAGAAGACAGAGAGAAAGAGTAAGAGATACAGAAAGAGGGGGAAGACAGATTGAAAGAGGAAGAGATAGAGAGAGAGGGGAGAAGACAGAGAGAAAGAGTAAGAGATAGAGAGAGAGAGAGGGGGAAGACAGATAGAAAGAGGAAGAGATAGAGAGAGAGGGGAGAAGACAGAGAGAAAGAGTAAGAGATACAGAGAGAGGGGGAAGACAGATTGAAAAAGGAAGAGATAGAGAGAGAGGGGAGAAGACAGAGAGAAAGAGTAAGAGATATAGAGAGAGAGGGGGAAGACAGATAGAAAGACGAAGAGATAGAAAGAGAGGGGAGAAGACAGAGAGAAAGAGTAAGAGATACAGAGAGAGGAGGAAGACAGATAGAAAGAGGAAGAGATAGAGAGAGAGGGGAGAAGACAGAGAGAAAGAGTAAGAGATAGAGAGAGAGAGGGGGGGAAGACAGATAGAAAGAGGAAGAGATAGAGAGAGAGGGGAAAAGACAGAGAGAAAGAGTAAGAGATAGAGAGAGAGGGGGAAGACAGATAGAAAGAGGAAGAGATAGAGAGAGAGGGGAGAAGACAGAGAGAAAGAATAAGAGATACAGAGAGAGGGTGAAGACAGATAGAAAGAGGAAGAGATAGAGAGAAAGGGGAGAAGACAGAGAGAAAGAGTAAGAGATAGAGAGAGAGGGGGAAGACAGATAGAAAGAGGAAGAGATAGAGAGAGAGGGGAAAAGACAGAGAGAAAGAGTAAGAGATAGAGAGAGAGGGGGAAGACAGATAGAAAGAGGAAGAGATAGAGAGAGAGGGGAGAAGACAGAGAGAAAGAATAAGAGATACAGAGAGAGGGGGAAGACAGATAGAAAGAGGAAGAGATAGAGAGAAAGGGGAGAAGACAGAGAGAAAGAGTAAGAGATAGGGAGAGAGGGGGAAGACAGATAGAAATAGGAAGAGATAGAGAGAGAGGGGAGAAGACAGAGAGAAAGAGTAATAGATAGAGAGAGAGGGGGAAGACAGATAGAAAGAGAGAGAGAAAGAGAGAGAGACCGAAATGGTGATCGGTGTATTTGTCGTTTTTGTTTTGCGTAATTCTTATTATTAGTGACGTCATTTTAGACAAAGTGAATTCTTTATTTGAATCGAAATGTTTTTCTGTAATACTTTCTTCGTCAAGATTAATAAAGACATAAGGAAACAATCTCATTAGATTTCCGTGCATTTTCTA
>OY744552.1:4173087-4205587 GCA_963556195.1 Sepiola atlantica
TTAAGCTTCACAGAAGCTCCCGCAGTGGGGAATCTCTAGGCTAAAATGCATGCGTGTTTTTATATACACGCCTAGCTAGTTACCCAATCAGATTCTTTGTTGTTCTCTCAGCCAATCGTTGGGCTTCCCACGAACAAAGATCTTGTTAGTGCTACTTTCTATATCCTGTTCTATTGGTCTGTTTTCTATTGATTAGTTTATATCCTGTTTCTTTGTTGTGCTAATACAATGGGTGAATTTATTTTAACACGTGGTTCCTTGTATTTCTATGTTAGGTTTTAATTTTTAAATTGTTAGGTTTTCGTTCAGTTTAGTTTGGGTTTTTTACTTATTAGTTTATTCATTTATTTATTAATTTATCGTCAGCCTAAGGTAAATTTATTTCTGTGTAGGCAGCTGTTTGCTATCTCACTTCTACAGTTTAATAGATTTCGGAGGTCTTTAAAGTTTAGGATTTCAAATGTTTCATTCAGACATAATCTACACCGGTCGTTTAAATTTCTACATGTACTGGGCTGTCGTATTATTTTTCATTCAATTTTTGGTGAGCGTCCATTTTCTTTGAGCTCCCAATAGTGGTTTGCTACTGCTGTTTTAATTCGACGTTCTCTCTTTTTAAATGTGCTTTTGTTTATCTGGTTTCAAAATCTAGGGGGGACATACCCACGTAGTACTTCTAGTTATTCGGTCTTTCCATGGCAATATTGGCCTTTGTTCGTGGGAAGCCCAACGATTGAAACGCAAGAGCCTCTATGTAGCTTAATTGCCATAAATATATTCTCATAGCTTACTATAGATAGATATATGCATATACATAGGTATATATATATGTATATATACAGATATACATATATATATATATATATAATATATATATATATATATATGTATATAAATGTATATATGTATATTTATGTATATATATATGGTTAAATATAGTTATATATATATAATATATGCATATATAATATATATATATGATATATGTATATATATATACATATATATACATATGTATATATATGTATATATATATATATATATACATATATATATATATATATATATATATATAGTTTTAGAAGTTTATCAACTATTAAAACTATATTTTAAAAAAAAACTCTTTAGTCCCAAGTCTTTCGGTGGACAATTACTTTTTATATAAGTCAATATATTAGTTTCCTTCCAAGAATTTCCACTTGTTTTAACATTATTTAAGGGATCATCAGTTATTTACCATGAAAACCTGTTTCGGGAATTTATATATATATATATATAAATATATAATATGAAATAAAATAAAATATATATATAGAGAATCAAATATAAACCAAAAGTAAACTTTTAGAAGATAGAACCTATAGTTAAATAGTTTAAGCTCAATATACGAGATAGAGCAATTATAAAGATGAATGAAAGAAGAGAGATAAACATGTACGAATTACAAATCTATCAATTCTTTCCTTAAGCCAAGGCTTTTCAAAGATTAAAATCTTATCATAAGAGGAATTACATAGATAGATAAGTTGGCAGTGGAAAAGCCAAAATTCGAGATTTTAAAGTAATGGAGAGTGAAAACATCTGTCTATTTTATTTACTTTATTCTTGAACTCTTTCAATGCTTCTTTTCCATCTTTAAATCTCCTTTCACTGGACACCTTATCAATGGACATTTACCAACTGGACAGACCCCATATATTTTTACACTCTCCATTACTTAATATTTTTTTTTAATTTTTAATTTTGGTTTTTCCACTACCAACTAATATATATATGTAATTCCTCTTATGATAAGATGTTAATCTTTGAAAAGCCTTGGCTTAAGGAAATAATAATAAACATGTTTTTACCGAGTACACCTTGCATTGAACAATCGAAGTTGAAATAAATTTGTCATTCGTACATGTTTTTCCCTCTTCTTTCATCTATCTTTATATATATTTATGAAAGTATAAAAATAATGTACTTTATGTTGTGGTCTGCTGAACGGCAGTCAGGAAATAAAAGATGGCGTAAAACTGAGCTGAATGAAAAGCGTAAGAAGATTCTCGAAAGCGTAGACCTTTTGAAATGAACACGGCAAAACAAACGTGACTTATTTTTTTACAAAAAATGTCCCAACAATAATTACAAGAATTCGAGCTGCCCAATATTATTTCACATTTCGAATCGTGACCCGTGACCCTATTTTTTAGCTCTCCACCAACCGGAAATTGGAAAGATGCGAAAAAATAAAAAAATATTATAAGCTATAACAAAATAAAAAAAACGATTAACTGATGCGCTTATTCGTCACCATTAATTTCTAAGCGAATAGGAAAAATAAAAATGGAGTTTGAATTACCTACTGGGGAGTTTGAGTTATCTACTAGATATCATTCTAAAGTGTCTTCTGTCTCTCTTTACAAGGGTTGGTCAGGACAACCTTGCATGAGGAGACTTCCCCTACAAGTAAACCCTGACCGAATATTAAAAATAACATAGTATTCGAAGCCCAAATAAGATCCCCTTCGAAAATCAAATAAGGTCTCCTCGACACGGCTATACACTGGATCATACGAGGAATGGTGCACCTTCACACGGTAATATTACCTCAAGTAACATCACTTAGCTGGATACTCCACCAGACTAGATTAATTCTAACCCTGGAATCCGGTAAGATCAAGAGACCACATGAAAGATATATAATACCATAGTTAACTGGTCAATTGGGGAGAGGAAAATGTATGTTCTTAACTAATTTACTAACTCAACGTTTGAGAGGTAAAGGAGAACTTTAATGGAATATTCGAATGATTGATGAGAACTTCGACTGAAGTAAAATGAAACATACTAGCGTGTCTACTCGGCCTTGCTCGGGACAATAAGAAAACAGAATAGAGGAGGCTAAAAAGTCGGTGCGACATTTTCATATTAAAAGTCTTATCTCTTTATTCGTTTTTCTATCTCCCTTAAACGTTGGTCCACGCTCCTTTCCCCCCACACACTGTTTTACCCCCCGCCCAATCTATTCCTCTGTTTAGTGTCATTCACCTGATCTGTCAGTTTTAAAGTTATTGCTCCTGGGCAACACCGAATTTCTTCCCTACCCACTTCGTCATAAATATTATTAAATCTAAGTAAGGAAAGGAAATCAACAAAACAAAAAATAACGTCGTAAGATCGTGACGTGTTTTCGACCCCTCAGGATTAATACCACCAGTATGAGGAGGAAGAAAAGAAGAAAAAAACAAACACTATAAGACAGTCTCGCTTGAGAAAGTTGTGTTTACAACGAAACTTCGCGAAAATAAAAAATTAAATAAATGAATTTTTCATTTAAAATTGCACGATTGTTTGATTTTTAAAATATTTCACTTTAATTATTAAATCTATTTTTTGTTTATATATATATTCCTGGGCAACGCCGTATTTTCTTATCTTCCCCCTTAATAGTATAATGAAACTTATATTTATTGTAGTGTATTCTCGAGCAATGCCGAGTTCCTTGTCTTCCCTTTCTCCATCAAGCACATTGAATATGTACTACTGCATTATTGCACACACCTGCTCTATCAAGGATATTGAACACTAATTTTCGAGCAACGCAGAGTACCTGTATTGGTATGCAATAGTATAAAATACAGTGAAAATATTTCCCCCGGGCAACGCGGCGTGTGAAAACACGTGCCCTAAGTAGGACTGCTCTATCTAGAATATTGCTAACTTCCGGGCGACGCCTATTAAATACATTCGCTCTATCTGTGATATTGAGAAGTTTGAATTACTACTTACCGAATATAATACTGTATTATTACTTTCATGGCTCCCGGGCAACACCGAGTTAAGAAAAGGCAGAGGCAACGCTGCGTTCAGATACACCTGCTTTATCTAGAATGTTGACCATTTTTGGATTACTATACACCACTTACCAAATATAAAACTGTTCCCGTTGAAAGCGCTAGTGAAACCACCCCAATAAAATTAAGGATTCCTCCAGAGCCCTACTAAAACCACCTTGTCTGAGTTTTTTGCCCCCTCTCCCTCGTCCGAAACGAAGCTTAAGCAACGTTGTGTAATTTGGAAAAAAAATGCCGAGCGAAAGAAATATATTGAAATTATAGTGTTTTCTTTCTAAATCATGGCTGAAAATCTCGAACAGCCCTCACTAAATCTGCCCTATCGCTTGAGGGGTGCACTTTGAGATGCAGGAATACTTCAATCGAAAAACGGAAAACCAAAAATATTATTTATGTATTCATCAACGTTTCGTCTTTATTTCAAGACTTTCTCAGGATAATTGTCTTAAGGAAAAAATAAAACACAAATACGGTATGGTTGACACAAAGGTGGTAGCAGCGAGACTCTGAAAATTAAAATGTATTTAAGTGAGATTTTCTGCGCATAACATCGACCGGACTCTACTTATTCTAACGTATTTTAGAACTTGGTGTGCTCTTCAGCCTTTACCGTGATTCGACCCACGGGGTTAATACCGTCAAAATGAGAAAGAAGAAGAAGAAAAAAACTATAAGACAGTCTCGCCTGACAAAGTTGTTCTACAACGAAAGCTTGCCAAAATAATTAAATAAATGATACTTTTCATTTAAATTGCACGATGTGTTGATTTTCAAAAATATTTCACTTAAATACTTTTTCATGCGTGCTTCAAAGATATTGTCAATGAATTCGCTCACATTCGGAAAATAACAAATATGGCCGCATAGAAAAACGTGAATATATGTGCATTATGTGTGTGATTATAATAGTAATAATGCGACGCCTATCGTTTTGCCAGTGAAACGTATCAGGCCACTAAAGCCAGCGCACACGTGCAAACAAGTGAGCGAGATAATTGCCAAACAGAATCCTTCACAAATCTCTCGATAAGTTAATCCGTCGTAAGAGTAATTGTAATTCTTGCAAATCCATACAAGTGGATTTTATCTGTAAAGACCGAACAATCTTCTGAAGACCCACAAGGATTCCTTATCTGGATCGCGCATCATCAAGAACGGATCCCTTATAAATACTTTTTTTTTGTGTTCGATTTGCGTGTTTGGCGATCGCGTTACAATTTTTGTTTTGGATTTTTTTTAGATGACGATTTATAATTGGGATTTCTGTTCTCACCATCGATCTTATCCTCACAACGTTTCGGTCGATGTAACCTCCGATTAAATAAAAGGTTCAGCTCGCAATTTTCTACGAATTCCCGAGTTCGCCATAAAAGATTCCCGTGTTTGACAAGACGTACCTTGAAATAGACCAGACGTTCCATCAGTTAAATTGATGTGATAATAACAGCCAAGTTTAGAGAAGTAGTCCGAATAATCCAATATATATATATATATATATATATATATATATATATATATATATATATATATATATATATATATATATATATATATATATACTTAGGCAGCATATCATTATCCAAGAAAGCGTTGTTGAACGTCACGGAACTTTCTCGTTTGTAAATCTTCTTCGTGAGGTTCTTAATCCGTCAAGCTATCCTTCTGGTTTCGAGTGGCAATCCGTAAAGTATTTCACCGATTGTTCTTAATTCGGCGATTTTTTTCGACTGTGTTACTACATTTTATTTTATTCTTGCTCTGTTTATTACATTGAGCTCTCATACCCGGATTTCCTCCTAGAATTATTTCATTATAACACAATATATATATATATATATATACATATATATATATATATATATATATATATATATATATATATATATATATATATATATATATATATATATATATATATATATATATAAAGGTAGAAGAAATAAGAGTGATAAACATGTTCGAATGTCCAAATTTATTTCAAATTTCAATTGTTCAATGCAAGGTGTATTCAGTAGAACTAGTGTTTATTATTCTTTCCTTAAGCCAAGACTTTTCAAAGATCGAAATCTTATCATCAGAGGAGAAATACAGATAGATAAGTTGGCTGTGGAGAAGCCAAAGTTCAAACATTTGAAAAATATTATTAAAAATGGAGTGAAAAGCCTTGGCTTAAGGAAAGAATAATAAACACTGGTTTATTACAGAATACACCTTGCATTGAACAATCTAAGTTTGAAATAAATCTGGACATTCGAACATGTTTATCACTCTTATTTCTTCTATCTTTATAATTGCTTTATCTCGTATATTGAGCTTAACCTTTTCACTATAGGTTATATCTACTAAAAGTTTACTTTTGATTTATATTTGATTATATATATATATGTAAAAATAAAAATGGAATAAAGAATTAGCAATTCAACAACAAAAATAAACTCAAAAACTCATGTTGTAAAGTTCTACCGAGATATTTCGACCGTAGATACGACCATTTTCGATCAGTTAATAAACTTTATTTCAAAACGGAAAAGTTTTCAAATTTATACAGAGAATGCGATTGGAAGAAAATGTCACGTGCAGAGAACAACAAAAAGGAGAGAAAAAGGAATGCGAGGAATGTTATGAAAAGAGAAAGAAAAAGACGATGAAGAAGAGGAAGAAGAAGAAAGAGATACCAATCAACCAGTATCTTTAGAACGTCAGTTGAAGAAGACGAAACGAAGAAGAAGAGAAAGCGAGAGCAAACGTAAGAAAGGGTAAATCGACATTTTGTTGTCGAAAACTATTAAAGAAGAAAATATATATATATATATATATATATATATATATATATACAGAGAAAGAGAGAGACGCAGATAGAGAGAGATAAACAATAGACAAAGAGGAAGACAGGTTAGAGTTAGGGTTAGGGTTAGGGTTTAGGTAAGGGTTAGGGTTAGGGTTAGATAGATATTCTAGGTTATATTAAACCTGTATTTTGAAGAGAAAACACCTCACGTGTGTGTTATCAATGACAACATGTTTTACAGTCACCTGAGGAAATACAATCATTAAAACAAATAAATAATCATTAATTGCATGGCAACTTATTACCGACACGAAAACTAATTTGACGAATACGTAATTAGTGAAAAGCTAATTGATTGTTCCTAGAACCTTGATAATAACGGCAAATTTTAATCAGTGGCCCTAATTTATCAGTGCAATATTTGTCATGTTCATAATTATTTTCATATATAAATGAACTCGTTGGTATCCCAAAATGCAAGAAATCTAATATGTTTTAATTAGCTGAATGACACCTTTATACGTTGGGTCATAACCGTAGTCGTAATCTGCGTAGCCATTTACATCTATTAACTCTTTTATACCTAGGGCTCTTTAAACCCGCTTTGGCTCACTTCCTGGCCCTCTTTTTATTGTCCTTTAGATGTATCGTACGCGCAGTATTGAATACTTACGCGGACAGGACCTGGGTGTGCCGGGTTCGAATTCAGTTGGTTCCACAGAAAGAGTTTCATAAAAACCCATAAATATATTTTCAAAGCTTAATACCTAGCTCTACTTACGTATCGAGCACTGTTGAAGTAAATACTGAAAATTGATACATAAAAAAGTATATCTCCTCATAAAATGTATGTGGATACATGAAATAGTAATATATATATATATATATATATATATATATATATATATATATATATATATATATATATATATATATATGGGTGTGTTTAAAAAACAGGTTAGAATGCGGGAGAAAAACAAAAACAAGAGATTTTACCGGTTTCGTTCGTATTATCGAACGTCTTCAAAAAAAGTGAAAATTTGGAAACAATGTTATTTTATTTTGAAGGCACACACATGGGAGAAGGAAAAGATGATCCGATTGGACAATATTTTTCTTACCACGGCTTTTCATTTTCATGACTTATCGTGTACCTTACCCCATATATATATATATATATATATATATATATATATATATATATATATATATATATATATATATATATATATATACACACAGCAAAATCAGCCTGTATCACATTTTGCATTTACTGCCTTGGAAAAACTGATTAAAATTTAATTATAACTTATCCTCGAGTAGATCCTGGCCTTGATAAGTGGTTAGTCAATAGTAAAATAGTCTTTACATATATATATATATATATATATATATATATATATATATATATATATATATATATGATAATTTTATTTACACAGACATGTACACAATCTGCGACACTGGCATGTCGATGTTATCGATCAACAGTTACTATAAACTGAGATCTCATCAGGCAGAGTTAGAATCCGTTCTTAACCTCAGATCATATTTGGAGAGAGGTTCTCTCCAAATATGATCTGAGGTTAAGATCGGATTCTAACTCTGCCTGATGAGATCTCAGTTTATAGTAACTGTTGATCGATAACATCGACATGCCAGTGTCGCAGATTTTGTACATGTCTGTGTAAATAAAATTATCATATATAAAGCTCTATTCTGATATTGAGCACATTTTATAAACCCGGTTAAAATTCTCTGGATTACCACCCTGTGGATATTTTTCACCTGGATTATTACCATTATATATATATATATATATATATATATCTGTTTGAACAGGAGTGCCAACTTCTGTTTATTCTTTTTTTGATCTTATCTTTCTATTTGTCGAACAATAGATCTTATACTATAAACCATGGAGTGTAGAAATCTCCATATTTCACGCAAACGTTTTCGACCATCATTGGTCGTCTTCAGGCGGATGATTGATCAATGCAAAATAAAATTGGTGAATTTATTTAAGAAGACGTTTCCATGTGATTAAAAACATTAAAATCATTTAACAGCATTTCAACACGCCTTCGCACCCCTCATAACGAGCATGGTTGATGTTGGGCTTTTTTAATTGAATGAACATCGCTTCCATTATGGGGAGGCGAATACCGCAAAATGACACAGCAAGGATGGATGTACTACTGGTTAAAATATTTCTAAAATTATCTTTGAAGATGTTATGTGCTGTAAGGTGTTTGTAAATAGAGCTTTGAGGGGAGGTCAGGTGGCAAGTTAATCGACGTGAAATACTGGTTCTAGTAATGCCTGTATACGTGCTGTTGGCGGAGACACATTCTCCGATAGGACAATTTAACACGTATATGGCATTACTATTTTAGATAGCCATTGTCGGTAGGATTATTTTTATTAGTAAATTGCTAGTTTTAAACCTTTTGTAGTAAATAATAAATCTAATATTAAAATCGTTATCTATAGGGGATATATACATATATATATATATATATATATATATATATATATATATGTGTGTGTGTGTGTGTGTGTGTGTATAAAGCGTCTATATATGTGTGTAAATATGTACATAGTTGCATATATATGTATATACACTTATATATATATATGTACATATTGTAAAGTATTTGTGCAATGAGAACACTCATTATGACTATATATATATATATATATATATATATATAAGTATATATTATTTCATATGGCCACATGAAGTTTTATAATAGGATATAATCTTTTATTTGTCGATTTTCAGTATTTACTTCAACAGTGCCCAATAAGAGAGTGGAGCTAGGTTATGACAATATATTTATGGCAATGAAGCTACACAAACGTTTCCGTATTTAGTCCCTGTAGGGAATCGCATTTTAGCCTTACGATTGCCTATGAAAATGAAACGTAGAAGCCTCTGTGTAGCTATATTTTCATAACTTACTATATATATATATATATATATATATATATATATATGTATATATATATATATGTATATATATATATATATATATATATATATATATATATATATATATATATATATATACGTGTGTGTATGTATAAATTGTCGTATATAGTAAATAATAAATCTGCTAATGATGGTCGAAAAGGTTTGCTTTGTACACTCCATGGTTGATAGTATAAGATCTATTTTTCGACGAAGAAAAAGAGTGGATCAAAAAAAGAAATAACAAAAGTTGGCACTCCTGTTCAACCAGATATGTATAAAAGAAGGAATGTTGCCTTATTATACAATATATATATATATATATATATTTATTTATTTATATATATATATATATATATATATATATATATATATATATATAGAGAGAGAGAGAGAGAGAGAGAGAGAGAGAACAGTTTTTTTTATTATATTCCAATAACCATGGTTTTTTTTATTACTTTTATTTTTATTTTTATTTTTTTCACATTTCCAAAAATTCCAAATTTCTGTGAGATATATTTAACGGTCCGTTTCATTTGTTTTGTGCCAAACAACATTTGTATGTCAATATCGTCTCTGCAACACTACAAAATCATCTAATCTAAG
The DNA here is from genome assembly GCA_963556195.1 of Sepiola atlantica. Taxonomy (NCBI): domain Eukaryota; kingdom Metazoa; phylum Mollusca; class Cephalopoda; order Sepiida; family Sepiolidae; genus Sepiola; species Sepiola atlantica. The sequence continues at coordinate 4,183,295 of OY744552.1, forward strand.
AACTCTTATTATTTGTGAACTTTTTCTGATGATATATCTCACAGAAATTTGGAATTTTTGGAAATGTGAAACAAATAAAAATAAAAATAAAAGTAATAAAACAAACCATGGTTATTGGAATATAATAAAAAACTGTTCTATATTTTGCTCTGTTATCAATAATTGACAAACATTGAGCTGAATCTTCAAAGGAAACTACAAAGTAAAAGGATCTGATGATATATGATAATACATATATTGTCTTTAATAATTAATTATATATATATATATATATATATATATATATATATATATATATATATTATTTGTCAAGCTAATGAAGTTTGAGCCGCTCTTAAAATACAAAGGGAGATCGGATATCGTCTTTTGCTGGGAAAAAAACCTAAACAAATGAAAACCGTTGTAAATAGCAGGTGGTTGAACCAAAAGAGAGAGGCTATATTACAGTCGTATCTGATTATAATTTAAGGATATTGTTTTGCTTTTAGATAATTCGGGAATGATTGTTTCTCAGTAGCGTTCGTGGCACTTTCAAGATCTGATCTATTTGAAGGCCTTCCGGTAATTATTTGACCCGCGAAGATACCGGGTTGTTTAGTTCAATTACTGCGCTGCATTGGCGTAGGTGAAAAACACAGCTATTTTCAAATTCGCAGGATTAAAATTTTGCTAAAATTTAGTAGAACTTCTGCTGTTTTCTCGATCAATAGTATCGTAAATGTTCAAAAATATTCAAGATTGTAAATGTATTGCCATAATATATATATATATATATATATATATATATATATATATATATATATATATATATATATATATATATATATATATATATATAGGGTGGGCAAAAATAAGGGTCCTATTTTTAAAAATTCATAACTTTTTTATTTATTGATTTAAAAAAAAAAATTTTTTTAGAATAAGTAAAGGACCCCTTCCGAAGCAAGCATGAGCCGTATTAGCCCTAAGGAACGTACTCTCATTTAGAAAACATTATTTTTGCTTAAAAAACTCAAAACAGTGTAAAAAACAATACTTTAGTTTTTGTAAGTTTTAAGAAGTGTTTTTCGGCTAAAATTTGTTTTGTTTATTTCAAAAAATCTCGGAAGGGTCAGTCTACACACACATAAAGTTTGGTGAGTTTAACTTTTATTTTGTGGAAGTTATTCAAATTCAAGTTATTCAAATTTAAAGATAGGACCCTTATTTTGGCCCACCCTGTATATAAAATAAAATGTAGTAATACGAATTTACATAATCATCGATGTAATAATTTATTTCAACCTTGTGGTATTGTCAAGCATCCAATTCAGATGATTACATTTTTTGCAACACTCGACAATTCAAATATAATTAAAGAGAGAGGGAGTGACAACCTATTTAATACATATTTAGGGAGAGGGGGAAATTTGAAGCATATTTAATCTATAATTATGTAGGGAGGGGGGAATTACATAATTTATTACAGAGAGGGAAGAGGATGCCATATATAAAAATAGAAATTATAAAAGTAGGCATGGGGGGTAGTCAATGTCTCTCAAGAAATCAGGTCGTGTCAAAAATCACCAGTTCTCACCCTACCCCTGTCATTTGGAAAATGACATCTACAGTCTGGCGACTAAAAGTATATTGGGGTTGGGAAGGGACCTAAGTAAAGATTTGAAAATAGACACTAGACATCCAAGTTTAATAGATGTAATGTAATACATCTATTAACACCTGTATTTTAAGTTTTAAAAGTGAATGCCCATATAGATATAAAATTGCTATGGTCAAAAATCTATTAAACCGTGCAAAATTAATCTCCTCATCCAAAAAAATATTTTTTAATGAATTAAAAAACATAAAGCAAGTCCTAATTAATAATCATTTTCCCAATTATATGGTTGATGAACAAATAAAATTAATGATTAGAAATTTAGATAATCGTATTAATAATAAGCTAAATAATTCCCACTACATAAATCTATTCTATTGTAACCAAATGCATCCAAACTTTAAATTGGATGAAAAGCTCTTAAAAATATAATACATCGCTATATATCCCCCACCAATTCTGATGATAAAATACGATTTATCATTTATTATTAAAAAATGAAAACATCAAACCATGTTGTTAAAAATAACACTTCTCAAACCCAAAATACATTAGGAAGAACCAATGTAATATATCAGTTCCAATGCCCTATGGGAGAATGTATCTCCGACAACAATAAAAAAACTCATTCTTACATAGGTTTCACTTCCACAACACTATCCCGAAGACTGACCCTACATCTCTCCGACACTAGCTCTATATGCCAACACCTAAAAAAACATAATTGCGCCCCTTCCCAATATAGAAACATCCTTGTTAACAATACCAAAATAATACACCATGATGCCAATATAAAAAAATTTAAAATACTCGAAGCCCTCTACATAAAAACTAAACATCCCACAATTAATAATGTCAATTATGAAACTAGTTGCAACATTTTACAGTGTCTAGCATAATAATTAACATTACCAAATTCTTAGCCATTAGGTAGTTATGCGTTTGAATTGTATGCACTTTCTTTAACGTCATCAATTTCTTAACGGTTTAAACAGTCAAACTTTTAAATCTCTCATATGTGTAGAACGCCATCACGCTCTCATGTATATTTCAACTTTACATACGCGTTTTCAAATATAAACTACTTGCCGTTATAATTCAAAAATGAGCACAACAGTAAAGACACTAAAACTAATACCGCCTGAAGATGATTTGACGATTAAAATCGAAAGTACTTGCAAAAAAGAAAAAAGAATGGAACAAGAAACCCATGGATCATATTTACATCAATTTGACCGAAACATTAGATGGACAATTCGGAAAATTGAAAAGATTTTTTTAAATCGCATCAAACAAAACCACTCCGTGTTATATATATATATATATATATATATATATATATATATATATATATATATATATATATATATATATATATATATATATTGAACCGTTTGGTTGATTGACATAAGGCTATGATATTGTTTATGTAATTTTATAAATGCTCTACTTGGTATTGAGCACTCTTGAAAAAATTCGTTTCATGTTCACTTTATTAACACATTTCAACTTAATTATATATATATATATATATATATATATATATATATAATAAAATTGAAATATAAGCCAAATTAGCAATACAAGATTAATTTTTTTTTTTTTACATTAATCCTATCAATTACGGAATAAAATTCCTTCTTCAGGGGTGACCAGTATTGAGTCGTTTTTTTTTTTTTTTTTTTTTTCATCAAAAAACAAGAATAAAGAAACTTATTTCTTTGTTAATTTGATGTGTGTGTTTATCGTTCAAGTTTCAAAGTATTGCATGATAATAATAAATTAATCTTGTATTGCTAATTTGGCTTATATTTCAATTTTATTAACTTTCCATGCAATACTTTGAAACTTGAACGATAAACACACACATAACTTGACAGCGTGCCAACACATTTCTCGTTCGACACCGGTTTTTGAATTCTACCCGCCTTTCATTACAGCACGGCGATGACGTCGTACCATCAAAGACGTTTATCAAATTAACAAAGAAATAAGTTTCTTTATTCTTGTTTTTTGATGAAAAAAAAAAAATGACTCAATACTGGTCACCCCTGAAGAAGGAATTTTATTCCGTAATCGATAGGATTAATGTAAGAAAAAAAAATAATAAATTAATCTTGTATAGCTAATTTGGCTTATATTTCAATTTTATTAACTTTCCATGCAATACTTTGAAACTTGAACGATAAACACACACACACACATATATATATATATATATATATATATATATATATATATATATATATATATATATATATATATATATATATATATGTATATATTACTATTTCATGTATCTACATAAAATTTTATTAGGTGATATAATATTGTATGTATCAATTTTCAGTATTTACTTCAACAGTGCTCGATACGTAAGTAGAGCTAGGTAGTAAGTTATGAAAATATATTTATGGCACACAGCCGTTTATACATACATCCGGTTTTATTTATTATGTGTATAGGTATGTATGTGTGTATGTGAGTGTATGAGTGTGTGCGTACAGGCGTGGGTGTGTGTATGTGTGAGTGTGGGTATGTGTGCGTGTGTGTGCATGTAGTTAAGGAAGGGGAGATGGGCCGATTCTAGCCATCCTGCCTATAGTTTGAGCTGACCGACTTTTTTAAGCGTCGATGGGTAGTTGTCAAGAAGTCATCTTACGCAAAGGGGTTTTTCGTCTGAACAATTTTGAATGTAATTTGTGCTTGTTTTTTGTCTTTTGTTTTTTTTATGATTGAGAATTAGCGGATCTAATCTTTGCTCATCAGGTTTGCGAAGAGGTTCTGAAACAATTGTCGGATACTCAAACTATGTTTATTTTTATATAATAAGCTCTAATATATATTGAGCACTTTTGAAAAGTATTGGTTTTGTTCATTTTGTTAATATTTGAACTTAATTAATTAATACACACACAGACATACATATATATATATATATATATATATATATATATGTAATGTGTGTATTAGCTAAAAATAGTGACTTTTAAAAAGTATAAGTTTTGTTCATTTTGTTAAAATGTGTACTTAATTAATTAATATATATATACAGGGTGGGCCAAAATAAGGGTCCTATCTTTAAATTTGAATAACTTGAATTTGAATAACTTCCACAAAATAAAAGTTAAACTCACCAAACTTTATGTGTGTGTAGACTGACCCTTCCGAGATCTTTTGAAATAAACAAAACAAATTTTAGCCGAAAAACACTTCTTAAAACTTACAAAAACAAAAGTATTGTTTTTTACACTGTTTTGAGTTTTGTAAGCAAATATAATGTTTTCTAAATGAGGGTACGTTCCTTAGGGCTAATACGGCTCATGCTTGCTTCGGAAGGGGTCCTTTACTTATTCTAAAAAAAAAAATTTAAAAAAATCAATAAATAAAAAAGTTATGAATTTTTAAAAATAGGACTCTTATTTTTGCCCACCCTGTATATATATATATATATATATATATATATATATATATATATATATATATATATATATATATATATATATATATATATATATATATATATATATTGAAACGGTGGTTGATTGGCTATTATATTGTTTATGTAATTTTATAAATGCTCTACTTGGTATTGAGAACTTTTGAAAAAATTGGTTTCATGATCATTTTATTAATATATTTGAACTTGATCAATTATATATATATATATATATATATATATATATATATATATATATATATATATAATGTTGTTTACCAAAGACCATGCATGGAGATAATTTTATACCTCCATCCATGGTCTTTGGTTAATAGCATTTTTATCGATTCTCTTTTTTTTGTAATAAAGTTTTCTTGCCTGCCGATAATTATTCATTAAAATGGAACCATTTCATTGGGTGGTGATTTTGGCGCGCTTTTATTTTTCGCGAATATTATTTTTTCTGAGCAAATCAAATTAAGGAATTTTATGTTAACATTTAAGCGGCGTAACAATGGCATTCAGCATCTTTAAAGTTAAACATAAATTCCTGAAATTATTTTCATTGCGAAAATTGGCGAGAAATCTCCCAAAAGTTGTTTTCAGTTCTTTACTTGTAGACGATGTTTGTGTTGGACTTCAGTGTTCGGGTTGACTTCCTCGTCTCGGCTGACATTCTCACAACGTTTCGGCCGTTCTGCCCTCCGGCCTTCATCAGGTGGCCTGTATCGAACTCGGGAACCATCTGTCTGGACTCTTGAACCGAACCCTTTTATTATGTTTTTAGGGAATTAAAAATGTACTTTATTTCTTCATCTATGTGTTGGAGGCTGTATATTCTAAGGGCGCGTAGGAAGAAGCCTAAAAACATTGCAATACCCCACACATTTTATATTAAATGCCAAAAAAAAAAGCCTTCCAAATATTCTCCAGAAACACCACACAAAAAAAATCAAACTCCTAACACCTCTCTCATAGACAGACCCCTTCTCCTACCCACGCATTCCAATAACACATCCATATGCAACACGCTTAACAAACTAGGCATTCCAACAGTGCAAACCACATCTCAATCCATGAAACAAACATTAAACACATCCAGACATTTCCAAAAAACACCCACATCCCATGCCGGCTTATATACTGTCCCATGCAATGACTGCCATCAATTTTACGTGGGAGAAACACAACGTGAATTAAAGAAACGATTAAATGAACACAAAAGGGACATAAAAAAACAACAACCGTCTCAGTGCACTTTTCTCCCATGCACTAGAACATGGTCATGCGTTCAAATTTGAACAAGCCAAAATCACTAAATACATCCACAACAAATCTCGGCGAAGATTATTGGAAACTGCTCTCATCACCGCCTCCACCACTATCAAGCAACGAAATGGCTTCTTTAACCTATCACCATTAATAAGCAAGATCATCCTCACAGAACAAAGACTCTTGCCTGATCATAGATAACATTTATTTTCATCTCTAACCGTTATGACACTTTTCCACTTAATCACTCCCTTCCTTTTTTTCTCCATGAATCTTTCACTTTCTCCTTACTCTTTCCGTTTTTTTCCCCCTGACATTTTTAACACTGCAGTCCAACTAAACTTTCTCATGTTCCAAATATTTCAAATATTCCATACCCACCCGTTCAATTACCTCCCTCCTCCACCCTCCACTCCCTCACTCATTGCTATCATTTTCCAAATATTTCCAATATTTCATACCCTATCACAACAAGTCCTCCCTCTTCCCCTCACCCATTCCCCCTCTCAACTATTTCTCCCACACCCTTACTTTTCCATACCCCCTTCTTAAATTCCCTCATTTTCTCAAAACGCTCTCTAAGACCACAACTTTCGCCCATCCACCAAAATCACAGCCCCCTCCTTCTCTACCCATCCTCCTTTTCTCTGCATACACCCCCCACACACAAACATTCCAACTTACTTTTCCCCTTCAATCTTGACCGCAGCCATCTGGTCAAACACCTCCCTGCTCCCTCTCCTCCACTCCCTCTCTGCCATCCACTTTATCCCTGCTTATCCCCCCACCTCTTTCTCTTACTACCAGCCACAGTAGTCCCTGCTCACCCCCATCTTTCCACTTTCTTCCCCACTCATTTTCTTCAACATTCATTTTTATTCTCCAACAAGTACGGACGTCCACCCAGTAGTGGCCATTATTTTATTTTATTTTTCCTCCCAATATGTCTACCTTACATGTATTTGTACTTGCATGACATTTTTTCTCTATTTTATCATCCTGATGAAGTCTTATAAATAAAGACGTAACGTTGATGTACACATAAAAAACATCCATTTTTTGGTTTTCGTGTTTCATTTTCCCATATATATATATATATATATATATATATATATATATATATATATATATATATATATATATATATATATAATTGAAAATATAAGCCATTATCAATGCAAGATTATTTAATTAATTATTTTTTTACTTTAATCTTATTAATTTCGGAATAACATTTTATCATCAGAGTTGACCAGTATTGTGTCATTTTTTTTCATCAAGAAACAAGAATAAACAAACTTATTTCTTTTGTTACTTGATAAATGTCCTTGGTGCGATGTTTCCACGCCGGTGTAATTGGCGGTTATGAATTCAAATTCTGGTTGTCGACCGAAGAAGAGCGTGGGCTCGCTCGTAGTTGATAAAAATAATATGGATCGTTCATTTAAAAGCATTGCTGGGTTTGTATTATAAAATTGAAAATAGAAGCCATTATCAATGCAAGATTAATTCTTTTTTACTTTAATCTTATTAATTTCGGAATAATAAAGATAGGAATAAAATGTTCCGACGTAAATGAAAATTAAAAAGGAAAACCAAAAATATCATGTATGTATTCATCAACGTTTCGTCTTTATTGTAAGACATCTTCAGGAAGATTTGTATGAAGAAAAAATCATACACATTTATATATATATATATATATATATATATATATATATATATATATATATATATATATATATATATATATATATATTAGTACTTCATGTATCCACATAAAATATTATAAGGAGATATAATTTTTTATGTGTCAGTTTTTCGAGCACTGTTGAAGTAAATACTTACTTCAACAGTGCTCGATACGTAAGTAGAGCTAGGTAGTAAGCAATGAAAATATATATGGCAATCAAGCTACACAGAGGCTCCCGTGTTTCATCCCCGGGGGGAATCGTCAGGCTGAATGCAGTTAGCCTGACGATTCCCCCGGGGATGAAACACGGGAGCCTCTGTGTAGCTTGATTGCCATATATATTTTCATTGCTTACAGGATATATATATATATATATGTGTGTATGTGTGGGGGGGGAGGGGCGTGATGTTTAGTATGTGCGCGTAGTTAAGTTTTGTGTGTGTGTATATTTGTGTAATTTTCCGAGGTCAAAACAACTTGATTGGCGTGTTTTGTTGATCGTCAGGTGATTCACAATCGAAATATTTTTGTTCCGCATTTTGAATGATAGCAGCGGTTCTATTTACGGAGAGAACATTTGAATGGCTTCAGTTCTTGAGAATGGGGTATGATAGCTAATGTATGAGAAAAATGTGGGGAATTAATCCAATTTTATTGCTTTCGTGAACGCAAACCGAGAAATCTCAATGCTCACTCTTTTATAAAGCACGCATAACTACTTGAAATATATATATAATATATATATATTTCAAGTAGTTATGCGTGCTTTATAAAAGAGTGAGCATTGAGATTTCTCGGTTTGCGTTCACGAAAGCAATAAAATTGGATTAATTCCCCACATTTTTCTCATACATTAGCTATCATACCCCATTCTCAAGAACTGAAGCCATTCAAATGTTCTCTCCGTAAATAGAACCGCTGCTATCATTCAAAATGCGGAACAAAAATATTTCGATTGTGAATCACCTGACGATCAACAAAACACGCCAATCAAGTTGTTTTGACCTCGGAAAATTACACAAATATACATACACACAAAACTTAACTACGCGCACATACTAAACATCACGCCCCTCCCCCCACACACATACACACATATATATATATATATATATCCTGTAAGCAATGAAAATATATATGGCAATCAAGCTACACAGAGGCTCCCGTGTTTCATCCCGGGGGGAATCGTCAGGCTAAATGCATTTAGCCTGACGATTCCCCCCGGGGATGAAACACGGGAGCCTCTGTGTAGCTTGATTGCCATATATATTTTCATTGCTTACATCCTAGCTCTACTTACGTATCGAGCACTGTTGAAGTAAGTATTTACTTCAACAGTGCTCGAAAAACTGACACATAAAAAATTATATCTCCTTATAATATTTTATGTGGATACATGAAGTACTAATATATATATATATATATATATATATATATATATATATATATATAAATGTGTATGATTTTTTCTTCATACAAATCTTCCTGAAGATGTCTTACAATAAAGACGAAACGTTGATGAATACATACATGATATTTTTGGTTTTCCTTTTTAATTTTCATTTACGTCGGAACATTTTATTCCTATCTTTATTATTCCGAAATTAATAAGATTAAAGTAAAAAAGAATTAATCTTGCATTGATAATGGCTTCTATTTTCAATTTTATAATACAAACCCAGCAATGCTTTTAAATGAACGATCCATATTATTTTTATCAACTACGAGCGAGCCCACGCTCTTCTTCGGTCGACAACCAGAATTTGAATTCATAACCGCCAATTACACCGGCGTGGAAACATCGCACCAAGGACATTTATCAAGTAACAAAAGAAATAAGTTTGTTTATTCTTGTTTCTTGATGAAAAAAAATGACACAATACTGGTCAACTCTGATGATAAAATGTTATTCCGAAATTAATAAGATTAAAGTAAAAAAATAATTAATTAAATAATCTTGCATTGATAATGGCTTATATTTTCAATTATATATATATATATATATATATATATATATATATATATATATATATATATATATATATATATGGGAAAATGAAACACGAAAACCAAAAAATGGATGTTTTTTATGTGTACATCAACGTTTCGTCTTTATTTAAAAGACTTCATCAGGATGATAATATAGAGAAAAAATGTCATGCAAGTACAGATACATGTAGGGTAGACATATTTGGAGGAAAAATAAAATAAAATACGAACGTCCACCCAGTAGTGGCCATTATTTTATTTTATTTTTCCTCCAAATATGTCTACCCTACATGTATCTGTACTTGCATGACATTTTTTCTCTATATTATCATCCTGATGAAGTCTTTTAAATAAAGACGAAACGTTGATGTACACATAAAAAACATCCATTTTTTTGGTTTTCCTTTTTTATTTTCCCATATATATATATATATATATATATATATATATATATATATGTGTGTGTGTGTGTGTGTATGTGTGTGTATGTGTGTGTGTGTGGGTGGGTTTGTGTATGTGTGAGAGAGAGTGTGTGTGTGTGTGGCGAATTTCTGAACAGTAAAACTTAATGACGTGAAACAAGTTGTAAATTTGAAGAAATCTCAGTAATGTGTTTTTTCTTTCTTTCCGGCTCCCTGCATTGCCTTCAGCCTTCTTAATGCATATATTACAATTCCCAGCAATGATTGAAGAAAACTACCAATCTCTCTCTTATATATATATATATATATATATATATATATATATATATATATATATATATATATATATATATATGTATATATATATATATATATATGTATATATATATGTATATATATATATATGTAGAGAGAGAGAGAGAGAGAGGGAGAGAGAGGCAAAAATGCCTTCAAAAACCATGTATTAGATGCGAGTAATTAAATCAAAAGAAAAATAAAAATAATTCAAAACATTTAACAAAATATTTCAAAATACCTTCCGTTTTTTTTTTCTTCATCTTGATTTTTTTTTTAGCTAATATTTCGCTTGACAAAAACAAGCTTCGACAGAGCGAAGACAAATAAAGGTATAACCTTTTTTTTCCATAATTTACTTCCTGGTGTTGGTGAAGTGTCACCTCCGGTGTTGTGGACTATTGTTGAAAATGTCTGTTTTTAATAGATGCTTTATAAAATGAACTTTCCTAATTTATATATATATATATATATATATATATATATATATATATATATATATATATATATATATATATATACAGGGTGGGCAAAAATAAGGGTCCTATTTTTAAAAATTCATAACTTTTTTATTTATTGATTTTTTTTTTTTTTAGAATAAGTAAAGGACCCCTTCCGAAGCAAGCATGAGCCTATTAGCCCTAAGGAACGTACTCTCATTTAGAAAACATTATTTTTGCTTAAAAAACTCAAAACAGTGTAAAAAGCAATACTTTAGTTTTTGTAAGTTTTAAGAAGTGTTTTTCGGCTAAAATTTGTTTTGTTTATTTCAAAAAATCTCGGAAGGGTCAGTCTACACACACATAAAGTTTGGTGAGTTTAACTTTTATTTTGTGGAAGTAATTCAAATTCAAGTTATTCAAATTTAAAGATAGGACCCTTATTTTGGCCCACCCTATATATATATATATATATATATATATATATATATATATATATATATATATATATAGCATTAGATAAAATGAACCTTTAATCAATATTATTTCTAGCCGTACGTTGATGGGGTATTTCAACTTAAATATATGCTTTTGGCCGATACAATTTGTGTTGCATATATTTATTATTTTTTTATAAATTTTTTTTGTTATTATTAATTTTGTTTATTATTATTATATTCTTATATTTTTATCTTCATGTTTTCAAAGTAAAGTTTTATTTACTCGCTGTAATTTCCCTGCGGTAATGATCCTCTGACGAGAAAAATTTTCTTTGAAAACCCATGGGTTAAGGACTTTCAATTACTTTGCTTGAACTTTGAACTGTAATAAAATTTGAGTCGCACCTTATTTTATTACTTCCTATTGATCTAAAGCTATTAATGCTCTATCCAGTATATTGAGCTTCATTTTTATCCGGATGTTCACTAATTAAAGATATTAGATGCCTCTTATATCTTTTGTGGTATTAGCCTCATATATATATATATATACATATACATATATATATATATATATATATATATATATATATATATATATATACATATATATATATACGTATATATATATATATAAATACATATATATATATTTTCATTGCTTACTACCTAGCTCTACTTACGTATCGAGCACTGTTGAAGTAAATACTGAAAACTGACACATAAAAAATTATATCTCCTTATAATATTTTATGTGGATACATGAAGTACTAATATATATATATATATATATATATATATATATATATATATATATATATATATATATATATATGTGTGTATATATATATACATATATATACATATACATATACATATATATACATATATATATATATAAATATATATATATGTATATGTATATGTATATTATATATGTGTATATATATATATGTATGTGTATGTGTATATGTATATATATATGTATATATATATTTATATATATGTATGTATATATATATATATATATGGCCGATGGGATAAGACTCTCGACTACGAATCAGTGGCGATTTGTGATCGGGGTTCGCGCCCACCGACCGTTGAGAATTAGTTCCTACACTGAAGATTGCGTTAGCATGAAACATCGATAAATATTATTTATATATATATATATATATATATATATATATATATATATATATAGTAAGCTATGAAAATATATTTATGGCAATTAAGCTACACAGAGGCTCCCGCGTTTCATCTCCCGGGGAGGGGGGGTGATCTTCAGGCTAAAATTCCACAAATTGATACATAAAAAATTATATCTCCTTATGTGGATACGTAATATATATATATATATATATATACATGAATTAGTTTTTATTCAAACATGTACAAAGTCTGCTACACTGGCATGTCGATGTTATCGATCTACAGCTATTTTCCTTTGCCCCACCCTGCCCCAGCTTATCGTTGAATAAAAATTAAAACATTAATTATTGTAAAATTAAGCTTTTCGAACGGCCATTTTTTTTTAAATTGGTCACATGACTATTATTCCTCCGTCTTCTTTTGCTTAGCTTCATTCTATCCAGATAGATAGAGATAGAGAGAGAGGGGGCCAGAGAGAGAGGGAGATATGTTTATGTGTATGTGTAGGTGTATATTTATTGTGTTTATCGCTAATCTCTAATGCGATAAAAAAAAATTTCCTTGGAGCATAGATAAACTTTTACATGTAGAAACACATTTTAATCAATTTAATAGATAAGCCTCCTCTACGCGTCCATATAATCACGTCATAGCAAATACGACATAGCTATACGTTATCATTGATTACGCTAATATATTAGCCGCCTTAAGTCACGTCGTGATATCGTACCAGTCGTCCTAAAGTTGTCTGCCCCTTTCTCCGTTAATGTCTTATTTTTAATTTAAATTTAGATGGAAGTGACGTCATACCACTTCCGTTCATCACTTTCTTCTTTTTTTCTTTCTTTTTCTTCATCTTTTTTTTCTTTTTGTTTCCTCGTCGTTTCTTTCTCTCTATATCTTTCTTTTTTTTGTTACATTGTTTTCTTTTTTTTTTCTTTCTTTTTCTTTATCCTTTTTTTCCTTTTGTTTCCTCCTCTTTTCTTTCTCTCTATATCTTTTTTTCTTTTTGTTTCTGTTACAGTGTTTTTCTTTTTTCTTTCTTTTTCTCTTGGCCTTTTTCGTTTATTTACTTTCACGTCCAGTTTGATTTTTTTTAAGTAGAGATTCTGGGTATACACACTCCCATTGACTAAAGAAACTAGTCTAGAATATGTGAACCAGGCCTAAATGTTCTTTTCGAATAATTTTACAACACAGTGTTATCTGCTTATACCCCATCTACTGTTCTCTTTCCACTCACGGCTGTACACTGCTCGGCTATGTCTCTGATAGTATAGATGCAGATCTTTGAAAATCCATGGGTTAAGGAAACTAAGCTCCTTGCTCTGAACTTTTTGTGCAGATCTTAGGCCCCTAATCGATGTTGCAGATAATATTTACAATTACATTGTGGGGTTTTTTCTATCTTCTGATGAAAAGAGTTTATCTTTGAAAATTCATGGATTAAGGTAACTAAGCTCCTTGCTCTGAACTTTTGATGTACTAATAATATTGTATCTTTACAATTTTTTATTCTCATCTTTCATCTCTAGAATTGATTGCTCTATTCAATATATTGAGCTTTATATTATCACGATAGATTATTATTAAACGATAATTCAATTATCTTTAATTTAATTCAACATTTAAATATTATTTAAGCTCCCTAACGTCGAGCTTTCTGCTAAAAATATCCCCATCCCCTCTCAAGAAAATTACAAACACAGACTCATCCAAGCATTGAAGACATTTATGATAAATGTGAGATGGAAAGCGCTCCACCACGACCTAAATGTAAAAAAAACAACAACCCAAAACCGACCAAATACAACAAACATGTCCAAACCAGAATCCAATCTCCCTTTGAATCAAGGGAGGCGCGAGAGCGCTCTATCTCTTAATAGACTCAAAAACGGTCCATGCTAGAAATCTCATTTTTTTATCAATCATAACTCAAAAACCAATAAACCAAATTAGTAAAAACTTTGCACAACATTTTTATTTGATAGGTTCTATAAGTGTGTAGAATTTCAGCATCATTGGTCAAGGCAACCCAGAGATCCAGAAAGGTCAGGCATGAAATCATGTTATCTGTGTGTACGTACGTACGTACGTACGTATGTGCCACCCTGTATCTACTCAACTATTTGATGGATTCAGCTGATTTTTGGCAGAGATAGTGGTTGTAGGGTCTAGTTGATGGCATTTTTATTTCAGTTTACCATATACCTTAGTTTTCCAGAAAATTCCAAAAAACCTTTAAAATGACCATTGTATTGAGTCATAGCCTGTACAAAAGTAGTGACATTCATGAAAAATGCCAGTATACTGAAATCATATACCCTTAATAGGGTTAAGATGAAAATTCATATACACTAAATGTCCAAAAGCAAGAAAATGCCATAATTTTTACACTTTTATTGTCATTAAGGGTATGCGAGCACAACAGGGCTATGTATTTTACTGGTAGGAAATTTTCTTCAGCGCACCTCACACACTTAATCCACTCATGCATAGAGATTTATACTGTAGTGATGTAATAATGAAATGGTGTGGTTAATATGTAGTCATACCCTTAATTAATGACAATAAAAGTGTAAAAATTTGGGAATTTCCTTGCTTTTGTACATTTAGTGTATGTGAATTTTAATCTTAACCCTATTAAGGGCATATGATTTCAGTATACTAGCATTTATCATGGAATATATATATATATTTTTAATCCCAAATGTTTACACTTTTATTGTCATTAAGGGTATGAGTACATATTAACCAAACCATTTCATTATTACATCACTACAGTATAAATCTCTATGCATGAGTGGATGAAGTGTGTGAGGTGAGCTGAAGAAAAATTCCTACCAGTAAAATACATAGCCCTGTTGTGCTCGCATACCCTTAATGACAATAAAAGTGTAAAAATTATGGCATTTTCTTGCCTTTGGACATTTAGTGTATATGAATTTTCATCTTAACCCTATTAAGGGTATATGATTTCAGTATACTGCCATTTTTCATGAATGTCACTACTTTTATACATGCTATGACTCAATACAATGGTCATTTTAAAGGTTTTTTGGAATTTTCTGGAAAACTAAGGTATATGGTAAACTGAAATAAATATGCCATCAACTAGACCCTATAACCTCTATCTCTGCCAAAAATCAGCTGAATCCATCAAATAGTTGAGTAGATACAGGGTGGCACATACGTACGTACACACAGATAACATGATTTCATGCCTGACCTTTCTGGATCCCTGGGTCGCCTTGACTAATGATGCTGAAATTCTACACACTTATAGAACCTATCAAAATAAAATTGTGTGCAAAGTTTTAACTAATTTGGTTTATTGGGTTTTGAGTTATGATTGATCAAAGAAATGAGATTTCTAGCATAGGCCGTTTTTGAGTCTATTAAGGGATAGAGGGCTCTCGCGCCTCCCTTGATTCAAAGGGAGATTGGATTCTGGCTTGGACATGTTTGTTGTATTTGGTCGGTTTTGGGTTGTTTTTCTTTTACATTTAGGTCGTGGTGGAGCGCTTTAAGTCTGTGAGGTGCGCTGAAGAAAAATTCCTACCAGTAAAATACATAGCCCTGTTGTGCTCGCATACCCTTAATGACAATACAAGTGTAAAACGTTTGGAATTTCCTTACTTTTGTATATTTAGTGTATATGAATTTTAATCTTAACTCTATTAAGGGCATATGATTTCAGTATACTGGCATTATACATGGAATGTCACTACTTTTGTAAAGGCTATGCATCAATACAATGGTTATTTTGAAGGTTTTTTGGAATTTTCTGGAAAACTAAGGTATATGGTAAACTGAAATTAAAATGCCATCAACTAGACCCTATAACCTCTATCTCTGCCAAAAAAATCAGCTGAATCCATCAAATAGTTGATTAGATACAGGGTGGCACATACGTACGTACGTACACACGGATAACACAAAATCATGCCTGACCTTTCTGGATCTCTGGGTTGCCTTGACTTCATGGAATTCATATAGAGTAACGAGTCACCCTGTAACTCAAGGCTGAACCTTTATATATGTTTTGACTGGTTAATGTTTCACATCAACTCGGGTAGATCCCAGCTACCCAATTAGTTAATATATAAACATACATATAATTTTCTTTTTTAGTATAACGTTCATACTTTTCGACGCAGCCTCTACCGTACGTCTACCCACTCTCTAATGCCGTTGTATGAGAAAGCCCCTTTCATTGAATTAATGTTTAATTAAAACTTCACGAAAGACAATGCTAAAAGGAAAACAGTCGTATTAAAAGCCATTTCAGAATAAATAAATAAATTACTAAACGAATTAATTGAAATATCTAGAACGAATAAAGAATTCACGTTCCAAGTAATCTAAACCTCGAAAAAGAATATGTTGATTGGGTAGTGGGCCGGGCTCGAAACATGCAAATTGCGACGCTGGGATTGAAATATGTCCGCTTTTCACCGAGGCGTTCTCTCAGCAAAAGGATTAACGCTGTTATTATAAATAAATAAACTTTTTATCCTTCAAGACAATTTTGTTCCTGTTTGAATAATTTCTAAAAATCTTAATTCGAGATTTGGTCTGTCGATCCTTTGACTGCTCGGTTGGTTATATTTCCACTTACCGGTTGATGTATAAACAATTATACAGCCGTGTCGTCGTCGTCGTCGTCGTCGTCGTCGTCGTCGTTGTAAACCCAGGTGTTTGCTTGTCTGTAGATAGAAAATCACTCGGACACCGATGTTAATTTGTAAAAAGGTTCATTTCAAAAGAGAAGAACATTCACAGGACACATCAGAAAGACCGGTTAAGATCAAAGTGTAGTATCTGTTCTGATGGATACTGCACCCCATAGACTGGTATTGTCTTAGCCTTCGGGGCTTGATTTACGTCGGTCTATGGGTCGGTTCTGTGCAATTCTAGGTCAACCCTCCCAGGCTTCGCCTCCCCTCTTTTGGGAGGAGTAAGTTTATTGCTTACTGCCTGAGGTGCCCCTACCGGAGAATGCCGACGGGGCTGCCCAGGCAATTTTTAATGGCCAGAGTGCTCACTTTCTCGGGCGCTGGCTTTTCAAACCCCACTTTCCCGACCCGACCTTGCGTCACATCTTACTTGTGGGAGTAAGATAGAAACTGGCCTTGTGCCTAACTCCTGGAGAGGAGTAAATCAATACTTTTATACGAAGATAAAAACACGGATAGCTGGTCGTGCTACATCCAGCCACATTGTGCACGCTGACTCCCTCCGCAATAGGGGGCAGCACCCAAACACGTGTTTTTATGTTTTAGTCTATCCAGCCAAAGAGACAGATACCATTACAATAACATATGCGTCCGTTCGTATATAACGGGTTGTGTCCGTACAGTTCAGATGTGTGGGTTCCTCACGCTTATGCATGAAATATAATATTTGTGTGTCTGTTACACGTAAGAAAATACCATTACATATGCGTCCGTTCGTATATAACAGTCTCTGTCCGTACGTCTTTCGATTTGTGGGTACGTCACGCTTATTCATGAAATATAATATTCGTGTGTCTGTTACACATAAGAAAATGCCATTACATATGCGTCCGTTCGTATATAACGGTCTCTGTCCGTACGTCTTTCGATGTGTGGGTACGTCACGCTTATTCATGAAATATAATATTCGTGTGTCTGTTACACATAAGAAAATACCATTACATATGCGTCCGTTCGTATATAACGGTCTCTGTCCGTACGTCTTTCGATTTGTGGGTACGTCACGCTTATTAATGAAATATAATATTTGTGTGTCTGTTACACGTAAGAAAATACCATTACATATGCGTCCGTTCGTATATAACGGTCTCTGTCCGTGCGTCTTTCGATTTGTGGGTACGTCACGCTTATTCATGAAATATAATATTTGTGTGTCTGTTACACGTAAGAAAATACCATTACATATGCGTCCGTTCGTATATAACAGGCTCTGTCCGTACGTCTTTCGATTTGTCGGTACGTCACGCTTATTCATGAAATATAATATTCGTGTGTCTGTTACACATAAGAAAATACCATTACATATGCGTCCGTTCGTATATAACGGTCTCTGTCCGTACGTCTTTCGATTTGTGGGTACGTCACGCTTATTCATGAAATATAATATTCGTGTGTCTGTTACACATAAGAAAATACCATTACATATGCGTCCGTTCGTATATAACGGTCTCTGTCCGTACGTCTTTCGATTTGTGGGTACGTCACGCTTATTCATGAAATATAATATTTGTGTGTCTGTTACACATAAGAAAATACCATTACATATGCGTCCGTTCGTATATAACGGTCTCTGTCCGTACGTCTTTCGATTTGTGGGTACGTCACGCTTATTCATGAAATATAATATTCGTGTGTCTGTTACACATAAGAAAATACCATTACATATGCGTCCGTTCGTATATAACGGTCTCTGTCCGTACGTCTTTCGATTTGTGGGTACGTCACGCTTATTCATGAAATATAATATTTGTGTGTCTGTTACACATAAGAAAATACCATTACATATGCGTCCGTACATCTATATAACACGTTCTGTCCGTTCGTCTTTCGATTTGCCTGTCCGTCACATGTTCTATAATATTTCCACTGTTAAACCTTCCAATTGAATCGTCTCATCTTAAAGAAAAACAGTTTTTGTTTAATTCAACCTTAGATTTAAACTTTATTTATTTAATATTTTGAATGTGATACATTATCTCGTTTGTTGTGTGAATGTGTTTTGTTTTATTCTAAGATGTGTTGGCTATTTTACCCTTTTTTTAAATTTTGTAATTAGCATTTACAAAACCTCCCATGATTTCGGAATGGCATGTTTGCATATTCGATCACTCGGTACTGACGACTTTTGTCGGAATTTGAAATCAACAAGTTTTAAAAAACAAAAAAAAGTAAAAAACGAAAGAATATCCAAAAAAAAAACCACGTTTTTA
Organism: Sepiola atlantica; assembly: GCA_963556195.1. Taxonomy (NCBI): domain Eukaryota; kingdom Metazoa; phylum Mollusca; class Cephalopoda; order Sepiida; family Sepiolidae; genus Sepiola; species Sepiola atlantica. Next base: position 4,202,982 of record OY744552.1, read on the forward strand.
GCAAACAATAACAAACAGCTTCGCCGGTAAATTCTGGTTTTGCGCAGTGCCTGTAACGTGGCGTTGGTGCACATCTCTAAGCGCACGCACGCACGTGCGAGCGAAACTGGGAGACAGAGAGAGATAGGGAGTAAAAAAGAGAGAAAGAGAGAGAGAAAGAGAGAGAGGGAGAGAAAGAGAGAGAGAAAAAGAGAAAAAGAGAAAAAGAGAAGGAAATGAGAGAAGAAGAGAGTTCGATTAAAACACATTCTGTACCAAGAGAGAATTGGTCCGGAAATGCATGACTTTGTATCCAAAATACAACGACCAGGCAGCACGCTAGGAAGTAAGTGTAGTATCTGTTCCGATGGATACTGCACTCCATAGACTGGTATTGTCTTGGCCTTCGAGGCTTGATTCCACCTGTCTGTGGGTTTGTCCTGTGCAGTGCTAGGAGGTCCACCCTCCCAGGCTTTGCCTCCCCCTCTTTGGGGAGGAGTAAGTTTATTGCTTACTGCCTGAGGCGCCCCCACCGGGGAATGCCGACGGGGCTGCCCAGGCAATTTTTAATGGCCAGAGTGCTCACTTCCTCGGGCGCTGGCTTTTCAAACCCCACTTTCCCGACTCGATCTTGGGTCACATCTTACCTTGTGGGAGTAAGATGAAACTGGCCTTGTGCCTAACTTCCTGGGGAGGAGGTAAATAAACAACGACCAATGGTGTTTGGTGAAAGTGTGTGGTGGAGTCGGATGTAATAACGAGACGACATTTACGTGCTTCCCACGGCGGCAAGAGATGGCACAAGGTCAGTTTAATCGGGGCAAAGCAATCTGAACCAAGAGGCCACCACTGTAACGTTACAAAAATGACCGAGAACGGAGTCTTCTTCTTTTCGTTCTTTTGTTTCCATTCTCTTCTTTTTCCTTTTCATATTTATTCTTGATTAATTCTTTCAATTCTTTTTTTTCCCGTATTTTTTGTTTCCCCTAAGGGGAGACAATCGAGTTGGGCATGTATCACCCTCCTTTTATTGATTTAGATGTATTTTTATATATGTTAGAACAGTGTTAGTATATTGTTTGTACATGTATTGTTTGTACATGTATTGTTTGTATATTGTTATTAATATATAGTATTATGATATATAGTGTTATATAGTGATATACGTGTTCGTATATTGTTAATATATAGTGTTATTAATATATAGTGTTATTAATATGTAGTGTTATGATATATAGTGTTATATAGTGATATACAGTGTTAGTATATTGTTAATATATAGTGTTATTAATATGTAGTGATATTAATATATAGTGTTATATAGTGATATACAGTGTTAGTATATTGTTAATATATAGTGTTATTAATATATAGTGATATTAATATATAGTGTTATATAGTGATATACAGTGTTAGTATATTGTTAATATATAGTGTTATTAATATATAGTGTTATATAGTGATATACAGTGTTAGAATATTGTTAATATATAGTGTTATTAATATGTAGTGATATTAATATATAGTGTTATATAGTGATATACAGTGTTAGTATATTGTTAATATATAGTGTTATTAATATATAGTGATATTAATATATAGTGTTATATAGTGATATACAGTGTTAGAATATTGTTAATATATAGTGTTATTAATATATAGTGATATTAATATATAGTGTTATATAGTGATATACAGTGTTAGTATATTGTTAATATATAGTGTTATTAATATATAGTGATATTAATATATAGTGTTATATAGTGATATACAGTGTTAGTATATTGTTAATATATAGTGTTATTAATATATAGTGATATTAATATATAGTGTTATATAGTGATATACAGTGTTAGAATATTGTTAATATATAGTGTTATTAATATATAGTGTTATATAGTGATATACAGTGTTAGAATATTGTTAATATATAGTGTTATTAATATGTAGTGATATTAATATATAGTGTTATATAGTGATATACAGTGTTAGTATATTGTTATTATATAGTGTTATTAATATATAGTGATATTAATATATAGTGTTATATAGTGATATACAGTGTTAGAATATTGTTAATATATAGTGTTATTAATATATAGTGATATTAATATATAGTGTTATATAGTGATATACAGTGTTAGTATATTGTTAATATATAGTGTTATTAATATATAGTGTTATATAGTGATATACAGTGTTAGTATATTGTTAATATATAGTGTTATTAATATATAGTGATATTAATATATAGTGTTAGTAAATATAGTGTTATATAGTGATATACAGTGTTAGTATAATGTTATAAATATATAGTGCTTTTAATATATAGTGTTATTAATATATAGTGTTATATAGTGGTATACAGTGTTAGTATATTGTTATTAATATATAGTGTTATTAATATATAGTGTTATTAATATATAGTTTTATATAGTTATATACAGTGTTAGTATAATGTTATTAATATATAGTGTTATTAATATATAGTGTTATTAATATATAGTTTTATATAGTGATATACAGTGTTAGTATAATGTTATTAATATATAGTGTTATTAATATATAGTGTTATTAATATATAGTGTTATATAGTGATATACAGTGTTAGTATAATGTTATAAATA
>OY744552.1:4213087-4235587 GCA_963556195.1 Sepiola atlantica
CCTAAAACTGCACAGGACAGACCCATAGACCGGCGTAAATCAAGCCCCGAAGGCCTAGACAATACCAGTCTATCGGGTGCAGTATCGATTAGAACAGATACTACAATTTGATCTTAGCCAAAAGGCCAAGAACAAGAGGTTTTTTTTGTTTTTTTGTTTTTATTTTATTTATCTACCTCCCACGAGGTAAGATGTGACACAAGGTCGGGAAAGTGGGATTAGATAAGCCAGCGCTCGAGAGGTGAGCACTCTGGCCATTTAAAAATTGCCTGGGCAGCCCCGTCGACATTCCCCGGTAGGGGCGCCTCAGGCAGTTAGCAATAAACTCACTCCTCCCCAAAGAGGGGAGGCTAAGAGTCTATGGGGTGCAGTACCCATCGGAACAGATACTACACTTTGATCTTAGCCAAAATGCCAAGAACAAGAGTTTTATTTATCTACCTCCCACAAGGTAAGATGTGACACAAAGTCGGGAAAGTGGGATTAGAAAAACCAGCACTCGAGAAGTTGAGCACTCTGGTCATTAAAAATTGCCTGGGCAGCCCCGTCGGCATTCCCCGGTAGGGGCGCCTCAGGCAGTAAGCAATAAACTTACTACTCCCCAAAGAGGGGAGGCATAGCATGGGAGGGTGGACCTCCTAGAACTGCACAGGACAAACCCATAGACCGGCATAAATCAAGCCCCAAAGGCCAAGACAATACCAGTCTATAGCGTGCAGTATCCATAGGAACAGATACTACACTTTGATCTTAGCCAAAAGGCCAAGAACAAGAGTTTCTTTATGAATGTATGTGTGTGTGTCTTGTTAGCTACTACTACCATACAGACAAGCGATGCCGTAATCCCTTGAGAAAACAGTCCTATCTCTGATGATAACAAAAGGGCGCTGGGGCCATCCTGCAATACGCGAAACTGACGGTAATAATCATTACAGAAGAGTCAGAAATAATATTCCGGGCGGAAACCCACCCTCAACGCACATCAGGTGACCAACCCACAGTCGACTGGGATTTGCCGCAACCCTAACCCTAACGCTCAACGCACATCAGGTGACCACCCACAGTCGACTGGGATTTGCCACAACCCTAACCCTAACCCTAACCCTACCACCATTCTCAATTCCGCGCTTATGACTTATTTAACGAGCGGAACTCCTCCTTGAACCGAGGTAGCGATTCCATCATTTACATGAGCGGACATCACCTCATCCTTCCCATTTTCGCACCGCCCCTCCCAGTGACCCCCAAGCCGGGAGATGATGAATTCCAGAAACGTGCCCTTTCGCCACCCTCACCGGTAAAGGCAAGAGGCCGTGTGTTCCTGGCAGCTGGCCTTGTTCACGGAACAACAATGCGGAAGCAGAATCAATACGCAATTCGTCGAACGTGAATCGATGTTTTTCAAAATTCACAAAGTTAAGAAATTGCTTCGTTTCGCTTTCGCTGAGGTTTCCGTAGATAGAAACATTCGAAGTTAATATCAAAGGGGATGAAATAATAGTTGCGCTAGTTTGATTTGGATACATCAGTCTGTCATTCTGACTATAGGTCAGTCGCTTTGTCTATAAGTACAGTATGTTCAGCACTCTCCTCCCCCCTCCCCCCTCCCCCTCCCCTCCCCCTCTTTCTCCCCTATACTTTATTCTCTGTCTATCTATCTATCTATCTATCTATCTATCTATATATATAATTATATATATATATATATATATATATATATATATATATATATATATATATATATATATATATATATATATATATATATATATATATATATATATATATATATATATATATATATATATATATATATATATATATATATATACGGAGGCTGGGCACTTTCGAGTAGCTTTAATAACAATCAGTACAAATAGCTATATGCATGGTCCGAACGACGTTTCGTAGATCACTCTAGCTGCTTGGTGAGTAGCCGCCGATTTCCGCTATTTACAGTTAAAGTTCCTCTCTATTTACTAACTAGTTGACAATGGCCTATGGGTAAGATCCCGACTACGAATCAGTGGCGATTTGTGTTCGGGGTTCGCGCCTACCGACCGTTGAGAATTAGTTCCTAGACTGAAGATTGCGTTAGCATGAAACATCGATGTCTCTTGGTATTTAAATATTTAATATTTATATATAAAAATATTATTGTATATATATATATATATATATTTATTTATATTTATATATATTACTATTTCATGTATCCACTTAAAATTTTATAAGGAGATATAATTTTTTATGTATCAATTTGATGAGAAAAGTAGTAGCCGTGGCTACTAAGAGCGCTGGTCCACATTCATTCTCTGCCACTGACTGACTTCTCTCAGCCTGGACCTTGGTCCAACGCTCTTAGTAGCCACGGCTACTACTTTTCTCATCATCCCATCATGTCAACCCAATATTTCGATGTACTTGCATGACATTTTTCTTAAAATGATCATCCTGAGGAAGTCTTACAATAAAGACGAAACGTTGATGTTGATGAACATATAAAAATTATCTCTTGGTTTTTCCTTTTTCATTTCCCATTACGTCGGATTACTCTCATCCTTCCTTACTCATATATATACATATATATTTACTATGAACTAATGGTCAGAGAACTTTCCATAAACCGCACACATATGCAAACACACACATATGCACGCACACACACACATCCCTCTCTCTCTCTTTCTATATATATATATATATATATATATATATATATATATATATATATATATATATATATATATATATATATATATATGTTGTGTTATAATTAAATAATTCCAGGAGGAAATCCGGGTATGAGAGCTCAATGTAATAATCAGAGCAAGAATAAAATAATATATAGTAACACGAAATTACATAATCATCGATTCAATAATTTATTTTAACCTTGTGGTATTGTCAAGCATCCAATTCAAATGATTACATTTTTGAAACTGAAAAAAGGGGGATTCACACTCGAGAATTCAAATATAATTAGAGAGACAGGGAGTGACAACATATCTAATACATATTTAGATAGAGGGGGAAATTTGAAGCATATTTAATATATAATTTTATAGGGAGGGGGTATTTACAACATTTATGACGGAGAGGGAAGAAGAAACCATATATATAAACAGAAATTGGGAAATTGTAAAAAGCGGGAAGGGAGGGTATTCAATGTCTCTCAAGAAATCAGGTCGTGTCAAAAATCACCAGTTCTCACCCCTGCCACTATATATATATATATATATATATATATATATATATATATATATATATATATATATATATGTGTGTGTGTGTGTGTATGTGTGTGTGTGTGTGTGCGGTTTATGGAATGTTCTCTGACCGTTAGTTCATGGTAAATCCTTCGCACATGTCCAAATTGTTATTTGTGTCCTTTTTCGCTCATCGATCGTCGATCACTCGTCTTGGCAGAGAAAATTGGTGTTTTTGGCACCTGCTTCAAGCAGAAACCTCTGTCGCTGTCATGTGAGGAACTTAGAAGCCGTGCCAAGGAAAGTGAAACGAATACGGATAAAGAACGACGCGGCGGTGACACCGTGTGAACAGACGTAAAACGAAGATTGCAGCAATCCGCCATTGCTGTTGCTGAAAACATCGAATAAAATACTCTATTCTCCCTCAAAAGTATACGAAGTTATAATTGTTGTTTGATTTTAGGTTAACATGTTTGCTTAGGCTTAGGCTTAGGTTAGGCTAGGGTTAGCGTAAGGGTAAAGGTTAATGTTACAATTATGGTTAGATTAGGGTTAGGGTTAGGTTAGGTAAGGGTTAGCGTAAAGGCTAAGGGTTAGAATTTGAGGTTAGGGTTTAGGGTAAGGGTTAAGGGTTAGGGTTAGGGTTAAATTAAGGTTATAGGGCAGGGTTGAGGTTAGGGTTTAGGTTAGGGTTAGGGTTAGGCAAGGCTAGGTAATGTTTGGTTAGGTTTGTTTAGGTTAGGCTAGGGTTAGTGTAAGGGTAAAGGTTAATGTTACGTTTAGGGTTAGATTAGGGTTAGGGTTAGGTTAGGTAAGGGTTAGCGTAAAGGTTAAGGGTTAGAATTTGAGGTTAGGGTTTAGGGTAAGGGTTAAGGGTTAGGGTTAGGGTTAAATTAAGGTTATAGGTTAGGGTTGAGGTTAGGGTTTAGGTTAGGGTTAGGGTTAGGGTTAGGCAAGGCTAGGTAATGTTTGGTTAGGTTTGTTTAGGTTAGGCTAGGGTTAGCGTAAGGGTAAAGGTTAATGTTTCGGTTATGGTTAGATTAGGGTTATGGTTAGGTCAGGTAAGGGTTAGGGTAACGGTTAAGGTTTAGGGTTTAAGGTTAGGTTTTAGGGTTAGGGTTAAAGTAAGAGTATAGATTAGGGTTGAGGTCAGGGTTAAGGTTAAGGTAAGTGTTAGGTTTAGGGTTTAGGGTCAGGGTAAGGGTAAGAGTTTTAAAGGTAGGGTTAGGGTTAGATTAGAGTTAGGGTTATGGTTAGGTTAGGTAAAAGTTAGGGTAAAGGTTAAGGGTTAGGGTTTAAGGTTAGGGTTTATGTTAAGGGTTATGGGTTAGGGTTAGAGTAAAAGTAAGGGTATAGGTTAGGGTTAAGGTTAGGGTTAGGGTAAGGTTTAGGGTTAGGGTTACGGTTTTAGGGTTAGGTTAGGTAAGGGTTAGCGTAAAGGTTAAGAGTTTGAATTTGAGGTTAAGGTTTAGGGTAAAGGGTAAGGGTTACGGTTAGGTTTAAAGTAAGGTATAGGTTAGGGTTAAGGTTAGGGTTAGGCTAGGCTAGATTAGGTTAGGTTAGGGTTAGGGTTAGGGTAAAGGTTAATGTTAAGGTTAGGGTTAGATTAGGGTAAGGGTAAGGTTAGGTAAGGGTTAGGGTAAAGGTTAAGGGTTAGGGTAAGGGTTAGGGTTAGGGTTAGGGTTAAGGGTTAGGGTTAGGGTTAGGTTTAAAGTAAGGGTATAGGTTAGGGTTAAGGTTAGAGTTAGGGTTAAGATAAGTGTTAGGGTTAGGGTTAGGGTTTTAGAGTGTAAGGGTTTAAGTGTTACTGTTAGGATCAGGATCAGGATTAGGGTTAGGGTTAAGGTTAGGGGTAGAGTTAGGGTTAGGGTTAGGGTTAGCGTTGGGCTTTCGCACAGAAATTAGTAATTTTCTGCTTTTTATTCATATGTTAAATAAAATAGTCTTCTCCGTTAACAAACAGAATTATTTTGTGAATTCCACATTCAATTTTCCAAATAAACTAAAGATACAAGCCTTGGAACACTTTTTTTTTATTTGATAGCATTTGAAAGAAACCTGCAATTGTGTTCTTTGTCATGAATTAATTCCAAACAAATGCGGAGTCAAGATTTTTTTCTTTTTTCTTTATCTCCCTCCCACAGCTGTAAGATGTGACACAAGGTCAGCAAGTGGGATTGAAAAGTAAGCGCCCTTGAGGTTGAGCACTTTGGCCTACAAAAAAATGCCTTGGCAGCCCCGTCGGCATTTCCAGGTAGGATCGCTTCAGGAAATTGTCAATAAACAAACCTCTTCTCAAAGGGTGAGGAGGCAAAGCCTGGGAAGGTGGACCTCCTAGAACTGCACAAGATAAAACCGGTCTAAGGGGTGAAGTATTCATCGCAACAGATACTACACTTTGATCAAAATACGGAGTCAAGGTTTCGGGAGAAAAATCTGAATTGTACTTTTAGCGTTGAGCTCTCACCTTATTTGCACATCAGTGCATTGAAGTGTGTGTGGATGCAGATTGGCACGTGCCCAGTTATGTCACCCTGTTCTTAGAATAGAGAAATTTAAGCGAAAGACCGTGAACATTTAAAAACGGTTAATGTTTGGATATGTTCTTAATACGCCGTGTCAACTCGACAAACATTGAAAAAGAGAGAGGTTTGAATAAATAAAAGATGGATAAACAACATATATTTTAGAAGCCGTACATTGGAAATCAATGAAACAGTTTTTATAACGGGGAATTGATCCTAGAAAATACACAATATATATATATATATATATATATATATATATATATATATATATATATATATATATATATATATGTATATATATATATATATATATATATATTTATATATATATATAGTGTGTATTTTCTAAGATTAATTCCCGCTATAAAAACTATATATATATATATATATATATATATATATATATATATATATATGTATATATATATATATATATATATATATATATATATATATATATATATATATATATATATATATATAATAGAAATGGGGATAAAATGATCCGACGTAATGGAAAATATACAATGGAAAGCAAACAACTATATAATTTATGTACTCATCAACGTTTCGTCTTTATTGTAGACTTCTTCAGGGTGAAGACATATGCAGAATAATCGTACAGTTATTAATTTTGATTTGTATGAAATTGTCCGAGTTTTTATATACATATATATACATATATATATATATATATATATATATATATATATATATATATATATATATATATGTGTGTATACTTATGTATATATATATATATAAATATATATATATATATATATGATTATTTTTATTTACACAGATATGTACAAATGTCTGTGTAAATAAAAATAATCATATATAAAAGCTCTATTTATATTGAGCACTTTTTATAAACCCGGTTTAAACTCTTTTGGATTACTAACCTGTGGATGGTTTACCTGGACTATTATATATATATATATATATATATATATATATATATATATATATATATATATATATATATTCCCCCCTTCTCTTTCCTACGGTTCCTCTTATCCCCCCCCCCCGTTCCAACGGTTCCTTCCGACCCTCATGACATTAATTCCTTCCACAATTGATTTAAATTTCTTCTCAAATTTCAAATCTCATTTATAAACATATTCCCTTTGTTCTAATTTATCCCCCTTTGGCTGTCCATATAATAATACCGGCCCACACGTAAATTTAAATTTAGAATTGAATAAATAAAGAAAAGTTAATAAATACTAAAAAAATAAAAAATATATAAATTATAATAATTATTATATAAATAAACAAATGTTAATAAGATGTTAACTTTAGCTGAATAATTATTTAATTAAATTTTGACATTTTCTGTGTTCCTACTCCCAATACTCTGCTGCAATGTTTCAACAATTTGATTCCGGTTTTTTCCCGTTTTTTCGACCCTTTCGGTCTTTAATTGTTGTCTTTTGATGATGAATGTTTTTCTTTCGAAAATTTAAGATTACCTTTTGCCGAACTTTTTATTTACCTGACAGTATTTACTATTCTGGTACTTAATCAGTTTTTACGTGAAATATTAATAAATCGTTTTGAGATTCGTTTTCTCTTCTCGTTTGTTTCTGTTCACCCTCTCCACCTTCCGGCAACTACATCGCATTGCTACAGCCTCGGATTACAAACCTACACTTATATTTACCAGCAATGCTTCAAGCAAACTACAATCTCCTTTTATATATATATATATATATATATATATATATATATATATATATATATATATATATATATATATATATTTATGCAAACATTGTTTAAAATAACAGAATTGGTCTGTTTAATTATACCTTTTCTTTTGTTTTCAATTTTTCTGATGGTCTTTTTTGTATTAAATAAAAAATATATATAAGAAAAATAGACTGTTTCGCTGTATCACAGTTCTTCAGTGTAGCTAGACCAGTTTGTGGCTCAAGCCGGGATTGAAACTCAACCGTCGAGCTGACAGTCGGTGCCTCTACCCCTGCGCTATCATACGACACCGATTGAATGTAAAAGATATCTCAATATAAACATTGTCAAGTGTTGGTAGCTCGAATTAGTTTCTCCTAATTAGCTATGCCTTAAACCTAATGGCAGTTGGCGATATCCTTACAAATAAGCTCTACCCAAGAAAGGGGGATTTATATAGTCATCCGCATACAGACTGTTTCGCTGTATCCCAGTTCTTCAGTACAGCTGGACCAGCTAGTGCCTCAAGCCGCGATTGAAACTCAACCGTCGAACTATATATATATATATATATATATATATATATATATATATATATATATATATATATATATATATATATAAATCCTGAACTTTTTTCCCAACTCCCTATATACTTTCCGTGGTTAATCATACAATTCCCTCATATCTTTCTATATATATATTGCTCTCTTTTCCCTCACTGTATTGCCTTCCGTTATAAATCGTGCAATATCTCCCCCCCTCTCTCTCTCTCTCTCTCTTTCTCTCTCTCTCTCAAGATATGTATCAAATATGTTGTCGCTCTCGCTCTATGCATATTGAGATGGTGAGTGTGAATTTCTTTTTTTTCATATTCAAAAATGTAATCACCTCGCTTGGATGCTTGATAAGACCATAGGGTCGAAAAAAATTACTGCACCGGTGATTATGTGATTCCGTGTTATTTATTTTAATTGTATTCTTTCTCTGTTTCTAACATTGAGCTCTTATACCCGTATCTCTTTCTGGAATTTATTTAACTCTAACACACACACTATATATATATATATAGAGAGAGAGAGGAAAAAAGAGTGATAAATATGCGACGATTGTCCAAATTTATTTCAAATTTCAATTGTTCAATGCAAGGTTGTCAGTAATAAACTAGTGTTTATTTTCCTTTCCTTAAGCCAAGGCTTTTCAAAGATCGAAATCTTATCATCAGAGGAGAAATACAGATGGATAAGTTGGCTTTCGAAAAAACCAAAGTTCAAATATTTGAAAATTATGAGAATTATTTTTAAAAATTATTAAAATAATTTTTGTCAAAAAACGTACTGAATGAAAAGAAAATTTCGTGAAAAAGAAATACAATTGTCTTTTTCACGAAATTTTCTTTTCATTCAGTACGTTTTTTGACAAAAATTATTTTAATAATTTTTAAAAATAATTCTCATAATTTTCAAATATTTGAACTTTGTTTTTTTCGAAAGCCAACTTATCCATCTGTATTTCTCCTCTGATGATAAGATTTCGATCTTTGAAAAGCCTTGGCTTAAGGAAAGGAAAATAAACACTAGTTTATTACTGACAACCTTGCATTGAACAATTGAAATTTGAAATAAATTTGGACAATCGTCGCATATTTATCACTCTTTTTTCTTCTATCTCTACTATTGCTCTATCTCGTATATTGAGCTTATCCTTTTCACAATAGGTTCCATCTACTAAAAGTTTTCACTTTGGTTTATTTTGATCCTACTATATATATATATATATATATATATATATATATATATATATATATATATATATATATAGAGAGAGAGAGAGAGAGAGAGAGAGAGAGAGAGAGAGAGAGATGAAAATTGTCAGATAAGTAAACACATATGAAAACACATATACACATACATATATCAACATATGTATAAGTAGGTTTATAAATATATATATATATATATATATATATATATATATATGTATATATATATATATATATATATATATATATATATATATATGTTATAAATATGTGTGAAAGTATATATTCGAGTGTTTGCTTTCAACACTCTACAAATTCACTCATCTTGCTCCAATGATTATTTACTTTCATGTAAAAATAAACATATTTTGCTGCCTCACTTCTTTAAATTTGGTTTGTTTTGAATTCATGTTTTAAGTAACAGTATTACTTTTTATAAAGTGTACGCATTTTCTTAAGACACGTCTATTCAATCAACACACTTCGCGATGACATACATTTTGCTATCTAAAGCGTGACGGAAACACATGAAAAATATGTTCACATCCTTAAGAATGGCAGACAAGAAACATTCTATTGCAAACTTAATAGTGACAGCAAAGTGACAAAACTATAACTATTTTAAACTGAAGAGTGAGAGGCATACGACAATACTATTATAATACTTAAAGTGTTAGACGAATAACAATACTATTATAATACTCAAAGTATTAGACAAACGACAATACTATTATAATACTTAAAGTATTAGACAAACGACAATACTATTATAATACTCAAAGTATTAGACAAACGACAATACTATTATAATACTTAAAGTATTAGACGAACAACAATACTATTATAATACTCAAAGTATTAGACAAACGACAATACTATTATAATACTTAAAGTATTAGACAAACGACAATACTATTATAATACTTAAACTATTAGACAAACGACAATACTATTATAATACTTAAACTATTAGACAAACGACAATGCTATTATAATACTTAAAGTATTAGACAAACGACAATGCTATTATAATACTTAAACTATTAGACAAACGACAATACTATTATAATACTTAAACTATTAGACAAACGACAATGCTATTATAATACTTAAAGTATTAGACAAACAATAATACTATTATAATACTTAAACTATTAGACAAACGACAATACTATTATAATACTTAAACTATTAGACAAACAGCAATACTATTATAATACTTAAAGTATTAGACAAACAACAATGCTATTATAGTACTTAAAGTATTAGACAAACGACAATACTATTATAATATTAAAGTATTAGACAAACGACAATGATATTATAATACTTAAAGTATTAGACAAACGACAATGCTATTATAATACTTCAAGTGTTAGACAAACGACAATGCTATTATAATACTTCAAGTGTTAGACAAACGACAATACTATTATAATACTTAAAGTATTAGACAACCGACAATGCTATTATAATACTTAAAGTATTAGACAAACGACAATACTATTATAATACTTAAAGTATTAGACAAACGACAATACTATTATAATACTTAAAGTATTAGACGAACAACAATACTATTATAATACTCAAAGTATTAGACAAACGACAATACTATTATAATACTTAAAGTATTAGACAAACGACAATACTATTATAATACTCAAAGTATTAGACAAACGACAATACTATTATAATACTTAAAGTATTAGACGAACAACAATACTATTATAATACTCAAAGTATTAGACAAACGACAATACTATTATAATACTTAAAGTATTAGACAAACGACAATACTATTATAATACTTAAACTATTAGACAAACGACAATACTATTATAATACTTAAACTATTAGACAAACGACAATACTATTATAATACTTAAAGTATTAGACAAACGACAATACTATTATAATACTTAAACTATTAGACAAACGACAATACTATTATAATACTTAAACTATTAGACAAACGACAATGCTATTATAATACTTAAAGTATTAGACAAACAATAATACTATTATAATACTTAAACTATTAGACAAACGACAATACTATTATAATACTTAAACTATTAGACAAACAGCAATACTATTATAATACTTAAAGTATTAGACAAACAACAATGCTATTATAGTACTTAAAGTATTAGACAAACGACAATACTATTATAATATTAAAGTATTAGACAAACGACAATGATATTATAATACTTAAAGTATTAGACAAACGACAATGCTATTATAATACTTCAAGTGTTAGACAAACGACAATGCTATTATAATACTTCAAGTGTTAGACAAACGACAATACTATTATAATACTTAAAGTATTAGACAACCGACAATGCTATTATAATACTTAAAGTATTAGACAAACGACAATACTATTATAATACTTAAAGTATTAGACAACCGACAATACTATTATAATACTTAAAGTATTAGACAAACGACAATGCTATTATAATACTTCAAGTGTTAGACAAACGACAATGCTATTATAATACTTAAAGTGTTAGACAACCGACAATAGTATTATAATACTTCAAGTATTAGACAACCGACAATACTATTATAATACTTAAAGTATTAGACAAACGACAATGCTATTATAATACTTCAAGTGTTAGACAAACGACAATGCTATTATAATACTTCAAGTGTTAGACAAACGACAATACTATTATAATACTTAAAGTATTAGACAAACGACAATGCTATTATAATACTTAAAGTATTAGACAAACGACAATACTATTATAATACTTAAAGTATTAGACAAACGACAATGCTATGTTTTTCACATTTTACCGTGACATAAATCGACAATTCTTTTTTAAAACTTTAACCTGAAAGACAAACAACAAATTTATTGTGAACTTAACCGTAAAAGGCACACAACAATGTTATGTTAAACTTTAGGGTAAGAGACATATTACTATTGTAAACTATTAACCATTAACAAATTTATTGTGAATTTAACAGTAAGATGCACACGACAATGCTATTTTAAACTTTAGGTTAAGAGACAATTTTACTATGGTAAACTATTAACCATTAACAAATTTAACCATGGCGGAAATTCACAATGTTATTTCAAATTTCCAATTAAAGCCTGAAAGACAAATGATAATTCTATTTTTAAATTAAGCCTTAGAGACAAAAAAAAGTGTTATTTCAAACTTAATTTATTTATCTTTTAAATGATACATTTCTTTGAAGTAAAAAATGGAAAATTACAAAAGATGTGGCACAAGGCCAGAGTTGAGTTGGGTGGGTTGGGGTCGTGTGTCATTCGCTTGGTCTATTCTCTAAACTAGTTCCAGTCACCAAAATACCTCATTCACTCTTTCAGCAGGCTACCTAATATTAACCCCAATTTGTGATGACGTTTTTTATTTACAAATAAGTGGGTGGGTGACGGATTGAGGAAAATAGCATTGCATAATCTATCACGAGAGACCCGTCAGACGGACACCGCCCCTTATAGGAATGTGAGGATGCGTGGCAAAATGTTATCTCGTGTTCTTTTTTTGTGCATCTTTATGAATTCAAGTTTAAAATGACAGTATTTGCTGTTTACATTTTCTTCGAAAGAATCAATTCTCATTTACCGATGATTTGACAAGGAGGCGCTCATTTTTTTTTTGTTTTAGTTTCCGTTTAACGACGAGTTGATGTTTGATATTTGATATATTAAGATTAAATCTTTTCTGGATTTTCATTTCAGGTGTGGCGGGGGTAGTAGAGGGCGATGATGTTAACGGGATTACGATGCACTCAACTCGAATTTGATATCTACTCGAATCCGAGTTTGAATAAATATTTGCGACAATCGAAGAAAATGGTGCGCGTTTCAAGGGAATGCTGGCGATGGTCTCTGCGTTGCTGATGATGATGATTGCGAGATGTTAGGGTTAGGGTTAGGGTTAATAATCAGAGTAAGGGTTGGGGGAAGGGGAGGAGGTGGTGGGGGGAATGGGGAATATTAAAAAGGTAAGGGGAACAAAAAAAGGATAAATAGGCGAGAGTGAAGATGCCGAAAACAATAAGAAGTAGAAAAAAGGCCACTAGATAGAAAGCGTAGTAGCAGTGAGAGTGACACACGGGTAAAAGAATAATAAAAGTATGCATAAGTAGTAGTAGGAGTAGTAATAGTATAAAGCTGTGTTAGAAGTTGTAGTAGCAGTAGTAGTAGTAGTAAAGAGGAAGTAGAAGCCTGTGTTCGAAGTTGTAGTAGTAGTATAAAATACGTTAGAAGGTGTAGTAGTAGTAGCAGTAGTAGTAGCAGTAGTAATAGTAGTATAAAGCTGCATTAGAAGTTGTAGTAGTGGCAGTAGTAGTAGTAGTAGCAGTAGTAGTAGCAATAGTAGTAGCATAAAGCTGCGTTAGTAGTAGCAGTAGTAGTAGCAGTAGCAGTAGTAGTAGTAGTAGAAGTATAGGTTACGTCAGAAGTTGTAAGCAGTAATAGTAACAGCATTAGTAGTAGTAGTAGTAGTAGTAGTATAAAGCTGCGTAAGAAGTTGTAGTAGTAGTAGTAGTAGAACAGCAGTAGTAGTAGTATAAAGCTTCGTTAGAAGTTGTAGTAATAGCAGTAGTAGAACAGCAGTAGTAGTAGTAGTATAAAGTTGCGTTAGAAGTTGTAGTAATAGCAGTAGTAGAACAGCAACAGCAGTAGTAGTAGTAGTAGTAGTAGTAGTAAAAAGCTGCGTAAGAAGTTGTAGTAGTAGTAGTAGCAACTGCAGTAGTAGTAGTAGTAGTATAAAGCTTCGTTAAAAGTTGTAGTAATAGCAGTAGTAGAACAGCAACAGTAGTAGTAGTAGTAGTAGTAGTAGTAGTAGTAGTAGTAGTATAAAGTTGCGTTAGAAGTTGTAGTAATAGCAGTAGTAGAACAGCAGCAGCAGTAGTAGTAGTAGTAGTAGTAGTAAAAAGCTGCGTAAGAAGTTGTAGTAGTAGTAGTAGCAGCTGCAGTAGTAGTAGTAGTATAAAGCTTCGTTAAAAGTTGTAGTAATAGCAGTAGTAGAACAGCAGTAGTAGTAGTAGTAGTAGTATTATAAATTTGCGTTAGAAGTTGTAGTAGTATACATTAAATAAATATATAGATAATCCACAGCTCTATTTATGCTTGAGAACTTTGATATAAATACAAGAAGTATTCATATATATATATATATATATATATATATATATATATATATAATCAAGGTAAGTTTCTACCCACATGGTAAGAATCCAGTTAATATTTCTTGATTACTAAAATGATACACCACAATAAAAGAATTTAAAGTCCTCTACATAAAAACTAAACATCCTACAATCAATAATGTGAGTTACGAAACTAGTCACAATATTTTCAAGTGTCTAGCATAGTAATTAACGTTACCAAATTCTTAGCCATTAAGCAATTATACGTTTGAATCTTGAACGCGCTCAGAACGTAATCAAATTCTTAACGGTGAAGCAATCAAATTTTTGAATCTTCAACGCTCTTTAAACGTAATCACGCTCTCATGTAACATCTCAATATTATAGGCGCTCCTTTTAAGTTGTAGATTACTGGCCGTTATAATAATAAAAAAAAACTCCACAGTAAAGACATATTTTTTAAGAAACCAAAACTAACACCGCCTGAAGATGATTTGACGAATCAAATCGAAAGTACTCGCAAAAAAAGAAATGAAAATAGAACAAGAAGCCCATGGAACTTACATACAGAAATTTGACCGAAAAACTAAATTGACTTTTTCGGAAAATAGAAAACAAAGTTTTATCAAGCAAAAACACTCCGTGTTATTTAATAATGTTTGCCTAAATGAAAATATGCTGCCTAAATACAGACAATATATATATATATATATATATATATATATATACATATATATATATATATATATATATATAATTTTTTTTATTATCTATTTACGTTTCGTCCTTTCTAATCGGGGCTCATCAGCATAGAGATATAACTATTCACTACTGGTCGCGTGATTCGAAACCCCGAACTACAAGTATTATTACAACTCAAATCCCTACAACTAGAACCATTCGGTCACTAGGGGATAGCTAAATAAACAGTGATAATTTTAACACTTATTTCGGCAGCTTGACGTCATAAAAGCGTTCAACTTAATTAAAGGAACGATGCATTTATAGCTAGCGACGTCATGCTCTGTTAATACTACACTTACAGTGCCCATCTAGAGGGTTTTCTAGCGGCTACACATAATAAATATTTGTTTTTTGTTTATTATCTATGTACGTATACGTTTTGTCCTTTTCAATCGGGACTCATATATATATATATATATATATATATATATATATATATATATATATATATATGTAGAAGGATGAAAAGGAATTAGAAAAGCAAAAGTCAAATCTTTTTTCAATTCAGTTGCTCATAGCAAGGTATATTCCGCAAAAAGGCAATTTATTCAAGTTAAATTTTTCCTTAAGACAGGATTTTAAAAGATCAAAATCTTATCATCAGAGGAAGTCGCTGGGATAGATAAGTTGGCAAAGGCCAAAATTCAAAATTTGAGAAAGTAAAATAAAAATTATAGGGAAAGAAACACAAGGCATATATATATATATATATATATATACCTCTAAATTTATCCTCTCTTTATCTCTCTCTCTCTCTCTCTCTTATATATATATATATATTTTAAAAAAATGGAAAGAATATCTGAAGAGAACATAAGTGCTTAAAACGCGTTATGAAATTCTACAATGATAAAATAATAAAATATTGTTGAAAAAAGTTTTTAAAAAATGGTGGTAGCCTCACTTCTTTAAAAAAAATATATATATATATATATATATATATATATATATATATATATATATACCTCTAAATTTATCCCCTCTCTCTCTCTTATATATATATATATATTTTTAAAAAATGGAAAGAATATCTGAAGAGAACATAAGTGCTTGAAACGCGTTATGAAATTCTAAAATTATAAAATAATAAAATATTGTTGACAAAAGTTTTTTCAAAATGGTGGTAGCCTCACTTCTTTAAATATATATATATATATATATATATATATATATATATATATATATATATATACCTCTAAATGTATCCCCCTCTCTCTCTCTTATATATATATATATATTTTAAAAAAATGGAAAGAATATCTGAAGAGAGCATAAGTGCTTGAAACGCGTTATGAAATTCTAAAATGATAAAATAATAAAATATTGTTGAAAATAGTTTTTTAAAAATGGTGGTAGCCTCACTTCTTTAAATATATATATATATATATATATATATATATATATATATATATATATATATATATATATATATATATATATATATATATATATTGTCGGCTTAATTATCTTTACTTATTGCTTTACACTTAATAATAATCGATGATGAATTGGCATGGACTTTCCCATCCATCGATTAACGAGTCCTGTTTCCAAACACTGCCAAAATCTCCAGTCTTCTCTAATGAATGGCGGAGTTCAAACAGTTAGCGAAAATTATATTTTTAAACGAACCTGTCTAGCACCTCTCCGGCTGAAATGACCCTTCACAGATAACAATTGCCATAATGGCGACGTTTCGCGCCATTATCTATCTCCAGATCCCCTTATTGGTGTGGAAATTCGTTGTCAACCTGCGAAAACAGCGTTCCTATTGGCCGACCGGAACATAAACATATGTCCTGTTGTCGGTAACGTGTTTACTTAATTGATCCAAATTTGAAATCCTATATATCCTAGTTACCACGGACCATCGGTGGTGTATATATTGGCCAAATATTATCCAGCAGTTAAGAGAATTGGATTGCTCTTATTTTAAATGACCGTAGGAATAAAAACTTCTTTGGTCTTAAGAAGTTGACTCTCTGTGAAGAGTACAACCGAAACATGTATGCACATATGTAACCAATAATGTTTGTATAAATAAAAAAAGTATACTTAAGAACACCTCTACTTGTTATTGAGCACTTTTTATAAACACTGGAGTTTCAACGGATTTACATCTACAGAAACTAATACAATACGTGTACTATATATATATATATATATATATATATATATATATGACGGCTTTGGAATCTCATCATTGGTAAAGCATCTAGCTGTCTTCGAGTGGGAAAAGTGTTTCTAGTGGCCGATTACATGGGAAATGACAGCCACATCTGTCGTAATGCCGATAACTGGTTTATATATGTCGGGCGGAAAACGTGCCAATATTTCTGAGAGTTTCGCCTGCAGTGTATATGGACGTAACGTTCGACACACGTGCAGAACCATCTGATTGAAATTTACATTTATCCGCAGTTTACGACATGAAGAATGAGAATTGCATCGATTTAGTCTAGATTATTATGTTGTCAACAACATTAATATCAATATATTCGTAATATAGTTGAGAATCGGTGTTCAATTTTGTAACCAACGTTATATGAATATAGTATAACTTGGTAGAATAAAACAATTTGTGACATAATTAATATTTTGTAATTATGCTCCGAGATATTTACACCGAAGAAATGTATCTTATTGTACATATGTTTCAGAAATGTATTACCAATGTGGATGATGACAATTATAAGCACACAAGTTATGTATGAATTTGTACTGAGCTAAAAGACAATAGAATTGACAAAAGATCACTTGCACCATAAACTTAATGAAGACCAGCAATCGTTTACTCTTATTCTCCGTCTTTTATGGCAGACTAAAAATAAAACAAGCCGCGCATGTGTGGTCCCCCTCTGTATGTGACTCGATGTGGCGTGTGTAAAATGCAATCAATTTGGGCAAATTAGGGCATTTTTGACCCCCTTTGACTCCCTGGGGGCGCGAACCAGAATTTTTCTGAGGTCAAGGATGCTCATTTTATATCCAGAACAATTGCCTCTACATTTTGGCCAAGTTTCAGAATATGTGAGTTTACACAAATACTAGCATGCATGTACACCAAACATGACCACATGTACACAAGCATCCATAATTCAGTAATTAAAACCATTTATTATTGATCCAATCTATCTCAGCTCAAATTACTTATATTTAAAGATAAATACCCTAAGGATAAGTAGGCCAACAAAATATAGCGCATGTGATTCCATTAGTTAATTCTATAAATACATAAACACATATATACGTGGTAAGGTCGTAAAAAAGGCTGAAGAACGGTCAACAAGTAAAATAGGTAATCCGATACCAATTCATAAGAAATAGAAAGAATAACCAATCCCAAACAAGGATTTATTCTGAAAAAGTCTGCAAACCCATCTCATTACTCTGAATCCTTGGTCTGATGAGGTTGACTCTCTGCGAAGAGTGCAACCGAAACATGTATGCACATATGTAACCAATAATGTTTGTATAAATAAAAATGTATATATATATATATATAAGAAAAGGTGTCCTTGTTTAGAAAGCATTGTTTTTATATTGTAATATGAATTATTAAAAATAAGAACGCCATACAATGCATTTTAATTTTGTTAACTTTTTTCAATTTTTTTTTAATTAAATTTTCGAAGATATACTTTATCATTCGAATTTTTTTTAAAAAACATTGTTTATATGGTAATAAAAAGAAAAAAAAGGTACATAATATATATTTTTTTTAATTCTGATGATGAAGCATATCTTCGAAAATTAAAAGAAAAAATTGAAAAAAGTTAATAAAATGGCGTTCTTTTTTTTAATAATTCATATTACCATATAAACAATGCTTTCTAAACAAGAACACCATTTCTAATTCAATTTGCACGGCCACGTTCTGCCGACTTGACTAAAGAGACTCTCATCCCACATTCGCTTCAACAACAGACGAATTGAAAGCACACCGAATAAGGACGATGAGAACAAAAAGAAAAAAATACTATTTAATTTTTTTTTATTCTGATGATGAAGTATATATTTGAAAATTTAATAGAAAAGAAAAATATGAAAAAAGTTAATAAAATTAAAATTCATTGTATGACGTTCTTATTTTTAATAATTACTATATATATATATATATATATATATATATATGTAAATTATAACTAAAAGGTAAACTTTTAGAGAGTTGGACCTATTGTGAAATAAGGAAAGCTCAATATACTGGATAGAGCAAAAATATAGTACGTCAATGAAAATTAATAGGACCTGCAAATGGAAGCAAATCGGTATTTTCAGTTGTTCAAAACAAGGAGCAGTTTAGTTAATAAAAACATTTATTTTTCATCTCTTTCTTTCCTTTGAAAAGCCTGGTTTAAGGAAAGAAAGAGATGAAAAATAAATGTTTTCATTAACTAAACTGCTCCTTGTTTTGAACAACTGAAAATACCGATTTGCTTCCATTTGCAGGTCCTATTAATTTTCATTGACGTACTATATATATATATATATATACAGGGTGGGCAAAAATAAGGGTCCTATTTTTAAAAATTCATAACTTTTTTATTTATTTATTTTTTTAAATTTTTTTTTTAGAATAAGTAAAGGACCCCTTCCGAAGCAAGCATGAGCCGTATTAGCCCTAAGGAACGTACCCTCATTTAGAAAACATTATTTTTGCTTAAAAAACTCAAAACAGTGTAAAAAACAATACTTTAGTTTTTGTAAGTTTTAAGAAGTGTTTTTCGGCTAAAATTTGTTTTGTTTATTTCAAAAAATCTCGGAAGGGTCAGTCTACACACACATAAAGTTTGGTGAGTTTAACTTTTATTTTGTGGAAGTTATTCAAATTCAAGTTATTCAAATTTAAAGATAGGACCCTTATTTTGGCCCACCCTGTATATATATATATATGGGAAGAGAAGGATGAAGGTAATCCGAACATGTAAAACTAAATATGATAATGATGACGATCATGATGATATAATACAAAGTTAATCATTTTTATCAACTTTGTTGTATTGTTCTGTGTATTATTGCATTGCAATAGGTTTTGTATGAGTTTTTTCAGGTGCAACTTTTTATTTTCTTTTCCATGTGATGACTGTATTGCCAGTTTGCTTTGCACTTATCAAAATACTTACTATAATAAAGAAACCGAAATTTTAAATATTTCTTCTTTCTTCTATCTTTTTCTTTGGTAAAATCCTATTTTAGTCACATAAATTATTTAGAGCTAACTCAGTTTGACCAAAAGGTTTATTAGTGTTAGGTGTAGGTAACACGGAATTCTCTTTCTGTCTATCTTAGTTTAGCGTCTGTGTTCCCTTCATCAGGGGTTCGACATTGTCTGGCAGTCTTTTACATCGTCTCCAGTGGTCACGGTTGCGGGGGTCCACCCTCACCATCTTCCACTGTATACGGGCATGCCTGATGGTTTCTCTCCAAGTCTTATTTGGGCATCTGGCTTTCTTCTGACTGACCACATTCAGATCTCTACATGTGTTTGTACTTGCATGACATTTTTCTCTATATTATCATCCTGATGAAGTCTTATAAATAAAGACGAAACGTTGATGTACACATAAAAAACATCCACTTTTTGGTTTTCCTTTTTCA
This sequence comes from Sepiola atlantica, assembly GCA_963556195.1. Lineage (NCBI taxonomy): Eukaryota > Metazoa > Mollusca > Cephalopoda > Sepiida > Sepiolidae > Sepiola > Sepiola atlantica. Next base: position 4,233,781 of record OY744552.1, read on the forward strand.
TTTTCCTATATATATATATATATGATCAATTTTAGGATGAAATTAATCCGACGGTATGAATTAAAAAGGAAAAGTGGAAGACCTAAAACTTAACGTTTCGCCCAGCTGTAGCGTGAGCTTTATCAAGAGCGAAAGATATTAAAGTTGCAAATAAAGTTGCAAATAAAGTTATATATATATATACAGGCTGATTCATAAGTCACTTAGCTATTTAAAATGATTACCATATGAAGCACAAACAGACTATGAACTTTTGATAATTGTTATCTTACTCTCTAATTACTGCTATTTGTTATTTTAAATTTGTGTGTTTATATCTTTGTTTCTATATATATGTATTTTTATTTATTTAAATTTGTGTAAATCATCATATGTGCTTTTTTTTCAGGCAGTATGTCATTTACAATTGAAGAGCGAATTTTTATTGCTATTCATATGGCCAAATTTGATGAATCTCCCACACTTGTTGAAAGGCAATGACGACCTCAAATCAAAAATCACTGCCGAGTTTGTTAAAATTAATCAATAAATATGCTACAAAGAGTCGTAAATTCCTTGCAAAAAAGAATGGAGCTATGCATGCAGAACGAAGGTGGAAATTTTGAAAATTTGCTGTAATTCTAAACTCCCATAAATGAATTTGTTGAATAAACTTTCTGTTTTGTATTACCGTATTTTTTAACTTTAGAATCTCTAAAAATAAATAGCTAAGTGAATATGAATCACCCTGTATACATACATATATATATATATATATATATATATATATATATATATATGAATACTTAATTTTACAAATAAGTAGATATATATTACAATCAAGATTTTACATTCCTTCACATAGATATACATTTCGTTCTCATAAAATTCATCAGTATAGCTAGATAAGTCTATACTGCCAGTCGCTTGTCCAACCTTTTTGTCCGCTCGGCCGCCCATAATACCTTACGTGATGGAGAGCGAACTTCGCCATATTGGCTTAAATCAAAACTTTTCATATTTCCCCTACACAGTGCTTTACTTCTGAAGAATGCAATTAAATATCTTTGTAAATTATGTCGTATATATTTATCTACACACATATATGTTTCATTTTAATAAGACTTGTCAGTGTGGCTAGAGTAAAAAACAACCGGTTGCTGGGTTCAAACGCGGAACTAAAACTTATTTTGGCTTTCATCTGACGTATTTGCTACCTCGGGCACTGTCATGACCTTGCGGACCTTGTAGGAAAAACTACCCATTAAAGAGTCTATACAGTGTTCATACTCCCTCGTAAGGGGAGCGAACGACGCATTAGTGTTGTAATTCAGAAGCTTTTCATATTTTCGATACAGAGCAATTAAATATTTTTGTAATAAATATTTTATTTATTTATAAATATATATGTGTATTTCGTCTTAATAAGGAGCATTAGCGTGGCTAAAACAAGCTATCAAAGCAGTTGCTAGATTCGAACGCTAGACTTAAGCCGCCTTTGACTTCAATCAAACGTCTCTGCCTACATCGTCGGTAATATAACCTTACGAAATGGAAAGGCATTATAGCTATTTAAAATTATATACAGCGTTCATACTTCTTGATGAGGGGAATAAACGACGCAATATTGATTTAATTCAGAAGGACATTACGTATTTCCCTACAGAGCGTTTTACCTTTCAAAAAAGCAATTAAATATTTTTTGTTATAAATATTTTATTCATTGATCCATAGAGATTCTTAAAGGACCTTCAATAAAAAAGAAAAACTTACTATTTTGTAATTATAAAATGCCTGAAAGCGCGAGGGACGCAAGAAACACGCATAG
>OY744552.1:4245587-4275587 GCA_963556195.1 Sepiola atlantica
GAGAGAGTTCCAAAGGCCAGCAGCACGATGAAAGAAGCTATTGGAGTAGAAGGCTCTCCGGCATCTGGGGACCTCCACAGTGAATGGATGGGATTGAGCTGATTGTCGGGTTGGTCTAGTGTATTTACGTCAAGGGGCCAGTAGAGCAGCTAGTTCATCGGAGCACAATCTATTGAAGTAGTTGTAAAACAAGCACAAGGATGCAACATTGCGACGATGGGATATGGGGCTGGACCTTTGTGGATAGTGAGGGACCTATTAAGTTGGCGACTCTTTGGGGGGGACCTTGTCTATGAATATAATTTTTAATTATACTCCATCTTGTTTTTTGTTTGTTTTTATTCATTTATTTATTTTATTTTTAATTTATGAGTTTTACTTTCTAATTCATCTCATCTAGTTTTTATGTTATTTTATTGTTTCTTAACATTATTATTATTAGTAGTAGTAGTAGTAGTAGTAGTAGTAGTATTAGTATTAGTATTAGTATTATTATTAGTATTATTATTAGTAGTAGTATTAGTATTATTATTAGTAGTAGTAGTATTTTTTTTAAATTAATATTGTTTAATGTAACTATTTTTTTTATTTATTTATTAATTAATTTATCTAATTTTTAATTAATTAATTAATTTTATTTTAAATTAATTAATTTATTTTTAAATTCTTTATGTAATTTCTTTTTCTCAATTCAATCTATGTGAATGCATTCAATGTCTAAAATGTTTGGTTTGTTTGGTTTTGAAACCGACGGTACCGATGTCTTGAGCTTCTTTAATTCTATATATATCGTTTTTGTAAGATTTAAATGTATTTATGTCGAGGGGGCACCAGAACAGCAAGTTTATCGGAGCACATTCCATTGAAGTACTTGCACAAGGATGGAACATGACGGCGATGAGACAGGGACTGGAGCTTGGTGGATAGTGAGGGACCTAAGTTGGCGACTATTTTGAGGGGGACCTTGTCTATGAATATAATTTTAATTATACTTCATCTTGTTTTCTGCTTGTTTATTTATTTTATTCTCATTCATCAGTTATTATTTTATTTTTCAATTTTCTTTTCTTATTTCATGTTATTTTATTTTATTGTTTATTAACATTATAATTAATATTATTATTATTGTTATTATTATTATTATTATTTTATTATTAATATTATTATTATTATTATCATTATTATTATTATTATTATTATTATCATTATTATTATTCTTTTATTATTAATATTGTTTAATGTAACTATTGTTTATATTTTTATGTTTTTTTATTTATTCATGTATTTATACTTTTTATGTAATTTCTTTTTCTCGGTTCAATCTATGTGAATGCTTTCAATGTCTACAATGTTTGATTTGTTTAGATTTGAAACCGACTTTAATTCTATATACACATATATATATATATATATATATATATATATATATATATTTCCTTTTTGTAGAATTAAGTTATTTGCCAATTTTGTTATCTCTGCATTTATTACTCTACCATTTCTTCGTCTAACCCTAACCCTACCCCTAACCCTAACCCTAACCCTAACCCTAACCCATCCCCGGTTCCCTTTTTTCGTCAACTTCACTGTAAGTATTTCACCTTCTCTATTCTTTACTACGGTTTTCCTTAACCCTTACCCTAACCCTAAACCCTAACCCTAAATCTAAACCCTAACCCTAACCTATACTAAACCCTAACCATAAACGCTAACCTTAACCCTAAACCCTATACCTATACCTAACCCAAACCCTAACCCTAACCCTAACCCTAACTTTAACCCTAACCCTAACCCTAACCCTAAACCTAAACCTAACCCAAACCCTAAACATTATATCTAACCCTAAACCTAAAAACTAAACCCTATACCTACCCCTATACCTATCCCTAAACCCTATACCTACCGCTATACCTAACCCTAACCATAAACCCTAACCCTATCCCTTACCATAACCCTAACCATAATCCTTACCCTAACTCTAACCCATTCAATCTTTCTCTCTTACGTTTTTTTTCTTCAGTAATATCGTTTTTCTTCTTATTATTATTTTTCTCATTATTAGTCTTTTATTATTATTTTTCGTTCATTGTTTTTATTATTCTATATTCCTTCCCTTTTTTTCTTCCAGTTTTTTCTAATACTATTACTTTAATTTTTCTCTACCTTTTCTTTCTCTTTCTTGATTTTTTTCTGACATTTTTCTTTTTTAATATCCTCTTTTCTTTCGTATTTTCCTCTTCTTTTATTTCTTCTTCATCATTGTCGTTTTTTATCTTTACATATATATATATATATATATATATATATATATATATATTGGGAATTAGCTTCCTGCGCTGAAGATTGCGTTAGCATGAAACATCGATGTCTGTAGGTAATAAATAATTCATATTTATTTATAAATATTATTATATATATATATATATATATATATATATATATATATATATATATATATATAATAATAATATTTATAAATAACTATTAATTATTTATTACCTACAGACATCAGTGGTTCATGCTAACGCAATCTTCAGTGCAGGAAGCTAATTCCCAACAGTCGGCGGGCGCGAACCCCGAACACAAATCGCCACGATTTGTAGTCAAGACTCTTACCCCTCGGCCATAGTGAACTAGCTATTAATTAGGAAGGAATTTAACTTTGTAAATAGCGAATCGGCGGCTAAATTTTACCCAATCAGTTTAGAGTGATCAACGAATGTATTCAGGTCGTGCATTTCGCTATTAGTACTGCTTGTTATTAAAGTCACTCAGAGTGCCTGGTTTTGGTGGAGGGGGCTTATAATAATATTTATAAATAAATATTGATTATTTATTACCTACATACATCAATCTTTCATGCTAACGCAATCTTCAGTGCAGGAAGCTAGTTCTCATACCCGACGTAGATCGATACTTGAACTAGTAGCTGATAACAAAAAATATTGATTTACTTTTTATCAATCAAATAATTTTGAAATTACTTTTACGATATAAAATGTTGTACTGTATTTATTGTATTTGTGCATTTAAGGTCAGGAAGCCGGTATCTTCAGACATATTAATTTGGTAGCACTATACACACGATTTGATTTCTACTCGATAATTTAATTCTTGGCCTTTTGGCTACGATCAAAGTGTAGTATCTGTTCCGATGGATACTGCACCCCATAGACTGGTATTGTCTTGGCCTTCGGGGCTTGATTTACGCCTGTCTATGGGTCTGTCCTGTGCCGTTTTAGGAGGTCCACCCTCCCAGGCTTCGCCTCCCCTCTTTGGGGAGGAGTAAGTTTATTGCTTACTGCCTGAGGCGCCCCTACCGGGCTGCCCAGGCAATTTTTAAACCCCACTTTCCCGACCCGACCTTGGGTCACATCTTACTTGTGGGTGTAAGATAAAAACTGGCCTTGTGCCTAACTCCTGGAGAGGAGTAAATCAATACTCGATAATTTAATTCTTATTTAATTCTGATTTACTCTCTCGGTATATATCTTTTTATATCCGTTCACATTCTTCTCCGTCCTTTACCTCCCATTACGTACCTCCCAGACACATAGTTTTGGGGGATTTCTAACAAAAATAACAAGAACAACAATGGCATTTCTCTTGCAATATAATCATTCCGCAGACAACGAAGTGTAAAAGTTAGACATTTCTCGTCATGTTTCGCCTTTGGGTGGCGTCGGCATAAACGGGGTGTGAACAGGATAAGAACAGGGTGGAAACGAGAGACACACACCCACACACACACGATTATGGAATATATGGAGCTCGGCCAAACTGTGGCGACGGCTCGTGCAAAGTTAATATATGCATCAAGTCAGCGAACTGCACTTTTCGCCTTTCTTGCCACGACTTGTCTGAAGCTCTGGCTAGCTACAGTCCTACGATCCCACACCGGACGTGCACCAGGACAGCCGGAACTTAAATCTTGGGACTGCTCCAACCTCGAGTTGCACTGCCAAACTGACGTTCTTAAACCTATGTGCATAAAACTGTCTCCGATTCTATTAAGAATGAGGAACCGGTAATCTTGAGAAAAGGAGAGAGCAAATTAATTATAAACGCTAATAAGAAGAATCTTCTCGTTTGATGAATATATTAAATGTTGAATTTCTGTTAGAGAAAATTCACTAGATTATGGGAGGTGACGGTGGTTAAGTTGATATCGACATGGGCTAAAGACCTGGGTGTTCCATGTTCGAATCCAGTCGGTTCCACAGTACAACTGTCACTTAGGGATATTGGCAACCTTCTCGTGGTCCTTCCCGTAAGTACCCGATGTCTTTACAGAAATATTTCTAACTAGAAAGACATTGGGGGGGGGGGGTACTAATGTCAACACCAGAATCATCTGATTCACACGAAAGAAGAACTAGATTATATTATTACTCAATATAGACTGCTATGTATGTTTGTACGAAAATGCATGTAACATCCTTTGTCTGATAGACTCTGTATCACATTAGCACAAATGCTCTAGTATATATAGTTATTTACTTGGTGAATTATCATTCTAAAAAACTGTGGTTTCCGATATAAGGTTTCTGTATTTACTTGCTCGAGTTAGACAAGGGGTCGATTTTTAATGTGAGGAAGATCAGGCTCTCCAAAATTGGGTCACTGGTTGGGGCAAAAATTTAAAAAAATGCTAAGTCAAGATTGATTTCACCTTTACTGGCCGATGACAAAAAACGATGAAGTGTGGTACTATACTCCTAGCTAAGATATAAAGCATCTTCTCTCTATCTCTCATACATTTGTGAAAAGTTTGGGTCACTTCACGTGTCCCACACTTCGGTATGCGATTCGTAGCAACACCTTAAAAATTGATCAACTCTAGATCCTCACTTGTAAGTCTATATAATGCGTCGCTAATCTCGTACGTAAACACCGTGGAATTACATTGCTGAAGAATCATATAAAGACAGACATTTGTGACCTAATAAAACTAAATCGTACTTCGAAATGAATAAAAACAAATCCAAGATCAGTTGTTGGGGTTAGGGTTAGAGTTTAGAATTAAAGTAATGGTCAGGGTTAAGGTTAGGGTTTAGAGTTAGGGTTTAGGCTATGTTTAGGGCTAAACAGTACTTCGAAATGAATAAAACCAACTCCAATATAAGTTGTTACGGTAAGGGTTAAGGTTAGAGTTAGAGTTAGGGTTTAGGGTTAGGGTTAGGGTTAGGGTTTAGGGTTAGGGTTAGAGTTAGAGTTAGAGTTAGGGTTTAGGGTTAGGGTTAGGGTTAGGGGTAGGGTTAGGGTTTAGGGTTAAGGTTACGCTTAAACAGTATTTCGAAATGAATAAAAAAAACTCCAAGCCTCCTTTTCTTTAACAATTATAAGAAACATTTTTAACCACCAAGATAAGTTGTTAGGGTAAGGGTTAATGTTAAGGTTACGATAAAGGTCTACGGTTAGGGTTAAAGATTAAACAGTACATTGGAAAGAATAAAACTAACTCCAAGATACGCTGTTATGGTTAGGGTTAGGGTTGGGGTTAGGGTTAGGGTAACAGTACTTCGAAATGAATACAACTAACTCCAAGATAAGGGTTACGGTAAGGGTAAAGGTTAGGGTTAGGGTTAGGGTAAGGGTTAGGGTAACAGTACTTCGAAATGAATACAACTAACTCCAAGATAAGTTGTGACTGCATAGCTAATCCTTTATTTGTGTATCCTATAGATTACTGTTGTCATGTTATGGCTAGTGAATCTCTGTCCCATTTGAGAGTTTGTGCTAAGGTGCAGAAACGTATCTGTAATTTGATTGGCTCCATCCTTTCTTCTTCTCTACATCCCCTCTCTCACAGAGGTGATGTTGCTAGTCTCAGTTTTTTCTATAAACACCATTAATAGCAAACTACAAATCTAAATTTATATACATACGTACGTGTACAAAAGGCGACGCACACACAATGATTAAATGGCTCTGCTCTTGAGGAGAAATCTATCTGAAACTTCTTGGTCTTCCTCTTTCATCAAATCTTGCTTGGAGGTCAGATATTAGATACATTGCTCTTTCTGCTCTCGTAAAGTCGGTTCTCTCTATCACTCCAAACACTTTATATATATATATATATATATATATATATATATATATATATATATATATATATGTGTATTATATTTTAATAACCATGTTTTGTTTTTTGGGGGGGAGCACATTTTCAAAAACCATTACATTTATGTGAGATGTATTTGTACGGTCCGTTTCTATTTGCCGTGAGCCAAACAACATATTTATGTCAATATATATATATATATATATATATATATATATATATATATATATATATATATATATTTATAAATGTATATATATATATATATATATATATATATATATATATATATATATATATATATATATATATATACATACATATAAGTCAGTTCATATTATATTCCAATAACCATGGTTATTATTTTTATTTTTTCACATTTTCAAAAAACATAATATTTACGGTCCGTTTCATTTGTCTTGTGTCGAACAACATTTTTATGTCAATGTCGTCTCTGCAACACTACAAAATCATCAGAAAAAATTCACAAAGGTTATGGTTATTGGAATATAATATGAACTGACTTATATTTGCTCTGTTATCAATAATTGACACGTATCTTTTCTGAATTTTGTTAGTGTGACGTTTGTGCACGAAATCTGGTCCCTTAATCATATCGACCAAATCCGGAAAAGATACTCGAACAGTGACGTGACCAGATCGCCTGAGGAGGACATTATGGACACAGTGTTTGATACTTTTCAGGTGCCCATACCAGAGACTGCTCCTGAGATTAGGAGATAAAATGAAAACGGAAACTCGAAACTTGCTACCAAATCTGTTGTGAAGTAGTCCAACAGTAAAAAGAAGAAGTCAAGTCGAGGTTGGGTTAAGATAACAAGTGTATTACAGGGGCGGCGGGACGGTTATAAAGGTGTGGCGGGAGCTCTCCTAAAAAGTGGGGGGCGGTAACACACATGCATATATAACTTCATTATTGATGACCGTAAAGTGGGGGGGCCAAGTCAAAAAGTGGTGCCGCCGTCCATGTATTAACATAAAAGGTACAAGGTAAGGGAACTGACTTGCACTTGGATAGACAGTTACAAGTCTGTCCTTTTTCTCTCTCTCGTGACTTTGGTGACTCGCACTATTTATAGTGAGAACCGGTGTAGTTTCCCTTCTGTTAGAACGACCGGTGTAACAGTTATTATAATTACGAGCAAATATTCGTATACAACTAGAATTTATAAATGCGCCAAGTATATTAACCAAAATTGGACAATACTAATAAATATCTTCATTTGTTTGTTACTTTGCGAGCGAAACTAGAAATATAGATTAATTATAATGTCCGACACAGAGAGTACTGGCCCCGTAGGGAGATAAATCCGCAACGGTGTCTCTGGTCGTTTATCGACAGACAACTCTTCAGAAGTCGCCTTCTCTACTCTCTCTCTCTCTCTCTCTCTCACACACACACACACGCACACACACAGTACACAAACTAACCTGCTTATATAGACGATTATGATGTTCCTTGATTATTTGTTTATCAGAAACAAACGTAGCCAAACTAAAACAACACTTAATAATTTCAAACTCTAACCCTAACCCTAACCCTAACCTTAACCCTAACCATAACCATAACCCTACCTCAGGGTTAAACATAAGCCTGATTAGTGAAGTTTGGTACGATGAGACTATTTCAAAAAACATGAATATTCACCTTCCAGCGTATTTATGACAGGGAAAGACACAAGGTCAGTTTAAAAGACGAACCTTTGAATTAGAAAGCAAATATATAATATAGGTGTTCCCTCTTATTAAAGTTGTAAATATGTTATATGAATGGGTTTACTCTTATTAGAGTTGCTAATATGAAATATTAATGGGTTTACTCTTATTAGAGTTGCAAATATGTTATATAAATGGTTTTACTCTTATCAGAGTGTCCAATGTGTTATATGAATGGTTTTACTCTTATCAGAGTGTCCAATGTGTTATATGAATAGTTTTACTCTTATCAGAGTGTCCAATGTGTTATATGAATGGTTTTACTCTTATCAGAGTGTCCAATGTGTTATATGAATGGTTTTACTCTTATCAGAGTGTCCAATGTGTTATATGAATGGTTTTACTCTAATCAGAGTGTCCAATGTGTTATATGAATGGTTTTACTCTTATCAGAGTGTCCAATGTGTTATATGAATGGTTTTACTCTTATCAGAGTGTCCAATGTGTTATATGAATGGTTTTACTCTTATCAGAGTGTCCAATGTGTTATATGAATGGTTTTACTCTTATCAGAGTGTCCAATGTGTTATATGAATGGTTTTACTCTTATCAGAGTGTCCAATGTGTTATATGAATGGTTTTACTCTTATCAGAGTGTCCAATGTGTTATATGAATGTTTTTACTCTTATCAGAGTGTCCAATGTGTTATATGAATGGTTTTACTTTTATTAGCGTTTCAAATATGTTATATGAATAGACTTACCCTTATTAGATATGCAAATATTTTATGTATTGATAGAGACCACTAGACTAACGAGTACAAACGAATTAGAATGAAAGACGTGTGGAATTGATCACACATTTCTTTAAAACAATTACATAATAGTATCATCGAAAAGACTGAGACTAGCAATATTACCTTTAACAGACAGAGAGGGTACAGAGATAAATTCCATTCCTTATTTTCTTTTTTTAATTTCAAAACGTGGTCAATGATTATTTTACATGTGTATACTTATTTATTTGTAAATATATTTTGGGGGGTTTACTTTTTATTATATATATATATATATATATATATATATATATACACACACACACATATATATATATATATATATATATATATATATATATATATGTGTGTGTGTGTGTGATGTCTTGATGGTTTACCAAAACATTCCGTTCAGGAAATCACTCATCACCACAAAAGACTTTCTTCTTTCAAAGTTTATATATTTATCATATATATCCAACTTAAAGAGTGTTTTCCTACACGTGTTTCACTACCAAGCAGGTCCTTGCTTGGCAGATTATCAGGGGGATTAAGTACCTGGAGTACGAGTGTCAACAATTGGCAATACACAATGTGATGTTGCCTTAATTGAGGTCACTTAAGAAGATGACAGAAGAAAAAAAAGAAGAAGAAAAAATCAAAAATTGAAAAATGTCTTTAATTTGGATATATATGATAAATAAATAAACTTTGAAAGGAAAAAAGTATTTTGTGGCGATGAATGATTTCCTGAATGGAATGTTTTGGTAAACCTTCAAAAAATCACATATAAATGCTCTGTACCTTGTAATCGAGTATCATCGAGCTTATTTTTATTGGCCTAATCCCGGGATTAACTGAATATTCTATCTTCTAAGTGAAAAATCTAAATATATATATATATATATAACTTCTTTGTAATATAGTAGGAAAAATCCCAGCAGAGTGCTCGATTAATTAAGAATTAAAGTTGAAAATTAAGAGCGTAATATTTATTTATTTTGGTACAGAAAAGTTAGTACAACATTCGTACCGTCAGTTTCAAGCTCGGAAAGTCTTAGCCATCCGGCTCTCTTCAGCTTCTGTTGTTCAGATGACAACAGAAGCTGAAGAGAGCCGGATGGCTAAGACTTTCCGTGCTTGAAACCGACGGTACGAATGTTGTACTAATTTTTCTGTACCAAAATAAATAAATATATATATATATGTGTGTGTGTGTGTATGTATGTATATATACATATATATATACATACATATATACATTAATATATACAGGGTGCGTCAGGTATATGAGAACATATTTTCCATTTTATTAAATGATAAAAAAAATCAAACAAAAATATTCTTAATCAAAAACAATTATATAAACATGTAAGCTAAGGTATTGTTTAATAATTTCATTCAATGAAATTCCCCTCTACTTCAATGACAGCTTCGATTCGAGACCTAAACCGACTGCAAGCGCGCTTGAGATGGTCCTCATCTATGTTGTCCATCACTCTGACAATGGATGCTTTTAGAGAATCTTTAGTGTTGTGGGCGTGTTTATTAACATCTCTCTTCACGACGCCCCACACATAATAATCCAATGGATTCAGGTCTGGAGAGTTTGGAGGCCACAAGTTTGGAGTGATGTGATCATAAAAATGATCCGCCAACCATTCCTGAGTGTTTTGAGCCTTATGTGCTGGTGCAGAGTCTTGTTGAAAGATGTAGGGCCTTCCATTTGTTACTCTATCGATCTAGGGCTTATCAACAGTATCCAAGACTTCAATGTAAGCAGCAGAAGTGACTCTTAGTCCTTGCCGAAAGAAGTGTGGTGGCATCACATGTCCTTCGTTGCTAACAACCCCCAAAACCATAACAGTTGCAGGAAATTTTGTATGCATGACTGTTGGAACTTCGGAAGGGTCATTACACAGCCATCTGTCATTCCTTCTGTTTACCTTTTGATCTTGATCAAAGTTTTTCTCATCTGAGAAAAACCAAAGCATGCCTTGCTCAACAGGATGTTTCAGTTTGTTTAACAGCCTCTTGGACCTTATCAAACGATTCTCTTTGGTGGTCTCGGACATAAACTGGCCTCTCCTCATCACATAAGACTTGTAACGAAGATTTTCATGAACAGTCCTTCGAATTGTGGCTTCTGAAACATTCAGGTCTTTTGCGATGGACCTCATTGACTTTTGGGGGCTCTCATCAATAATATTCTGAACTTGATGAATAAATTCAGGTGTTCTAATCGTGTCTGACCGTTGGTCGTGCTTTTTACGTTTAGCAACCTGCTTACAATCACCATCATTTTCTTCTAACTCCCTACGAACTTTATAAACAAAAGAACGGGCGACTTTAAGAAATTGTGCGATTTGTAAATCGCTATGATCTGCCTTTATTGCGACAATTACAGCCTGTCTTTTCATTTGTTCCGTTACATTATTATCTGCCATTTTTCATTATCTGCAAAAAAAGAATAAAAATAATTAATATAACGTAACAATAACGACATTACGCGATGTTCTCATATACCTGATGCACCCTGTATATATGCATACATATATATATATATATATATATATATATATATATATATGTGTGTGTGTGTGTGTGTGTTTGTGTGCGTGTGTCGTTTTCCCAATATAACCAGCGTGAAGTTGATTGCGAATTGAGGGAAAAGCCACGAATGTTATTCTCTCTGGGATCGCTATTCGAAAGTAGACAAACAGGCAAACAGGATGCATTTGAGTCAGGTTGAAGGCGGTTTAGTTCAGCGTTTATTCCTCGGCGGATATGGTTTACATACTTCGATTTGTTTAGACAAACGTCAGCCATGTTTATTTGGATTCTCCGATCAATGTTTGCAATGGAAAACTAACAGGTTTTACGATTACGACAAGACCAATGAAAGCAAAGTCATGGCATATCTATATATCGATCTCTAGATGTAACTATTTATATACGACTATATATATATATATATATATATATATATATATATATATATATATATATATATATATATATATATATATATATTTATATAAGTTGTGGCTTCTTGGAATTTAACTTTGATTCCTCTCTCACAACCTTTCGGGCCTTTTAACGACCTACCTATCTACATCTCATTCTCTCCGCTGGACTTTTCGACACCGGACTTTTTAGCAATCGGACATTTGCTTGCATTCGGGCAGAATTTTGCCCTGTGTTTCTTCCTCTACAACTTTTATTTTATTTTTTCAAATTTTAAATCTTGGCCTTTGCCAACTTATCTATCCCAGCGATTTCCTCTGATGATAATATTTTGATCTTTGAAAAGCCTGGCTTAAGGAAAATTTAACTTGAATAAATTGCCTTTTTTGCGGAATATACCTTGCTCTGAGCAATTGAATTGAATTATGATTTGGCTTTTGCTTCTCTAATTCCTTTCCATTCTTCTTCATTCTACCTGCTCTATCCTGGATATTGAGCTGTATACTCTTCACAATAGGTTTTACTTTTCCTAAAAGTTCGCTTTTAGTACACCACTTTATATATATATATATATATATATATATATATATATATATATATATATATATATATATATACATATATATATATATATATTTGTGAGTTCTGCAACAAGGCACTATACGAGCTGTGCAACGAAAAACCCCTCTTCACAAAGGTCGCTGAACAAAGATTTGTCTATGTTAGGTCATGTCTTACGAATGGACCCTGACACTCCCGCACAGAGGGCACTAGACTTTGCCGTTACTTACTCGCAAGCCTACCAACCGCGACTAGGACAGCACTGCACAAATCTGCTGGGCACACTACGTGCTGACTTCAAGCAGGCGGGACTAGGACCACTACGTACAGCAAAACAACTTCATTGCCTACGACAACTTGCGCATGACCAGGCCAAATGGCCTGAGACTAGCATGGAGGACTGATTGCAGCTACGGGATGTCATTTGACTCCCGTAGCCGCAGAACACAGTTTTAATAGTAATTTGTAAACAAATATATTTTTAAGTATATACTCCTTATAGTTCCGAAAAGGTCTCAAGTTGCAAGCTCAATGAAGCCGTATTAAAAGCTTCAGAGCATATATACTTTGTAGTTGAATAAAACAATCAATCCCAAACTATAATTTTCATTTACTGTTTCAATTTATTTATTTTCATATTTCAGCAAATACCTGTATTACTGCTATTTTACTGAAAAACGCTCCCGACAAGGCATGAAGCCACTTGATGTAAAGAGCTAACAAGAACGAAATATTATTAACGCAAAGACAGGAGATGCCTATTGACCTTAGTCTTAAAAAGACCAAGGCTATAGATAGGAAGAAAAAAGGCAGCAGGAAGAGAGTTCCACAAGCCTGCGTTTCTTGAAAAGCAGCTGCTGGAATAGGAAGCTGTATTACAATAAGGTATCAAAACAGCGAATTGATGAAGACCACTAGACCAACGAGTCAAACAAGCTGAAACAAAGGAAGCAGAGAATAGATCACATAACTCTGAAGAAAACATGACACATTAGTACGTATAAAATAAATAAAATATATATATTAACTAAAAATACGTCATATAAAGTTAAGGGCGACTAATAATGCAATTTTCTGCATCTTAATCATTTGGGAAGTGAGACAATCGAATTAATAGTAAGCAAAAAAACAACAAACGCTGCAATCACCAATAAAAATAATTACATAAAAATACATAAAATATTTAGGTGATAAAAATCGTACATATTTCCAGACGGATCGTCTTGGTCCGATGATAAAACGCTGGACTATAGACATCAATATCGAAGGTTCGATCTCTGTGTAAGTTAGCCATGCTGATGACGGCTGTGAGCCAGAAACACGTGTCAATGGATTACTTTTATATACGTATAAAATAAATATATATATATATATAAAAATATATATGTATATATATTTATATATATATATATATAAATATATATATATATAAATATATATATATATATATACATATATATATATATACATATATATATATATATATATATATATATATATATATATATATATATATATATATATATAGTTGATAGTGGATCGGTCAGTTAAATCCGAGGCTTATTTATTGTTCTATATTTTTTCTATAGTATTCCCATATCTTCTACTTTCCATAACCTCCATTTTAAGTCCCCTAACCTATAAAATTGTAAAACCCCTTAAATTCATTCCCTTATATCTCTCTACACTCCACTCAGAGTGCCATTTTAGGACCCGCTTTTCGCCCGGGTACCGTTGCACTACATAGCCAGTGCTATTTTAATAACACGCTTATGCCTACAGTAATTTTCCCCTGCCACGTGAGTTTTTTATTCATATTTTTATTATTTTTTTTAATGTTAAATCATATACCCGACACCTGCATCTCTACTTCCTCCTTCCCCTATACTTCCTGGCCCCCAAACCCCGACCGCTACCCTACAGAATTTCTTACACATTTTGTTATACTAATTACAAAAAAAACGTTTTCTTCTGCTTTATTTTAATTCATAACCATTTTATATACATTAAAAATTTAAATATTAGAATCTAAATTTAACCCCTTACGCACACATATGTAACCACCCCCTCCCCCATTTCACACAAATCACATCCTACGTGATCTCAGACGTGACCGAATAAATTCCACTATTTCTGAAAATGTTTATCAGCTGACGATAATCGGGATTAACCTCCCGCTTTGAAACCGACGGTACTGATGCTGCATTGAATTTCTGTAATTTATAAATAAATATTTACGCTCTTAATCCTTCGAAATCTCGGATTTCTTAATTAATCGAGCACTCTGCTGGAGTTTTCCTGCCCTACCACACAGTACTTATGTATATATATATATATATATATATATATATATATATATATATATATATATATATATAATGTAATATATCAGTTCCAATGCCCTATGGGAGAATGTATCTCCGACAACAATAAATAAACTAATTCTTACATAGGTTTCACTTCCACAACACTATCCCGAAGACTCACCCTACATCTCTCCGACACTAGCTCTATATGCCAACACCTAAAAAAACATAATTGCAACCCCTCCCAATATAGAAACATCCTTGTTAACAATACCAAAATAATACACCATGATACCAATATCAAAAAATTAAAAATACTCGAAGCCCTCTACATAAAAACTAAACATCCCACAGTTAATAATGTCAATTATGAAACTAGTCGCAACATTTTAAAGTGTCTAGCATAATAATTAACATTACCAAATTCTTAGCCATTAGGTAGTTATGCGTTTGAATTGTATGCACTTTCTTTAACGTCATCAATTTCTTAACGGTTTTAACAGTCAAACTTTAAATCTCTCGTATGTGTAGAACGCCATCACGCTCTCATGTACATTTCAACTTTGCAGACGCGTTTTCAAATATAAACTACTTGTCGTTATAATTCAAAAATGAGCACAACAGTAAAGACACTAAAACTTATACCGCCTGAAGATGATTTGACGATTCAAATCAAAAGTACTTGCAAAAAAGAAAAAAGAATGGAACAAGAAAGTCATGGATCATATTTACATCAATTTGACCGACACATTAGATGGACAATTCGGAAAATTGAAAAAATGAAAAAAAGTCGCATCAAACAAAACCACTCCGTGTTATTTAATAATGTTTGCCTAAATGAAAATATGCTGCCTAAATACACACAATATATATATATATATATATATATATATATATATATATATATATATGGGAAGAGAAGGATATATATATATATATGTTATTGGTCATACCAAACAGTAAGGATCAAAAAGAAATTGAACGTTAAATATGACACGATAAACAAACTTCTGATATGGTATTTCTTTACAAACACCTTAAATAATTCTTATTCAGATATTACAATTATTATCCTCTTCTAACCCAATTAGGCCTATGAAAAACGTACTTTTTCGTAAGCCTGTTTGAACTCCTGGGTTAGTTTAAAGGTTAGAGGTTAGATACTTTCTCGTTTGATAATTATTATTAGCTCCTCGCGTACAGTGACTTCATGACTTGTCCTGTACGCCTTCCATAAACAAATATATATTTTGTAGGGAGCTTACATGTCTGTATATTTGCAAATTCACGAGGAATGATTGAGGAATCATTTCTTTGATCAGTCATAACTCAAAAACCAATAAACCAAATTATTTTTAACTTTGCACAATTTTTTTATTTAATAGGTTTTATAAGTGTGTAAAATTTCAGCATCATTAGTCAAGGCAACTCAGAGATCCCGAAAGGTCAGGAGTGATTTTGTGTTATCCGTGTGTACGTACGTACGTACGTGTGTGCTACCGTGTATCTCATCAACTATTTGATGGATTCAGCTGATTTTTGGCAGAGATAGAGGTTCTAGGGTCTAGTTGATGGCATTTTAATTTCAGTTTAGCATATACCTTAGTTTTCCAGAAAATTAAAAAAAAAACTTTAAAATAACCATTTTCTTAGGCATAGCCTTTACAAAAGTAGTGACATTCCATGAAAAATGCCAGTATACTGAAATCATATGCCCTTAAAAGGGTTAAGATGAAAATTCATATACACTAAATGTACAAAAGCAAGGAAATTCCCAGATTTTTACACTTTTATTGTCATTAAGGGTATGACTACATATCAACCAAGCCATTTCATCATCACATCACTACAGTATAAATCTCTATGCATGAGTGGATGATGTGTGTGAGGTGCGCTGAAGAAAACTTCCTACCAATAAAATACATAGCCCTGTTATGCTCGCATACCCTTAATGACAATAAAAGTGTAAACATTTGGGAATTTCCTTGCTTTTGTACACTTAGTGTATATGAATTTTCATCTTAACCCTTTTAAGGGCATATGATTTCAGTATACTGGCATTTTTCATGGAATGTCACTACTTTTGTAAAGGCTATGCCTCAATACAATGGTCATTTTAAAGGTTTTTTGGAATTTTCTGGAAAACTAAGGTATATGGTAAACTGAAATTAAAATGCCATCAACTAGACCCTAGAACCTTTATCGCTGCAAGAAATCAGCTGAATCCATCAAATAGTTGATGAGATACAGGGTGGCACATAAGTACGTACACACAGATAACATGATTTCATGATTGAACTTTCTGGATCTCTGGGTTGCCTTGACTGATGATGCTGAAATTCTACACACTTATAGAACCTATCAAATAAAAATTCCTACCAGTAAAATACATAGCCCTGTTGTGCTCGCATACCCTTAATGACAATAAAAGTGTAAACAGTTGGGAATTTTCTACGAAAGAAAGAAAAAAGCAAGTTACGGCGGCATTTGTGCAACATCATTGGTGTAGTATCACGTTTGTCACGTTTGTCACGTTTGTCATGTTTGTCACGTTTGTAACGTTTGTCACGTTTGTCACGTTTGTAACGTTTGTCACGTTTGTAACGTTTGTAACGTTTGTCACGTTTGTAACGTTTGTCACGTTTGTCACGTTTGTAACGTGTGTCACGTGTGTCACGTTTGTCACGTTTGTCACGTTTGTAACGTTTGTCACGTTTGTCACGTTTGTCACGTTTGTAACGTTTGTCACGTTTGTAACGTTTGTCACGTTTGTCACGTTTGTCACGTTTGTCACGGCCGTTTTCCGCCTGAAGTTATCGATAATTAATGCCGGCCAAAACAGAGTAAATCACTTTAGATGCGCACCGTTTCGCCCACAGCATGTATTTAATGAGGTCTTGGCAAACATTCGAAATCCGACCGGAATCAAAGTCGACGACCAGTCTGCCTGATTTACAGACAAGAAGTTTGATGCTGTCGTGTGCGATTAAGATTCCTGTCTGTCATTTGGTGTTGGTTCGGCTGGCGAGACTTATCACGTTACGCGTTGAGCAAGTAATCGCAGAACATCAATTACTGGACGTCTCGTCCCCCCACGTGCTCTTCTCTGTCGCTCTCTCTCTACCTCTCTCTAATCTATTCGCTAATAATCTCATATGTAGATATGCATAATCAAAAGCCAAGGTAAGATATAGCACTTGGCCAATCTTCATTTAGGTTACATTCAGGTATAATTTAGCGAATTATATATATATATATATATATATATATATGGGAAGAGAAGGATGAAGGTAATCCGACGTGATGGGAAAATGAAAAAGGAAAACCAAAAAATGGAAGTTTTTTATGTGTACATCAACGGTTCGTCTTTATTTATAAGACTTCATCAGGATGATAAAATAAAGAAAAAATGTCATGCAAGTACAGATACATGTAGAGTAGACATATTGGGAGGAAAAATAGAATGAAATAATGGCCAACTGCTGGGTGGACGTGCGTAACTCTCTACCCATCCTCCTTTCCCTGCATACACCCCCCATACACAAACATTCCAACTTACTTTTCCACTTCAATCTTCACCGCAGCCATCTGGTCAAACACTTCCCTCCCCCCTCTTCCTCCACTCCCTCTCTGCCATCCACTTTACCCCTGCTCATCCCCCACCTCTTTCTCTTACCACCAGCCACAGTAGTTCTTGCTCACCCCATCCTTCCATTTTTTCCCCACTCATTTTGTTCAACATTCATTTCTATTTCTCCAACTAATACGGACGTCCACCCAGCAGTGGCCATTATTTCATTCTATTTTTCCTCCCAATATGTCTACCCTACATGTATCTGTTCTTGCATGACATTTTTTCTCTATTTTATCATCCTGATGAAGTCTTATAAATAAAGACAGAACGTTGATGTACACATAAAAAACATCCATTTTTTGGTTTTCCTTTTTCATTTTCCCATGTATATATATATATATATATATATATATATATATATATAATATTTATAAGTAAATATTAAATTATTTATACCTACAGAGGCTAGCTCTCATCAGTGCAGGGAAGTAACTATTTCAGACGGTCGGGAGGCGCGAACCCGGTACACAGATTCAGCCATATCCACTCGGCCCACGGAAACTGTCACGTAATTTAGGGAAATTAAGATCTATATGTACCTAGAAGCGGGCACAGATAGAAGACTAGTCGATAGTGTTCGACGAACGTATTCGGAACGTTGTATTAGAGCTTTTTGACAGTCTATTTTTAACTTCCCCGAGAGTGCTCAACTTTAATTTCTTAAAGGGGCTTAGTATAATATTTATAAATAAATATTAAATTATTTATACCTACAGACGCTAGCGTTTCAAGCTTATTGCTCTCATCAGTGCAGGGAAGTAACAATTTATATATATATATTATATATATATATATATGATTATTTTTATTTACACAGACATGTACAAAATCTGCGACACTGGCATGTCGATGTTATCGATCAACAGTTATTATAAACTCATCAGGTAGAGTTAGAATCCGATGTTAACATTAAATCATATTTGAAAAGAGTCTGATGAGATCTCAGTTCATAATAACTGTTGATCGATAACATCGACATACCAGTGTCGCAGATTTTGTACATGTCTGTGTAAATAAAAATAACCATATATAAAAGCTCTATTTGATATTGATCACTTTTTATAAACCCGGTTTAAACTCTTTGGATTACTACCCTGTGGGTGTTTTACCTGGATTATTATTATCATTATATATATATATATATATATATATATATATATATATATATATATATATATATATATAACTATTTGATGTATCCACATAAGATTTTATAAGGATATATATTTTTTTGTATCAATTTTCAGTATTTACTTCAACAGTGCTCGATACGTAAGTAGAGCTAGGTAGTAAGCTATGAACAGATATGTATGGCAATTAAGCTACACAGAGGCTCTATAGAAAACAGAACAATAGAACAGGATATAGGAAGTAACACTAACCGGATATTTGTTCGTGGGAAGCCTAACGATTGGCTGAGAGAACAAAAAGAATATGATTGGTTAACTAGCTA
Source organism: Sepiola atlantica (assembly GCA_963556195.1). Taxonomy (NCBI): domain Eukaryota; kingdom Metazoa; phylum Mollusca; class Cephalopoda; order Sepiida; family Sepiolidae; genus Sepiola; species Sepiola atlantica. Next base: position 4,265,023 of record OY744552.1, read on the forward strand.
TCCGTGTATATAAAAACACCCGTCAAAAATAACTCCATGCAATTTAGCCATAAGATTCCCCCTGGGGATGATACGCGGGAACCTCTGTAGCTTAATTGCCATAAATATATTTTCATAGCTTACTATATATATATATATATATATATATATATATATATATATATATATATATATATATATATATATATAATTATTTATGACAACATATGTACTAGCATATACTATCAGTGCCTTTTTGTTTTGCAGTTTTTTTTAAAGATTCGGCTCGATTATTGCCAATCAGTAACAACAGAGCATATATAAGTCAGGTTCATTTAATATTCCAAATATTTTTTCACATTTAAAAAAAAAAACGTTTTTGTGAGATGCATTTTTGTACGGTCCGTTTCATTTGCCGTGAGCCAAAAAACATTTTCATGTCAACACTACAGACTCATCAGAAAAATTCACACAGAGTAAAACGTTCTTGGATTAAAATGTCTTGAAAAAAAACTACACTATATAGTAGTTCATTCTTGGACGAAAGCGAATAAAGAACAAAGAACAGAGCAAAACTCACATGTGGGGGGAACCTACTAGTACGCCATTTTGAATTTTTCAGTTCAGAGCTAGTACATCCTAAAAGTTGTGTAAACATTTATGCATTTTTATTCAATAGTTAATAAATTCTATCATTTATTAATATAATTGTCGGCAAATGAAACGGACCGTAAAAAATGTATCTCACAGAAATGTTATTTATTTTGGAAATGTCAAAAAATAAAAATAAATATATATATATATATATTTATTTATTCATATATAAATATATATATATATATATATATATGTGTGTGTGTGTGTGTGTGTGTGTGTGTGTGTGTGTGTGTAGAGAGAGAGACGGATATGAAATGTTTCTATTCGTAAATAAAATAAACGTATCTATATATCAATCAATCAATCTATCTATCCATCTATCTATCTATCTATCTATCTATCTATCTATCTATCTCTCTCTCTCTATATATATATATATATATGTATATATATATATATATATATATATAAAGATAAATGAAAGAAGAAAGATAAATATGTACGAATGACAAATCTATTTCAACTTCGATTGTTCAATGCGAGGTATACTCGGTAATAACATGTTTATTTTTCTTTCCTTAAGCCAAGGCTTATCAAAGATTCAAATCTTATCATCTGAGGAATGACATAGATGGATAAGTTTGAAATGGAAAAGCCAAAATTCTAAATTTTAAAATTTTTATTAAGTAATGGAGAGTGAGAATGTGCGTGTAAAGAAATATGGAGTCTGTCCAGTGGTTGAATGTCCGTGATTAAGGTGTCCTGTGAAAGTAGATTTCAAGATGGAAAAATATTATACATATATATATATATATATATGAAGCGTTGTTGAATGAAACATACATTTTTTACTAATATTCTCGATATTTGATGCTAATATTCTTGCTGCCTTCATGTTCATATATATATATATATATATATATATATATATGTGTGTGTGTAAGTATATGTATATATATGATAAGTCAATGAAAATAATTAGACCTGCAAATGGAAGCTAATCATAATCTTCGGTTGTTTAGAAAAAGGACATTTAGTGAATAACAATATTTATTTTTCTTCTCTTTCATTCCTTAAGCCAGGCTTTTCAAAGATTAAAATCTTATCATCAGAGGAGGTTAATGATGGATAAGTTGACAGATGAGAACTGTCAATAATCGAAATTTGAAAAAAAGTTTTAAAGTTCAAACGGGCATTTTCCAGTGTAAAGGAAAGTAACCAAAAACGGAAATCCAAGTAGAGAACTTTTTGCTTTTGCCTTTGAATCCGTTTCATATAAAACAGGAAGAATTACGTTTTCTCAACATGGCCAATTTCATCTGATCCCCCCCCCCCCCAAGGACTACAGACTTGGGTGGAATCGTCGTCGTTGGAAATTTACACAGATTCTTCTGGATTTACCAATATATCTGAACCCGATACTACTTGGATTTCCGTTTTTGGTTACTTTCCTTTACACTGGAAAATACCCGTTTGAACTTTAAAACTTTTTTTTTTTAATTTCGATTATTGACAGTCCTCATCTGTCAACTTATCCATCATTAACCTCCTCTGATGATAAGATGTTAATATTTGAAAAACCTGGCTTAAGGAATAAAAGAGAAGAAAAATAAATATTTTATTCATTAAATGTTCCTTGTTCTGAACAACCGGAGATTATGATTTGCTTCCATTTGCAGGTCTTTATTTTGATTAGCGTTTTTTGCCTTATCTTACATACAAGATTAATTCATTCAAGTTTAATTTACATCCTTTGCTCGCGTTTCATAGAAATAAATCGGATAAGTGTATTCTTATTGTCTTATCTTTTCACTCATCAGAGAGTGGCAATATAGAAATATTGTTATATCATAAACACAGGAAAGGGGAAAAGGTACGGTGAAACTCTAGATTGAGTCCTGATAGAGTTTTTGCAAACTGAAGTATATAAAGGCAAACACTCACCTAGAGAAAAAGTAAACACTTAAGAAACGAGGTGTCTTCGAATGTTATTATCTTTTAGGGGGTGGTTTCTTGATTTTTTTTCTCCTCTTTTTGCATTAAACGAAATTAAAGAAAATATATACCACATCACCTAACATTACGAGTGATAATGCTAAGTAATGTATAAATAAACGTAAACAAACACATATATCAACACGTTTACTAAAAACTAGTATATGTGTTCAAATGCAAAATAGCAGAATGTGTCCCTACAAATAATACTTTTGTTGACATGTCTAAAAGAAGTATTTCTCGCTGCCCCGAACTCCAGCTCCATTTAAAAACATCTGGTAGCATACGACATATCCTCCAAAATATTTCAGAAACATATTAATAAAAAACATTGCTAGCCTCACTGTCTCAAATTGCATCCTGCGCCTCCCTGTCATCGAAGCATTACCTATTCGAGCAAACAAACCCACCATCAACCAAGCTTGATAAGAGGGGGATAGTTTCTACTAAAATGCTTTTAAAACGGTTTTATTTGACTTTCTCAATAAATTCACCAAGTGTAATTTTGTAACAGATCACGTGCCTTACAAAGACTCATGACAGTCGAAAACGTTTGCAGATAGACCGAGTTCCTGTCCAAAACTGAGCAGAACATTAGATCGTTGACCCGCAAACTGGAAAACGTGTATCAAAAAAGTAACAGACAGAAATTGTCAATGTTTTTCTTAACCATGCCACCATTCGCCTATGCATGAATTAATGTTGTCACATCTGGATTGATGCATCAAATTAGCCTTTCCCTCTTGGACAGGGCTCATAAAAGAGTCTCTCATCAAATGGGCCCCTCACTATCAAACATACGCCAACCTCTGTCACATTGCTGCAATGCTGCATCCCTGTGCTAGTTTTACAAGTACTGTAATGGAATCTGCTCAAACGAAAGGGCTGCATTTGTGTCCCCTCGACGTAAATACTCCTGATCAACCCGTCAGTAAGCAAGATCTCGCCTCATCACTGTTGTGGAATTCCCTTCCCGCTTCCTGTTTCCCTGACTGTACTAACATTTACATGTAATGTGAACAAGCATCTCGCTGCAAAACTCCTCATATAGTAAACAAGATAAGTCAGAAAGATGCCAACCATTCACTATTGAGGAATTCCCTTCCTGCTTCCTGTTTCCCTGACCGTACTAAGATGCAGGCATGTAAATGTAATATGAAAAAGCATCTCGCTACACAACTCTTCATATATGAGTCAACTAATTCACAGTAGCCCCCTACATCTCAGCGGCATTGTTTCTTGTTTGTGGTGAACTTAACTAAAAAAAAAACACGTATCGAAGAAAAAATGGTGACCAAATTCACAAATCTACAAACACATACACATACCTAATTTTATATAATAGATTTCAAGACATATCACGTGACGTAAATTACAGCGCCAAGTTCTTGTGGTTAATCGGGAATCTCTTTTCCACTGAAAATCTATCTGATCCGGTCGAATATTGATATTGGATATCGGGTTGTGGAACGTCAGGGTCATTTTAATTCAAGCCTTAATATCCGGTCGAGAAATATATTTACTAGAGAATTGAAAGATAATGAAAAGAAAAAAAAAACAAGTTTGGTTGACTTTATTATCTTAATTATATTTACTTTTCGGCGCGGATGCGAGGTTGGATGCTTGTAGTGAGGGTGGACGTTAATTCTTAACAAATATTTAAAAACGGCCAAAGATGGAAAGGAACCGGTTATCATCTCTGCAAGAATATAAGAACCAACCATTCTTAATAGATGAGAAGACGGCAAAGAAAATAAAAAGAAAATAAAAACGTAAAAAAAACAAAATAACTTAGAAAAAATATCCTTCCGGTGTGTCTATCCAATCTTTCCGCTTAAAAATATGAAACAAAAATATTTATCAGACGACTTGTGACCCGTTGGATCAGTAATTGTTATATTATCCTATCTCTCTTTTTCGCCTTTCTCTCTTTTCACCCTAAATCTACCCTCTCTTTCTCTCCCTCTCTCTAGTTATTACCACGTCCGCCTCTCACTCTCCGCTTTCCACTCTGCATGTTTTCTTTTGCTAATTCTTTTAATTGTTATGTAATTCGATCCCTGAGCTGTTGAGACAGTATTTGTTATATTACCCTATCTCTCTTTTTCGCCTTTCTCTCTTTTCACATTAAATCTACCCTCTCTTTCTCTTCCTCTCTCTAGTTATTACCACGTCTGCCTCTCACTCTCCACTCTCCGTTTTCCACTCTGCGTGTTTTCTTTTTCTAATCATTTTAATTGTTATGTAATTCGATCCCTGAGCTGTTGCGTCAGTATTTGTTATATTACCCCTCTCTTCTTTTTTATGTGTTACTCTCTCTCTCTCTCTCTCTCTCTCTCTCTCTCTCTCTCTCTCTCTCTCTCCATCGCTTTACTCATAAAAAGAATATTTTCTGTTCTGTAGAAATACCTAACTTTCTGACAGCCGTCACTGAAGTTTTACATACGAGTCTTATACAAAAGTCATTTAACAAGGCATTTATTTGACGGAAAGTTAGACAAAGTTAAGTCCCTCACTATCCACCAAGCTCTAGTCCCTGTCCCATCGCCGCAATGTTGCATCCTTGTGCTTGTTTTACAAATACTTAAACAGATTGTGCTCAGATGAACTAGCTGTTCTAGTGCCCCCTCAATGTAAATACTCTGGACCGACTCGACAATCAGCTAAATCGCAAGCAGCCTTCTACTCAAATAGCTTCTTTCCTCGTGCTGCCAGACTCTGGAACTCCCCACCAGCTCCCTGTTTCTCCGACTGTAGAGACATGCAGATGTTTAAAACTAATGTTAACAGACCGCTCGCTACACAGCTCCTAATTCTACACCCTAATTCTCAGTAGCCCCTTTACGACTACAGTGGCGGCCTGCCTTGTTTTGGGTGAAATATGTTGGGTTTTTTTAAATTGTGAGACGAATTGCTGAAATATATTTTTTTTTTATGTGCTCGGTGTTAAAAAACTATTTCACATATTGATTGAATGAGAACAATGGAGTTAATTACTGATAATGATATTCTTGGAAACAATAAGATTTCTCAAATTCAATATCTTTTTTTGTCTTGTTTGTAGTTTTCGTTTTTAGAGTGAAGAAAGAAATCACAGTTTGTCTGCATGCAAACTGTCACGTCCAATGCGACTAGAACTTCTTGTTTAACTAGAACATCGATTGCATTGGGTAACCGATTTGAAACATAATTTCTATTTAGTTCAGTTTCTAATTGAATTCCATGAAAAATGCCAGTATACTGAAATCATATGCCCTTAAATGTACAAAAGCAAGGAAATTCCAAATGTTTTACACTTGTATTGTCATTAAGGGTATGCGAGCACAACAGGGCTATGTATTTTACTGGTAGGAATTTCTCTTCAACGCACCTCACACACTTCATCCACTCATGCATAGAGATTTATACTGTAGTGATGTGATAATGAAATAGTTTGGTTGATATGTAGTCATACCCTTAATGAGAATAAAAGTGTAAAAAGTTGTGAATTTCCTTGCTTTTGTACATTAACTGTATACGAATTTACATCTTAACCCTATTAAGGGCATTTGATTTCAGTATACTGTCACTACTTTTGTAAAGGCTATGCCTCAATACAATGCCTTCTTATAACTGATATAGTTGGTAGTTTGACTAATCAAGGTATATGGTAAACTAAAATTAAATTACCATCAACTAGACCCTAGAACCTCTATATCTGCCAAAAATCAGCTGAATCCATCAAATAGTTGATGAGATACAGTGTAACATATACGTACGTGCGTACGTACACACAGATAACATGATTTCATGATTATATATATATTCCATGAAAAATGCCAGTATACTGAAATCATATGCCCTTAATAGGGTTAAGATGAAAATTCATATACACTAAATGTACAAAAGCAAGGAAATTCCCAAATGTTTACACTTTTATTGTCATTAAGGGTATGACTACATATCAACCAAACCATTTCATTATCACATCACTACAGTATAAATCTCTATGCATGAGTGGATGAAGTGTGTGAGGTGCGCTGAAGAAAAATTCCTACCAGTAAAATACATAGCCCTGTTGTGTTCGCATACCCTTAATGACAATAAAAGTGTAACAATTTGGGAATTTCCTTGCTTTTGTACATTTAGTGTATATGAATTTTCATCTTTACCCTATTAAGGGCATATGATTTCAGTATAATGACATTTTTCATGGAATGTCACTAAATATGTAAAGGCTATGCCTCAATACAATGCCTTCTCAGAAGGTTTTTTGGAATTTTCTGGAAAACTAAGGTATATGGTAAACTGAAATTAAAATGCCATCAACTAGACCCTATAACCTCTATCTCTGTCAAAAATCAGCTGAATCCATCAAATAGTTGACGAGAAACAGGGTAACACATACGTACGTACGTACACACAGATAACATGATTTCATGATTGAACTTTCTGGGTTGCCTTGACTAATGATGCTGAAATTCTACACACTTATAGAACCTATCAAATAAAAAATGTTGTGCAAAGTTTTAACTAATTTGGTTTATTGGTTTTTGAGTTATCATTGATCAAAGAAATGAGATTTCCAGCATTGGCCATTCGTGAAGTCTATTAAGGGATAGAGCGCTCTCGCGCCTCTCTTGATTTAGATGATAACTATCTGGTAAATCTCTCTCTTTTTACCGTAAAAATTCGTGTCAGCTAAATATATTTCTCAAATAAATACAACGAACATTTACACCATGTTTCCGAATTATTTTAGATGACGATTGATAATTTTTATACTTTCGATTATTCAAACAACTGTTCTTATCCTGCATGTGATCATCACAACGTTTCGGCCGCTGTAACCTCCGGCCTTCTTCATGCGTATCTTTTCAAACTCGGAAATATACGGAATTTCGAACGGTAACCTTTATTTAATCGACGGGGCTAGCCTACTTTCGTTCCGTCAGCCATGACTGGGAGAAGTCTTCAGTAATTCGCAATTCCAAACATCGCCCGAACCGAGGATTGAACCTTGGCGCAGTGGATATAGTACTAAGTAAAATTCAGTTTTAAGTGATAGTCATGTGAAGGTTAAACTATGATGTAGGTGAAACCCGTGTGAAAGAAGGCATACTTCTAAAAGTTGATGATGTACGTCAAAATGACACAACCAAGTATAGTAAGAATCCAGCCACTGATTTGCTTGAAGAAACCATTTATTAAATGTCGTCCGAAATCGGTAAATTATAGTAAATTATATTTTGTGGATTTTCTTTCTTTTTTTTAACTGTCTTGTTATTATCTCTATGATCTTCCTCTTTTAACTCTTCTTCCTTCATTCTTGTTCCTCTCCCTCTCACTACTTCTTCTTTTTTTCTACTTCTTTTTCTTTTTCTTCTTTTTCTTCTTCTTTTTCTCCTTCTTCTTTTCTTCTTCTTCTTTTTCTTCTTTTTCTTCTTCTTCTTTTTCTTTTGTTTAATCTTCTTCTTTTTCTTCTTCTTCTTTTTCTTCTTCTTTTTTTCTTCTTTTTTATCTTCTTCTTTTTCTTTTGTTTACTCTTCTTCTTTTTCTTCTTCTTCTTCTTCTTCTGCTTCTTCTTTTTCTTTTTTTGCTTCTTCTTCTTATTATTATTTTTTTCTTTTTTCTTTTATTTCTTCTTTTTCTCCTTGTTCTTCTTTTTCTTCTTCTTCTTCTTGTTTTTCTTCTTCTTTTTCTTTTTCTTCTTTTTCTTTTTCTTCTTCTTTTCTTCTTCTGTTTCTCCTTCTTTTTCTTCTTTTTTTTCTTTTTCTTCTTCTTCTTTTTCTCTTTCTTATTCTTTTTCTCCTTCTTCTTTTTCTTCTTTGTATTCTTTTGTATTCTTTTTATTCTTCTTTTTCTTCTTCTTCTTTTCTTCTTTTTCTTCTTCTTTTTCTTCTTTTTCTTCTTCTTCTTTTCTTCTTTTTCTTCTTTTTCTTCTTTTTTTTCTTCTTCTTCTTTTTCTTCTTTTTCTTCTTTTTTTTCTTCTTCTTCTTTTTCTTCTTTTTCTTCTTCTTCTTTTTCTTCTTCTTTTTTTTTCTTCTTCTTTTTTTCTTTTTTTTCTTCTTCTTTTTCTTCTTCTTTTTTATCTTCTTCTTTTTCTTTTTTTTAATCTTCTTTTTTTCTTCTCTTTTTCCTCTTTTTTTCTTCTTCTTCTTCTTCTTTTTTTTCTTTTTCTTTTTCTTTTTCTTCTTCTTCTTTTTCTTCTTTTTCCTCTTCTTCTTCTTTTTCTTCTTCTTTTTCTTTTTCTTTTTCTTCTTCTTTTTCTTTTTTTTCTTCTTTACTTCTTCTTTTTCTCCGTCTTCTTTTTCTTCTTTTTCTTCTTCTTTTTCTTCTTTTTCTTCTTTTTCTTTTTTACTTCTTTTTCTTCTTTTTCTTCTCCTTCTTCTTTTTCTTCTTTGTATTCTTTTTCTTTTTTTTCTTGTTCTTTGCAACCGTCAAAGTTCTCACTTCACCAAAACAAAAAAACGATGTCCATCACTCGTCCGTTTCATACTCTTTCTCTTTTCTGTGATTCGATATTCCCCCAAGTGACATTCGCCGATGATATCAAATTATTTATACAAAAAACAATTATTTCCGTGGTGAGAGATTCTTTCGACGAGATAAGATCGAGTCGTTGTCCTATTACTTCATTAACGCCACATCAAAACTATTATGCATTATTAATATAAAATAGTAAATAACATAAAACGAAAAACTATGCAGTAAACTAAATGAACGAAATGTGACAATTTCTCGTGGCCTAGTGGAACTGGGTGAACGCTTACAGGTTCAAGGTTTGTTTGGCAACCGGGTTCGCGCCCTATGACCGTCTGAGATTGTTACTTCCATCTGCTGATGAGAGTCATAAGCTTGAAACGACGTCATATTTAGGTAAAATATCAAAAAATATTTTAATATTATTTAATAGTAATGTTAATATATAGAGAGATGACAACAGAAGCTGAAGAGAGCCGGATGGCTAAGTCGTTCTGTGCTTGAAACCGACGGTACGAATGTTGTACTAATTTTTCTGTACCAATATATATATATATATATATATATATGTGTGTGTGTATATATATATGATTATTTTTATTTACACAGACATGTACAAAATCTGCGACACTGGCATGTCGATGTTATCGATCAACAGCTATTATAAACTGAGATCTCATCAGGCAGAGTTAGAATCCGATCTTAACCTTAGATCATATATATATATATATATATATATATATATATATATATATATATATATATATATATATTAATTAAAAAGTAAATAAGTAAAAGTGCTCGATCTCAAGAATCCAAGAGGTAAAATACAAAGTATTTATAATTAACTAGCAGGGCTACCCGGCGTGGCCCGGTGCAAAAGTGAAACATTTTTCTGTTTAAACTTCTATTTATTAAGCCCTCTTAATCCGTCTGGCTATCATTCTCTCTTCTCTCCCCTCCCCCCTGGTTTCCCCTGTCTCCTCTGTCGACCATCTATTTCTCTTCCGCCCAGCTCATTTCTTTCACTGGACATACACATTAATACACACAGACAACACTCATTTATATAGATTTCTCAAGAAATAGGTCGCCATAATGGAAGTAACTTCTTCATAAAAAAAATCAGAGTTCGTTCCCTTGAGTACACAAAATGTCTGAAAGAATGTCTGAAAAACTGCCTCCCCCCTCTGAAGAAGACTGGCTCGGAAGACCCTCAAATTATGAATGTTTTTCTTTTTTAAATTATTGATATTATTATTTCCAGGGAAAATATTTTTTTGTAGTTATTTTTTTTTTTTTTTTAGCTGGACATACAAATACACATAGACCACTATCCTTTATATAATAGACTAGCACGGCTACCCGGCGTTACCCGGACCATAAACACAAAAATAGAAGAAGTTAAAAAAATCAAAACATTTATATTAAAAACTTTTATTTGTCGACATCTTTCTACCCGTCTATTTATCTGTCTCTCTTTGCGTTAGTCGCGTTTTCCTTTTTCCCGATCCCCATCCCCCTCTTCATCC